>JARFIW010000813.1:600000-1057806 GCA_036346225.1 Platerodrilus igneus
ATAAACATTGAAGAAAAATCTTAGAAAGATTATTAATAAATGGAATAGCTTTTCATCTCCATTCAAAGAATTTACTTAACCCAAATCAGTATGACTTCATGCCCCAAAAATGTACTATTGACGCTGTTTTGGAAGGTACTAGATTTCTAGAAAATAATATCAAGTTGAAGAGAGATGTAGTTGTAACAAGTCTTGATGTTAAAGGTGCTTTTGATACAGCTTGGTGGCCTGGTATTTTAAAGGAACTGCGTGACATCAAATGCCCTGCGAATCTTTTTAATTTAACAAAAAGTTATTTTAATAATAGATTTGCAACACTGGAAGTTGGCAAGGTTAAAATAGAACAAAATTATCTAGATGATGTCCTCAAGGATCATGCAGTGGTTTAGGTTTTTGTAATCTACAGTATAATTCTTATTTAAATATCAAGTATTCAAAAAATACTAAAGCTGTTGCATTTGCAGACGACTTACTTATTTAAACCAGTGGTTCAAATACACTAGAAGCAGAAAATTACATGAGTACTGAAATTATGAAGATTATGAAATGGGCTAAAAATAACAAAACAAACTTTAGTGAAGAGAAATCAAAAGTCATGCTAGTTTCTAGGAAAAGAAAATCAAAATTTACAAAAATCAACATCTACCTAAATAATTTACCAATTGAACAAGTAAATACAATCAAGTACTTGGGAATATATATATATATATATATATATATATATGAAAAAGTTAAATTTGATATACATATCAATTATATAACAGATACGTGCATGAAAATTATTCATATACTTTCTAGATCGGCTAAAATCAATTGGCGCTTAAAATAAAAAGCATTAGAAATAATATACAAAGCAGCAATCTTTCTCATCATATCATATGGAGTCTTAATTTGAAAAAGTGCATTAAAAAAAAGAAGGAACCAGATACTATTAAACAGAGTTCAAAGACTTTTCAACATAACAATTGCAAAAGGATTTCGAACTATATCTTATGAAGTTTCATGCATTATTACAGGACTAACTCCTATAATATTAAAATTAAAAGAAACGTCATTTATATATGAAACAACAAAAAAATCTATCAAACACTAATATACTATCCGATGCTCCAATGAATTATAGTAAATGGAATCACCCAGGCCAAATACAAAAATTCATTTTGGAAGAAAAATTGGAAAATGGACCACAAAAATTTTTCATTGAAATTTACACATCCGGAATAACAATAAAGGTACAATAAAATTAATAAAAGATGGTCATAATTACGAATATCTAATAGAGAAGATTAAAAAGCAAATACTATATATTCAAGGAAATAGATGGTTAGTAAGTATATGTCACTTTGATTACAATGACAAACATGTTGGCATTAAGCTTGCAAATCTGTTGGCTGTCTAAGCAGGAAATGCCATTTACATCAATATTAGTTTCAATAGAATTGTCAAAATTTCAATTAGAATATAGCAAAAAAGTAGTACGTCGAAATGTAATGGAATATACTGTTAAAATAAAAATTGTCATTTAAAAAACACACACGCATCCCCCCCACACACACACGCATGCACGCGTGCGCGTGTGTGAGAAAGAAGGCGTGCATGTGCGTGTGTGTTTTTTTAAACAACAATTTTTATTTTAACAGCATATTCCATTACATGCATGCATGCACGAAAGCACGCACGCGCGCACCCGCACATGCACGCGCCCGCATGCACGCGTCCGCACGCACGCACATGCACATGCACACACACATGTGAGTTGTCAAAGTGAAAGCATGTGTATTTCGTAGCTCGTGAAATTTTGTATATTTTATTGAGATATATTAAACAGTTCCTTTATATAAAATATGGTAGTGCATTTTAACAAGTGTTTCTCGAATTTACACCCACGTAAGTTTGAAAATCGCTCTTATTGAACATATTTTAGCTAAATAATTTAAATTATTTGGCTATAAAATTCAGCTTGCTGTATTAATACAAAGACACGCTAGTGATAACAACTGCGCTATCTGCTCAACATGTTTTATTCGTTCCAATTCTTGACACATTTTCTAAACTATGTTTATCTGCATAGAACTAATAAATTAGTATTTCAAAATGGAGGAAGTATTAAATGAATCTTCTACTCGCAGGGCGTTCATTATTGATGGTACTGCTGCTACCGTAAGTGAAATAAGTAACGTACAACTTACAAATAATTTGTACGAGCCCAAGAAACCGACACTTTTCTCTGACACTATTAAAGCTAATATATTTCCTAAGAAAGAGCAGGTAATCATATTTCAAACTATTGATGGAACACAAGTTAAAGAGTACGTAGTAGCAGTTGGAAAATTAATTAACCCAAACATATACAGTTTACAGCAAGAATGTCATTAGGTAGGGTATGTATATACCTATCTACTAAAGATATTGTCTCGTCCTTTTTGCTAAATCATGGAGGAATAAACGTAAATAGTTTATATATAGCTGATAGAAAATTAATTATTCCAACCAAACGAATAATACTGTCCAATATACCACCATGCATATCTCATACTGTTGTAGAGGCTGCCCTAAAAGATCACAACTTAACAGCTCTTGTCACCTATTTCCTTTATAGGGGTCGGAATAGGGCTAACTGAGTTCAAACATGTATTGAGCTTCCGACGTCAAGTGCACATAGCAGATAATAATAATAATGAATATATACCAGCAACGTTTACAATAAGATATGAAGATAAAGACTACCGAACGTTTTTATCAGATGATCAATTATGTTGCTTTATGTGCAAAGAACTCGGACATATCTTGGCAAACTGCACACATCGTAACCTAGACGAGTTTGCAGATAACCGTGCTAATAACTACAACAATAAAAACCCCCACCTCCAACTTCCATTTCAAAGCCGACTGAAAATTTTGAACAAATAATTCAGCAAGACATATTTACGGATTCACCCATCCCGACATTAACTCCAGCTAACGATCCTATTCCAGAAGCACCTAATAGCGATGACACTGGAATAGCAGCAAATGAAGCTTGCTTATGAACTAAATATGAAACAATGGAACTGGTCAGAGAACACTCACGTAAGAAAATCAAAATCGATCTATCTTCCGACAAAAATGACGAGAACGAAGACATTGAAGCTCTGTGGTTGAATGCTGAATTTGCGTTAGATTACACACACTTTATGGATTTTTTGAAAGAAGTGAAAGGCAGTGCTCTATCAATAGCTAAAAGATATACAGATAATTTTAAAGAATTATTACTGCTATTGAAACAAGCGTCTGAAGTTTGCAAAGAAAGAGCCCTTAAAGAACGATGTAAAAGACTTATTACATCCATACAGAAGTGTTTGCTTGCCGAAAAAATTGACGTTCTCATTTGCACAGTGTCGCCCTGCGTGTCTCAAACTACGCTATTTAAATCACCTGCTGCCGGAAGTTCGTACAGTATAGGTAGTACATACTAAATTACTACTACCACTTCACCCTTCCAACATGGATCAGCAATCTATGAAATTTTTTACTTTAAATACAAAAAGTATCAGAAGTGAATTTAAATGTTTCCAGTTAAAGAATTTTTTAGAAAAAAAACCAACCTAATTTAATTTTGTTACAAGAAGCAAACGTTAATGACGAAAAACTTGAAAAATGCATACCCAACTACACACTATTAGTGAACCCTTCGCGTCAAAACTTCTTCGGAACAGCCTTTTTTAGTAAAAGAGAGTCACGATTTCAAAATTACAAACCATAAAATACTGATTGAATCATACATGCAAAGCACATCTCTTACAGTAGGTAAATTAGAACTAAATATTATAAACATATTCTGTCCATATAACAACGATAAATGCTTTGAAATACTAAGTCTTCTAATAAATCATTTAACTAATATCATGTCTTTCAATACTGATGTTCATATTCTTCCTGGGGGAGATTTTAATTGTACCATAGAACCAGTGGTAGACAGAATTAATGTAACTGAAAGTTGACCAACCGTTGCACTAAAGCTACAAGAAATTATCCAAACCTTTCAGTTGTACGATTGTTGGAGGATATTAAAACCCAACAGTGAAGGATATACTTTTGTAACAAGCAGTTCCGCTTCAAGGATTGATCGTTTCTATTGCAATGAAAATACAATAAAACATCTTGTTACCGCTAAGATACACTGCTCCTTTTCTGATCATTTGACATTTGCTGTAGAAATAAAATCATTCTTTAAGAAGTATGATTCTCGTTTCCCCTATTGGAAATTTGTAAACTATTTGCTGAAAGATGGAATGTACATACAATACATGAAAGATTTCCTGTTTAATTTTTCACAAACTTTTTCCATACAACATATGACATTAGAATTGGAAAAACTAAAACTTTCTATCAAAGAAATTACAATCTTATTTTGCAACCAGAAAAGGCAAACAAACATAGCATAACATATGTCAATAAATAATCAGCTTAAGAAGACACTAAGCAATGCAGCAGCTGGTGATACAGAAACTGCATTTAAAGTAATCAAAGAAACAAGAAACTGCTACCGCAACAAAGCGACAAAATCTTTAATTCTGCAGAAACACTCGGATCTCTTAAAATTGGAAAACCCCACACTGCAACGTAACCTTTTAACAAAATCGCCTCATATTACTGAATTATGAATAAATGGAAGTCGCTACAAATAGGTTTGAAATGTGTGACACGTTAAAATCCCATTTTGAAACACATTACGCCAAGAAGGAGCAAATATAGATACTAACCGTCCACTATATAAAAATTTACCAATCCTAATTGCAGAAGATAGGAAATGTTAGAATTACCCTTCACCGCAGAAGAATTTTCGAAGGCTATGCATATGTTGAACAAAAACAAAGCTCTGGGAATGGATGGTTTGACGACAGAATTTTACATAAAATTTTGGGATGAATTGCATTCTTTCTTTCAGCAAGTGTTCAACCAAGCGCTGTCAACAAATGCACTACCCCACTTTACTAGCAAAGGCATTATTACTCTTATCCCCAAAAAAGACGTGTGCCTTACAGAACTGAAAAGTTAGCGACCGATTACACTCTTGAACATAGACTACAAAATATTAGCTAAATGTATGTTTAATAGGATTACAAGCGTAATTCATAAACTTGTTTCCCCGGACCAATGTTTTTCTATTCCAAATAGAACCACATGTACGATATACTACATCTACATAGGGACTTCATTCGGTATGCCAATGATTGCAGACTGCCTCTAGCAATACTGAATTTAGATCAAGAAACAGCATTTGACGTAGTAGATCGTGAATATCTATTTGAAGTATTGACAACATTTGGGTTTGGTAAAGTATTTACAGGATACGTGAAAACACTGTACGCAAAAGCACAGGCTCATATATCAGGGTTCACTACTTACTAGCGGTATTCAGCTTTGTTGAGGAGTACACCAAGGTTGTCCTCTCTCAGGACCTTTGTTCTCATTATCCATTAAGCCTTTCCTCAACCTATGTCATAACTCCTTATCTGGTTTTCTTATGCCTACAGAAGTGCAACAAAAACTGGTGGTGAGTGTGAATGCAGATGATGTATCAGTTTTTATATCAACCAATAATGACTTTAATAAAATTAATAGTGTGTGCACCGAATTTGCATGAGCAGTCAGGATTGGTGATTAATAAAACCAAATTACAAGGATTTTGGACAGGCGCATGGAGATGTAGATCGGACGAACCCTTAGGCTTTTCATGGTCTTCAAACAGTGTTAAAGTGCTCGGTATCTTACTAACTGGGAATATTGTAAATGATACGGAAAGGGCATTTGAAACGATTTTAGGTAAAGTGGACACGTCAATAAGAATGTGGCAAAGCACTTGGAGTCTCTCTCATCGGACACAAGACCATCATAAATCAATATGTTGCCCCTAAAATCTGGCACTACTTGCACATTTTGCCATTCACATCCGCCCAACTAACAGTGCTTCAAAAGAAATTAACTGATTGTATTTGGTCAAAAAAACATTGGACCACATCTAGAGATTTGCGTGTTTCGATACCACGGAGAGGTCTGGGATTGGTTCATTTTAGAACAAAGCAAAAGTCTTTTTATCTGCAACTTGAATACAGGATACAGGACACAGGTTGGTCAAAAAAAGATTGAACCACATCTAGAGATTTGCATGTTTCGATACTATGGGGAGGTCTGGGATTGGTTCATTTTAGAACAAAGCAAAAGTCTATTGATCTGCAACTTGGATACAGGTTAATTACCAATACGTCAAATGAAAACTGGGTTGTTTTAATCAAACATTTCTTAAGTCAAACTGATCCATATCAAGTATCCTGGCAATGGCTATTCAGTACAAGTCTGCGTGACCGCCGTATTTGTAGTAACGTTTTCATTAATGGCGTTTTTGAAACATGAACTAGTGTCAACGCCACAATCGTTAACTTTCTAAGAAATCTGGATGACCTCCATACAATTCCAACAAATGCGTTCAGATTAATTAAAGATCCTAACATACCACTGCTATTTAATACAAGATGGAAAGACCATGTATTTAAAACGCTAGGTAGCTTTACAACAAATAGCAAGAATTGGCTGTCAAATACCCAACTGGCAAACTTTTTAGCAAATAATACACCAACAGTACGAAAAGAGTTACTGTTGCAATATCAACGAATCAAAGCATTTTTCAAGTTGAATTTCAAACATTTGTGTGAAACTAGAGTCTACAATGACATTCCTTTGCAACCTGTAATACATTTTGGTGATATATCAATAGCCATACAAAAAAGTACCAATAAAATCATCCAAATGTACTTAACAGTTAACCACTTTAATAACATAGATCCGCTCGATGGCCACTGGTCGAACGAAAAAGTGCAATGGGCAATCTTTTTTACTTTGCCGTCCTTAGGACACGATGGAATCATATCTTGGCGATTTGCTAAGAATAGATTAGCAGACTATATATTTACAAAAAATGGGGGTACTTCATTCGAGAACATGTTCATGGTGTAATCTTGAAGGAAATTCATGGCATATTATAATAGAATGCACTTTGAAATCTTGTAATAACACTTATAAAGGCACTACTCAAACGGGAGAAAGTCCTTGCAAAAGAACTATATTGTGGCTTCCAAATAAAAACAAGTGATGGTATCGTAGTAAACTACCTAACAACCATAGCGAAGAGTACAATATACTGGGCGACTATGGATTTTATAAAAGAATGCCTTGTGCAAAAATATATTAATCGGGTTAAATCCAGAATAGTGAAAGAATACATATGGCACTTAAGTAAACAGGGTAGTTAAAAAAATTTGAAGAGAGGTGGTGTGTCAATAAAATTTTATGTTGGGTGGACAATCATGGGCTGTCATCGCAAAAGCTTTCATTGGTTAGAGGAAGCTGAAGCAGTGAATTTGTGACTATGTACATATATCATTTTAAATTATTGATTATACGATAGGACATTACTTTTAAACAATGTTGCTTTTTTTTGTATTATAGAAACGTTATCGTTTTAATAAATAATAATAATAATAATAACACACACGCATGCACATATGCATGCACACATGAATGCATGCACTCAAGCATACGCGCGCACGCACATGCACGCCTGTGCGCACACACACACATGTACGCATGCACCCATGCACACACATGCATACACATGTATGCATGCACACATGCACCCATACCCACATGCACACACACACTGTATAGCTGTGAACTGAAGTGGCCTGATGTTAGGAGTCAATAAATGTGCAGTGGACTGAAGTGGTTAATAAAAGTTTTGCTCTAATTATTTTTGCTCGCTCAATTTAAATATAACCATTAGAATCAGACATCAAACTTATAATGTTTCAAAATATTCTTTAACAAATAATCTTTCAAATACTACATCTACAACAGCTTTTTTCTAACAAACAATATCTTACCCATAACCTCTAAGTAAAACACTTTTGTGCAAATATTAAAATCTAAAAATAGAGTCAAAATTGCCATAACTGTTTTGCCTTACTAACAATATTTTAAATCAAATAAAAAAATATAATTTCTGAATAATCACTCACTTATACTAAAAAATAGAGTTGATAGTCTTTTTTATAATCTGAATGAGCATACTCTGATCTTAATTTCGTTCATCAGTAGCTCCTTAATTAGATCTTATAAACAAAAATTTGCCAACATATCAGATAACTCAATATTCACTCCTTTGAAATTGGATTTAAATGTATCTGATCAGTTAGGTTTATTTTGTATAATGGCAAAACCCCATGGCAGGCCACTACTTTTTAATCGAATTATCAACTTGTACACACACTGAACTCTAATTTCAAATACTAGTACATAAAAATACTCTTACCATCGGACTTAACTAATATATAGAAATGTTTTTTTTTTATTTTAAACAATGTAATTTTATTTTACCATGTAAGTTATAATAGTCATTGTTACTGCCTCTGTCTAGCATGCAGTCATCCATTCATGTCCAATCTTGTTCAAATCATTTTACCATTAAATATCAAAATCACTATTCCAACTCCATATATGCTTTCATTCAATTAAAAATTATATCTTACAGTAGTCATCACCATCATTATTAGGTCCTCAGTCCCGGAACTGATTAGACACGTACCCTCATTGCTTGAAGACAACAAACACAGAAACAAGGAGAAAATTGCTGAAAGCATATGTGTTGAGCACAACACGGTGCGTCTATGAACTAGGGACGGTAGAAGAAGCAGACAGAAAAACGGTAGAAGTCTTTTGGATTGTTGTACTTCAGATGTATGAGGATGATAGAATAGACACACAAAGTTAATAACAAAGAGGTTATAGAAATAGTAGGGGAATAAATATATCTGTGGAAAACAAACAAAAACATAGGAGAAATAGAAGGGCAGGATACGTTCTAAGGCATTTTTGGGGAATATTGCGAGATATATTACAAGCAGAGATAGGAAAAAAAGAGGTAGAGGTAGACCTACATCAGATTATTGCACACAGATAGTGAAAGATGCAGACTGTGGAAATTTCAGGGAAATGTGTAGGTTAGCACAGAATAGGAAACAATGGGGATACGCGTCTAACTAGTTCCAAAACTGAGGACCTGCAGATGATGAGCATAATTGAAGGTTTTTAATGTTTTTGAGACAGAATCGTTTAACTCTAACACTTTACACGATTGATGTAAAAATATCTTCAGTTTTTCAAAGGTTGATATTTCCAAAACATTTTGTATTTTAAAACTTTTGGCAGTATATGAATCGAACTTCTGCAACAAAATAATAATAGAATCAAACAAATCCACGTTTTCTAAATTTTTCAAAGCACTGGTGCTTTCAATAAATACATTCAAAAACAAGCGAACATTTTGTGATGTAGCAGAGTTCACTTTCATAGCTCATTCCATAAAAATTAAATAAGTTCTAAGAACAAATCGTTTACTTTTATATCGACTAGAGATAATTTTTAAAGCTATAGAGTGATTATCATTGGAGACAGCTAAATGTTTAATGAGCTACTTAGGACTATAATCTAAACTGTTTAATAAAAGATAATACATTTCAATTACAAAAAGTTGTTGATTGGAACCTATCAATGTAAGAAAAGAATTAAAGTATGATTCAAATATTTCAATTTTCCTGTAAATTTAACTACTTGTATCAGTGATAGCGTTATGTTACTGGTCGCTGGTTGGGTCTCAATGACCTGCGGTGCGAGTGGCAATTTTACATAAAAATATCTTTGCAATTGCATGAACCATGTCTTAATTTCAAAAAAATGGTTATCTAAGTCAATGCGTATGCGGGAAATTTCTCCTATACTGTCTTCTTCCAAAAAACAATTGAAATAAAGAATGCTAAACTCTAAAATAGTTTCTAAGAATAATTGTGCTATAGTCTAAATTTCTGCAGAATTATCGCTTGTTTGATCTAATAAAGTCAATGTTTGTTGTGATACTGTTAACCTTTCTAAGGCACTATTTTCTTGAAACAATAACACTACTATGGTTATCATGTGTTTTCAAATAACGGTAAAAACAAAGCAATACTAGAAGAATCCAATAACCGTATACTAAAAGAGTGACTTTACACAGAGAAATGATGGACAATAACTTGCAGCTACCGCATCTGTAAAAGTATATTCTAGTTGAAAATATGTGCCATCATCATCATCAGGTCTTCAGTCCTGGAACTGGTTAGACGTGTACCCTCATCGTTTCCTATTCTGAACTAACCTACACATTTCCCTGAAATTTGCACAGTCCTATCACTATCTGATCTAGGTCTATATCTACCTCCTTCTGTCCTATCTCTGCTTGTAATATATCCCATACTATTCCCCAAAAATGCCTTGGAACCTATTCTGCCCGCCCTTCTATTTCTTCTATTTTTTTCCACAGATATCTTTATTACTCTACTATTTCTATAACCCATTTGTTACTAACTTTGTCTGTCTATGCTATCGTCCTCATACATCTAAAACACAACATTCCAGAAGGCATCTTTCTCTTTCTGTCTGCTTTTTCTAGTGCCCATATTTCATAAACATACTGTGCTGTGCTCCACACATATGCTTTCAACAATTTTCTTCTTGTTTCTATGTTTGTTGTCTGCGATCAAAGCTGCAGTTCTTTCTTGTTAGATGCAGTTTGGTCCTCTTCAATTGTTTTACAATTATATATTCTATTTCCCCCGATATTCACTGGTTGTGAAGAGGGGTAAGCAGCCTGTGGCTGCCGAGTTTTCCAAACGCTTGAACATTTGCCGATGTTTTTCCAATATATCCTTTTGCATTATTAACATTAGTTGAAAGTATTTCACAACCAACACCTAGGTGTTTATAATTATCATCATATTTATGTGCAGTTATTTTTTCGTCATTAGGTTTTTCGTCTCTAAACTGGTTGGATGCATACTTCCACTTATTTATATTCTGAGTTAGCCTAAACAGTTCCCCGAAATTCCTACACAGTCTATATTCAGCTCGGTTCCTCTTCTATTGTTTTCTAATTATATGCCCTATTTCACCAAGATTCAGTGGTATGTGAAGGACTGCTTGAAAAATGACAGGTGAGCATTTTTCACAAATATTACGCCCTCGTTCGGATGAGAGGTTAAATGGAGGTCCCGTGTGTGAGTGTTGTCACGCACGTTAAAGATCCCTACCTTGCCTGGAACGACAAGGGTTCGGCAAAATTCTAAATTTCCAGGCAACAAATAACTCGCCTCCTGGCCAATGTAGTACCTTCAGGTGGAGCATTGGAAATGTAAATGAACGGTATGTGAAGGGGGGCGTCGCCGTGGATCACTGTAGTAAGCGTAAGACTACGGATCCCAAGGTCCTGGGTTCAAATCCCGACACGGTCGACTGCTTGAAAAATGACAGGTGAGCATTTTTTACAAAAATTACGCATTCGTTCGGATGAGAAATTAAATGGTGGTCCCGTGTGTGAGTGTTGTCACGCACATTAAAGATCCCTACCTTGCCTGGAACGGCAAGGGTTTGGCAAAATTCTAAATTTCCAGGCAACAAAAACTCGCTTCCTGGCCAATGTAGTACCTTCTGGTGGAGCATTGGAAATACAAATGCACGGTATGTGAAGGGGAAGGTCCTGGGTTCAAATCCCGATACGGCCAACTGCTTGAAAAATGGCAGGTGAGCATTTTTCACAAAAATTACGCCCTCGTTCGGATGAGAGGTTAAATGGAGGTCGTGTGTGTGAGTGTTGTCACGCATGTTAAAGATCCATACCTTGCCTGGAACGGCAAGAGTTCGGCAAATTTCTAAATTTCCAGGCAACAAAAAACTCGCCTGCTGACCAATGTAGTACCTTCAGGTGGAGCATTGGAAATATAAATAAACAGTATGTGAAGGGGGTTAAGCAGCCTGTGACTGCCAAGATCCCCCAACACTTAGACATTTGCCGAATGAATAGTTTTCCAGTAAATCCTTTTACACAATTAATATTATTTGAGAATATTGCACAACCAATACCTGTAGTTGCTTATAATAATCATAATGTTTAAGCACAGTTATTTTTTTTTGTTATTAGTTTCTCCATCTTGGGACTGGTTGGACGCATACCTACATTGATTTCTATTCTGAACTAGCCTACACATTTCTCTGAAATTCTTACAGCCTACATCTTTCACTATCTGTGTGCAATAATCTAACCTATGTCTACCTTTACTTCTCTTTTTCTTATCTCTGCTTCTAATATCCGAACTATTTCCTCTTATCGTAGTATGTGGTCTATCATCCTATCTCTCCTATTTTTTTTACCGTTTTCCACATATTTCTTTTTTCCCTTACCATTTCTAGTACCTCTTTGTTCTTAACTTTGTCTGTCCATGATATAATAATAATAACCTTTATTTCCCATTTTCTTTATTACAAGTAAGTAACTAAAAATAGTATATTGAAATCTTAAAGTGTAAGTTCAACAAGCCCATAACGGACTTGATGGTTTTCAACTTAAACTTTTGAAAAGAATAAATAAATTTATAATAAACAACTATAGACTATGAACTATAATAAACAATGTTACTTCTAATTCTAATTAAATTACAATAAATTTTAATAAGATACCACTATACATTTTCTTCTATATACTCTATGATTTTGGTGCTAATATTTTTCAATATGTAAGATGACCACAGCAATACCTGCGATTTTAAAGTAGCTCCGATAATAATTTTTTCTTTAGTTTTGTTTTGAAATTTCTAAGAGTGCACTGTTTTAAGTATTCTGGCAACTCATTATATACAAAATATACTTAATATTGGAAAGATCTTTTAAATAGTGATGTGCGATATAGTGGAGGAGTCAGTATCCCTTTTGTTCTGATATTAACATTGTGCACATCACTTCTGTAATGTAGTTTTCTGTGCAAGTAAGAAGGAGTTTTATTAATTATAATTTTGTGGAATAAACATGCTGTTAGTGAATATCTCCTACCTTTCATACTTAGTCATTGTAAATCCTTTAGTTTGTGAGAAACATGTTCAAACTTCCGTATTCCAAAAAGTTATACAAGCATTTTGAACCCGCTATATTCTATTCCACATATCAACAGTTATATAAGGTTTATAGATTTCGGATACATACGAAAATTGAGACAATATTAATGTTTCACATAGGACTGTTTTTAATTTTACCTCTAGTGCATGTCTATGAGGATATACCAGCTTCAGATTAACATATGTATTGTTAATGTTGTTATTCAGCTGCTTATCATATCTAAATGTGTTATCCAGCCACACACCCATAATTTTTACCTCATTTTGCCAAATAATGGTAGCATCATTAAGTTTTATAGAGAATGTTTGTTTCAATACACTTAGTTTATTTGGTGGACCAAATAGGATAAATACGGATTTCAAAAGATTAAGCTGAAGAGAGTGATCGGAAGAAGTTTTGAGTATTTTATTCAAATCTTGTGATATGGTCTCAGCTGCATGTTGAGATTGAGTAATATCAAATGAATAATAAATTTGAGTATTGTCTGCATATGAGTGTATTTTAGATGTTATACATGATTTGTAAATTTTAGAAAGTATAAATTATGAATAATATCGTTCCTAGTATTGACCCTTGGGCACACCTTTATTTACTACTTTAAATTCAGATGTACTATCAGGTAGCTTAACACACTGTTCTTTTTGGGTAAGGTAAGATTTGATGAATTGTATAGAGCAGGATGACAGAACAATATATGTAATTATACAATAAAGTAATTCATGGTTAATGGTGTCGAACGCCTTACTGTAATCTAAAAGTACTAAAGCAGTAATAAATCCTTTATTGGTAGCTTCAAGTATATCATCTATCAAATTAAGCAATGCAGTGGTGCAGCTATGTTTGGACCTAAACTCTGATGGGCAAGAAAGTATGATATTAAATTTATGGACATGACTGTGTAATTGATTATTAATAATTTTTTAAGCACCTTTGATGAAACAGGCAAGATACTGAAGGGACGAAGATCCTTAAAAGTAGTAAGAGAGCTACATTTGAATACTGGTATAACTACAGCCTTTTTTTACCAATCAGGAAATGTTTGTGTTAATATACATTCATTTAACGCATGGGTGAGGTAAGGTAATATGACTGGACAACACATCCTAATTATAAATATGTTTATTTCATCATCATCAGTAGCTTGAGTTTATATTTCATTAAGATATTGTACAATTTCGACAATTTCTACTGTCCAAAATGAAAGCTTGTTCATTCCAGCTGCAAATGTATTGCTTTTATAATACTTTAAGGTAGTATCATTTGCCAGTAGATTTGGTATACCATTAATATAGTAATCGTTTAAGTTATTTGCATTGTTAAAATCTTGAATGGAAATCGCCTTTCTTTCCTACTAGTAAGTTGGTTCAAATAACTCCATATTCGCTTAGGCGAGTAATGCTTTGATATATATTCAAAATTTGCTTGTTTTTCATGCTTTCCTGTGTAATTTGTTAGATTTCTTAACCTCTTACAATATTCAAAATGCTTGATTTGACCAGTATTTTTGAATTTTATATACGCCTTGTCTCTTAAGCTCATTATAAACTTTACATTTGCAGTAATCCATGGTGAGTTAGGTTTAGTCAATTTTACCGTTTTCAAAGGGGCAAAACGATCAAAGAGAGTTAATATACATGAGTTTAAATACATTAGTTTATTCTCTACGTTTTTTTTATATGAAAAACTACTTGCCACGGTATCGCCACTATTTGTAGTTTAAAGCATTTTAAATTTATGGATTTGAAGTCTCTAATTGTTTTAAATACACAAGCATTTGCAGTACTTGGCATTTGCACTATACAGTCAATAATCTCGTGATCCGCAAAGCTATTAGGTAAGACAGACCGCTTATTTAATAAATCATAGTTAGAAACCAAACAGAGGTCTATTAATGTTGTTATAGCACTTGTAGTTCTTGTAGAATCTTTAATTACCTTCGTGAACCCGATTGAGTGAAACATATTAATTAAATATTGTGTCCTATTATTGCTTCGATTGAGAAAGTTTATATCAAATTCACTCATGCAACATGTTAGCTCAGTAACAGCGTAGGCATTAATACAGGAGAGCTCTACTTTATTTATAAATATTTTGTAGTCTTGCGTAGGCGGACAATATGTACATCCAATGGCTAAGGCGTTTGTTCTCAATTTTACTTTTAACCGCAGTTGTTCTATGATATGGCTGCTACGCATGATTTCATAATGATATTTATTGCTTAAAATTATACAAACTCCTCCACCACCTCCATCTCCATCTGACCCAATTAAAGTATAACCGTAAATATTTAGCACCTTATTTGGTATATCAGATTTTAGCCAGGTTTCTGTCAAGCAAAATATATCATAATTACTGCTAATCAAATATTCTTTAAAGTCTAACTTTTGGTATAAGAGTTCTTATATTCAAATGGCCAATTCTAATATTGGTATTTTCTTTACGAGTAGTACATGGTAGCGCAAACGAACATTTTCTTATAATATAAACTCTGACTTTAACATTAACTACCTATATTTGGATTAGAATATACAAGAAAACAATTTAAATGGAATAACCAGCCTATTGAATGTATTAAATGTGAATTAAAATAATCAGCTGATGATCATAACTAAATGACGCAATATAATATAGTAGACTATTCCTAATCCACTATACATGTTTTACAAACAAGAATAACCGGAGATAACTTTTCCCTTAAACTTAAAGAAATTCAATTTAACTATCAAACTGTTAATAGTGCCATGGTCGAGTAAACACCACCTTAAACCGTGCGCAATTTTTAGTTAAAATAGTGGTAAATAGTGTAATTAATTTCCGTTCAGTATATCGGGTTCAAAGTGTTTATTGAGCGACCAATTCACTATTTATTTGGGGTGGTAAAACTTTCAAGAATTAATAAAATCACGAGAAAACATTAATAATTTTAATTTATTTATGTGTCTTATCTAAAAACATAAAAACATGCCTGTTATCGTTATTGTAAACTGCATTTGGAATAGGTCATATAGTGAATCAGTTATTTGTGTTATTAGTTTAATAACAATGGATCTAAGCAATTTAAATAAAACTATAACTACACTACAAGAACGATTTGACACTCAAATTTGTAATTTTGAATCAAAACTTCAAAGTGCAAGTGGCATTTACAGGTAGTCAAAGTGTTGTTAGCCTTGAATCCGAATTTATGGAATTTAAAACTCTTATGATAAATAGTGTTACTATGTGAAAGAGTCTAATAGATAATATGAGCAATAAAATGGATAACCTTGAGCAGTATGGCAGATGAAATTCTTTGATTATTCATGGCATAAAAAAAGGATCTAATCTGTTTATATCCTTGGATGTCAAAATGATATTAATTGGAGATTATAACTTACCTCTTGTAAACGGAAATAAATTTAAATTTGACAGTAACAATAACATTATTTACAGGAATGTTTCTGAACTCTTAATTTTTGTAATTTAACCTCATACAACAGTATAATGAATATCTCCAGGAAAACTTGTTAAATCGGACCCATACCATCCAGCGCTGGTTATTGGATTAAAAGTAAACAAACACACTTCTATAAAATTAAAATCAAGTAATCAACATAATTTTAAAAGAGCAAATTATATACTGATGTATTACATATTGCACAACACACATTTTGATTTTCTTAATACTTATACTGATATAAATGGTGCAGTAACTGTTCTCTATGATGTTTGGTACAATATAATAGAAGTATGTGTCCCATACTACTGTATAAAAAATTTAACCTTCCCATTTGGTTTGATAAGTAGATAACTGATGATGTAAAATTAAAAATTTTTCACCATAAATATAAAAACACATTGACGCTTTATAATGAATGGTTTAAGTACCTAAGAGCAAAATCAAAAAGAGATATTGAGGCTGCTTATAAGAATTACATAAATTGTGTGGAAAATGGGATGCATCGGATCCTTCAGTATTCTGGTCTTTTATATCTAATAGTAGGAAAAAGAATCATGACACACTAAACTCCGTGTATGGTAGTGATCAGCTTGATACATTAGAGTCGATTGCAAATGGGTTTTCAGACTATTTTTCATCTGTGTACAATGAAGAATCTAACTACGAGTTGAATTATGACTCCGAGATGAAGAACAGCCTATTGTATGTATTTCACATTAGCTTTATTACAGATACAGATATCGAAACTGCTATAAAACAAATGAAAGCTAAGAGATCTGCGGGATCAGATAGGATTCCTCCCTTCATCTTCAATGGGTGTATGGAATTCCTGGTACGCTTCCTAAATATTCTTTTCAACTTGGCCTTGAAGTACGGAATATTTCCTACTAAGTGGAAACTTCCAACATTGTCACCAATATGCAGTGTGTACAGTATAAAATGCAGTACATGGGGATCTTGGAAACTGTAGGAGATACGATCTTGGTTAAATGGGACAAAAGTTGCATAATCATGAGGGTATCTCAGATCGGTTCAAATGTGGATTTTCATCTGACCAAAAAATTGTATTTTTGCGGTTGAACATACCACAATTCGTAAATCGACTTTCGTCAGACCACAAAATTGTATATGAAAAATTTGAATTTTCGTTGCACTTTCTGATGTACCAAGCACAAAATTCCATTCTTCGAATTTGATCTTCAGTACGCAATCTCTGACATGGTCGTTCATGATATGGATGGTACTTGAAACGTTTTAAAATAGCTCTTGCCGTAGAATGAGCAACACCTGTTATATTCTGAATTTGTCTAAGAGAAATACGAGGATTTTCGACAACTGTTTGTAAAACGCTGTTTTCATTATCTTTTTTAATTTGCCTATTTCTCTTAGACAAGCAAAAACTACCATAATTTATTAAATTATTTTGTAATCTCCGAAACATACATCTGTTTGGTTGATGTTTTTCTGGGTATTTATTTAAATACAATTCAGCGGCTTTAAAATCATTCCTTCCAGAAAGAATAAAACATTCTAACATTTGATATTTATCACCGTTAGTAAAGCGATCCATTTCAAGCGCAAATGCTTTGCTTAAATTTCTATGTAAATTAATTAACTGTTTTTTTAAACTGCACTACTTGAAACATAAAATAAAGGACAAACTTTGACGTTTCTCAGATGTTGAGCAATTGTTTCTCTTTGTCATAATGGAAATTAAAGCCTACTACGACCAAAACATAATTATGTGATTTTTAGTGTTTTGATTCAATCAAACATAGCCATGTTATACCTCTTTGGAAATGGTTTTTTGTCAGCATTTCAAAAATGTAAAAATCCAATATGGCGGCTATTTAAAAATAAAAAGTTGAACATCGTCACGCAAAATCTAGATTCCCTAGACAAAATCTAAGTTGAAAATGTGAAGCGCAATGGGGAATTACCATGATGTACCAAATTTGAACATTCTATTCCAATTAGTAGACTAACTACGAGCAAATAAAGAAATCGTCAATTTTGTGTTTTTTGCCTCTATCTAGTAACCTATGAAAAATTTTTGAAATTTGAAAACCGATCTGAGATACCCTCATGATTATGCAACTTTTGTCCCATTTAACCAAGATCGTATCTCCTACAGTTTCCAAGATCCCCATGTACTGCATTTTATACTGTACACACTGTATAAATCCGGGGCAGTAAATGATATTGGTAATTATAGATCTATTTCTATTCTCTCTGCACCAGCAAAAATTTTTAACATATTCTATATACAAAAATCTTAAGTAATATCCATTTAGCACGGTTTTATTCCTAAAAGATCAATACAAACGAACTTAACTGTTTTTGTTGACTATTTGAGTGCGGTTCTGGACAAAAGGGGACAGGTTGATGTTATATACACGGATTTTGACGAAGCATTTGATAGGGTTAGTCATGACGTACTATTAAAAAAACTTGCAGCATTTGGTTTTTTGAAACCTATGCTTGAATTTTTAAAGTCTTATTTGAAAGATAGAAAAAATTACGTCTGTTATAAAAATTATTTATCAACTGAATTTTGTCCGATATCGGGGTTCCTCAAGGGAGTAACTTAGGGCCATTAATGTTCTTGATCGTCATCAATGATCTTCCAGATGTATTACAAAATTGCCAGTGTTTGTTCTTTGTGGATGACTTAAAGTTATTTATGGAAATAAAGAATATGCACAATTGTCATTTATTGCAGTCAGAACTTAGTAAGGTACAAGACCGGTGAAAGGATAATAAGTTGCAACTAAACATAAATAAATGTATTAAGATGAGTTATTCACTGAGGTTGAATAAAATTCAGTATATGTGCAGATACAATACAATACAATACAATTTAAGTACGCTGTGTACTTGGTAGGTCATGTGGTGGTTTCCCGTTGCCTTCCACATCGCGGTAGTGTGTCTTAGAATGCCATACCGACCCCTATGGTCTCTGCCAATCTAAGTACCGAAACAGCCACTGTCCTCTTTCGGGGACCTGTCTTAGTCTGGTCCGTCACTAAAGACCTTATCACTTTGGTTGAACCTGTAGTTTGGCTCTTTAGGCCACTGGAATGCGTAAGCCATTCCACCCGTTCTAGTAATCTAGAACTTCTTTAAGGTGTCGGTCCATTCAGAATGGACTTAGAACTTGTGTTAATTCTACTGTACCCTTAAACATTGTGCTGTATCATTAATTATATGGTTTTGTTGTTTTACTAATTCTGAAAATTATGCAATCAACTTTTCGATTTATACAATAAAAGGTAACGCCTCACTTAGTAGAATATATTGGATGTTAAAACTGTTTCTATGAGGAGAGTTAATATATCAAATAAATTAAATAAATTGCTGTTTATGCATTAATAATTGCTTTTTATTAAAGGAAAAGCATTTATTATGCAATACACTCATGTATGAAGTGTGAATAACTGCTTTGTCTTTTTTTACAGATTCCAAATCAACTGGAACAGTACTTCCAATTTTTGGCACATCATCCTTTGGTATAACCTCCTCTTTGTCAAATTTAGTAAGGATCCATGGATCACCTTTAGGAAAATCTGCACCTTCCTTATCAACTAATATGGTAAATATCATAAATGTATTTTGTAATTTGTGAGGTATATTTTAGAAGGATATTGGCTTTGGACGACGAAACAGTCGACCCACAGCTCTTCATCGTCTAAGCTTGGCATCTAATATTTCACCTATTCTACCAAGATCTCATTCTCCCGTTTGTGGTAGTCCCATTGATAGTCCACGAACACATTCAAGCTTCTTAACATTTGGATTTCCGCCTGTTAAAAGGTAAATCACTTTTTAATGTTGTATTTTGTAATTTGTGTTAGTAGTGTGTGGCACCTTTTTTACTCGGTTATTATTGGAAAAACGTTTTAAAGGCAGAGTTTTGTCAGAAGATGCCAAAATTATGTTATTGGAAAATTTTTCAATAAAAAGTGACTTACGGTCATTTAGATAAACATCTGGAGAACTTATGACTAGCTGGGATCAGGTCCGTAGAGGCATGAGTAGGGGGATTAAAGTTAAAATTTACAAATAAAATGAAAGTGCACTATCTAACAAGATACGCTAAGAAAAAAGGAGGTTAAGACCTCTTTCAATGAAGGAAAATTTGTTGATTAAAAATTATTTTGCTGTTGTAAACAGAAATAAGTAAGCAGAGATACTATAATATTTTACTACTCTTTATTGGTACACATTCATCAAAAATTTGGGTTCAGACCAAAGTAGCGATAACCTGCCCCAAAAATATGTGGTTGCCAATTGCAATACAAACTATTAAACCCTACGACAATGTAAACTAAAAAATTTAAATAAACTGAACAAACACATGGAGGCTTGCAATTTTCTATACAAAAAATATCTCAAAATTAAAAATGTTCCTTACCTGTGTATTAGATCCAGCAGGAACAACCAAGCTCCGAGATCATCATGTTAATTCCTACGTTCACCTTTATGGTTTGCAAAGGTGATAATGCATAGACATGCATAAAGTTGCTTTAGTTTAAAAATATTATCAATGACGGTAGTTTGTTGAAATAATATCCTATTTTGATATATTTGATTTATTATCTCTTGTGTACTACTTTGCTCTCAAAATTAAATGATAATAAGCAACCGTATCTTGTTTATCAGTTAAAAACTGGTTGCAAAGTTCATTATTTGACATAAGTTGCATTGAATCATCTGGCTGATAGTTTTGCAAATTTTAATGCTGATATGATTAATTCTATTAAACAACTAAAGAAACGATTATGTGCTATGGAAATTAGAGTGAATGATCTGAAAAACTACTCCAGGCATAACTGCATGTTGCTACATGGTGTACCGGACGAGGAGGGTGAGAAACTTGAAAATGTTATATTGAATATATTTAAGAATAATCTACAAGTTGTGATGGTTCAATCAACAGCGATTGATAGTATCCATCGCATTGGTATATCTGTTAAAAATAAATGTCGTCCCATTATTATAAGATATCTGCTGTATCAATGGCGTCAGATTATATGAAAGTCAACGAAAATGTTAAAAGGCACTAATTATTTTCTCACTGAAACGCTTAGTGTGCAACGCTATGAATTATTAAAAGCAGCTCGAGCGAAACTTAGTGTAAAAAATGGTTGGACAGCAAATTCCAAAATTGTTGTGCCCCTTTCTAATAGAGAGAAGCAGATTATATCTTGTTACAGCGAACTTAATTATATGTTGGGCTAGATGAGAGATGCCAGCTTTGCAGCAGAACTAATAACTAAATTGAAACAAGTTGTCGATGTTTGACATAGATTACTAACTGACTTAATGCTTTAATTAACTTGTTAAGTTTTTATGTACTTTCTACCTGATTTGAAAACGACTTGGTTATGATTTTATTTGTGTTTATGGTTGTTTATAATTATTTACTTCCTAGTTTTTGTTTTAAGGTGTAAGTGCATGAATGAATGGCCAAGTCTGTTGAGTAGTTCTAAATGAATACATTGCCTCCAGTACTACTTGTCTTTTATTTTTCCTTATTGTTTGTTAACATTTGTTAACATTTTACAGACATACTTTATAGAAATAGATTTTCATCAGCAAGTTGTGGAATCTAATTTATTTTCCATTTTGCGACATATTCCTGCTTTGGAATCCATTCTTTCACAAGGTTTCTCTTTTCATGAAAAGGCGTTTTGTTGTTGTCATATTAACGCTGGGTCACTACCTTCGCATTTCAATGAATTTGCATACGTATCTGAATCGTATTTACCACATTGCATTGTAGTATCTGAAAACTGGCTTAAACCTTCCCTTTCTGATTCAATGGTTCAACTGGCAGGTTATAGAATTTTACACAATGATAGGACAGGAAAACGTGGTGGTGGGGTTGCTTTTTATATTTGGAACGATCTTAATTTTAAAAGTGTTTCGATCTCGCACACTATAAGGTTCAAGACCAGAATATATTTTTATTGAAATAACTGTACATTATGCCAAAGTTCAAGTTGGCCTAGTATTTAAACCAGCTCAGGTTAGTACTCTAGCAGATTTGAAAGATGCATTGTTTCAGCTACTACCTAACTATTCTGATGTCATTATATTGGATGATTGGAACATTAACGTACTTACAAATACTTTGAATGTTCATCTGTTTCATATTATGATAAATTCACGTAACCTCTGCCTATTATCACTTGAGCTTACCCATCACTTATTTCATTTATCATACAATATTTCAAACAGTAATAAAGTTTTTAGTTTTGGGCAGATTTCAAACCACAATTTAATCTTTATTTTCTACTTCATCAAAGTATCAAAATTTTAATCAAGGATTATAGCCTGCAGAAATTTTATTAATATCGATTTATGTATACTCCATGCAGATGCAGTATGTGTCCATTGGAGAAATATTGATAAAGCACAGAATGTGGATACTAAACTCAACATGTTTAATAAATTGCTTCATGAACTCTATGATATCCATGCTCCTTATAAAAAAATTCGTGTGCTAAAGCACCCTGGTTCTCCACACAAATACAACATATGAGACACATTAGGGATGCTGCCTTGTCATACTACAAGACATTTAAAATTCCCATCAATTATGAACAATATAAACGTCTGCAACAAAGCAGCCAATTAGCAACTCCAAGCTACATTACTAGTAGACGCTCTGCAAACATTTATACATGTAAAACATGGAATTTTTTTAAAAATTCAGATATTGGAAAACTACCAATGCAAACATACACAAATATATTTATCAATGACATATTAGATACAACCTCATCTTCTAAAATTCTGTTATATGCTGATGACGTGAAAATTTTTAAAGCTATAATTTCCCTTTAAATGTGGAGTTATTTCGGTGCGACATCCTGAAAGTTAGTACTTGGTGTGATACAAATATAATGCTACTGAATATTAAAAATGCTTTGTTTTATAGTTCTCAAAGTCATCTTCACCTATCTTGTATAATTACACTTTAATTAATAATCCCCTAAATATATTGCTCATTAATTAAGTCAATGGTTGAATATATGGTGCTATAATTTGGTGCTCCTTTTATTTGATTCATATTAGGAACATTGAAAGAATTTAAAGGAAATTTATGAGAGGTTTTATTTATAAAATGCATATAAGCAAATGGGATTTTAGTTACTCTGATATTCTATCACTTTTAAACCTTGAAACTCCTGAAACTAGGCGTATACATATAGACATGATATATTTAGTTCATATTTCATATCAGGGTGTATAGATTCAAGGACATTCAAAATAAAACTTTGTTGTATAAATTTTAATATTTGCATTAAACCTCTGTTTGCAGTGGACTTCTGTCATACAAATTGTGGTAAATGTACTCCTGTCTAGAATTTTAAATTATGGAAATACTTTCAATAAACAGCTACACTTTTTTTATTCTTCCACTATAAGTTTCAAGAAGTCATTGTGCTTACATGTAACATCTTAAATTATTTACGCTTGTTGATAGTATTTTTAAGTTCACTAAGGTTGTAATACTTTTGTATAATGGGGTTATTCCGTATATTATAAATAAATAAATAGATCAACATAAATCTAAATATCTTAAATCAAACCTTTACTTAAATTAAAACTTCTGATAACGCCATTAAACAAAATACAATAGATATAATCTCTTTTATATTGCTCCCTAGGTCTCCACAGTTTTCACTTGCTGAGGATTCTAATTATGTTGTTTTAAAGTCTGTCGCATTAAATCCAAAGCTGCTGGGAAGTATAGTACCACATCTATTCGACCGATTTTGTCCATGCCTTTAATAGTGTCAATCAGAACATGCAAAGGTAAAGAATGGAGTGTAAGTAATCTTCCCATATCTCAGTAAATTCCAGGCTATTCTTTTCGACAAAACACCCCAAATAATTTTTCTTCTTTAACTTTAGATAGGTGTATTATTGCACCAACTATGTCAGTCAAAAACCTTGGTACATTGTTAGATTCAACCTTAATGTGGAAAAACAGGTATCAAATATTTGTAGAAAAACTATTATTGCTTTTCAGTCTCTTAATCGACTAAAACCATTTCTAACAATTAAACTAAAACAAACACTGGTTCTATCTTTGATTTTTGACATTTTGATTATTGCAATTCAATTTATACTAATCTATCGACCTATCTTTAGTCAAGGTTACAACGAGCTCAAAATAACTGTATCCACTTTATCTTTGACTTAAAGATAGGGATAGGGTATCTTCGTGGTATGCAAAATTAGCTTGACTTAAACCAGACAGAAAACATACTCTACAGCTAGCAATTTTTGCTTACAAATTACTTTTTAATCAGTCACCATATTATTTATATTGTCTATATTTGTCCCTTTCTAACCGTAAATACAATACAAGGCATACTGATCTATTATCTATTCCTACCCATCACACTCAAACATATCACTCCTGCTTTCTGATTACTAGCTTGATTATCTGGAATTCAATCCCATTAGACATTTGAAAATCATGATCGTAACCTATATCATGAATATCTATTAAGTTATCAAATTCAGCATAAGAGCCATGTGTGTGTGTGCATGCACGTGCATGCATACGTGTGCATGCATGTGTCTGTGTGTGTGTGTTTGTGTGCATACATGTGTGCATGCATGTGTGTGGGTGTGTGTGCATGTGTGTGTGTGTGTGTGTGTTAAGTATGCATGTGTGTGTATATTTGTATTTTGTGTATGTATGTATATATGTTATGTAAGTAATTAGGTTTAACTTAGGCTAAATAATCCCATTACGAATGGTTATTGTTTTAGTGTTTATTATTAATTTTTTTTTGTCCTGTATCTTTACTATAATTTTTTACTTTTATATTTTTATTTATGAGTTGGATGTAAGAAAGGGCCTTATAGCCTTAATCTCACTTGCTTAATAATATATATATAACATGCAAAATGGTAATAAAGTCATTACAATACAATACAATAAATGATTTAAAAATACGGTGTAATTACTGTACTTATTTTTATACGTATGCATAGAATAAATTTGGTAATAAATATGCAGGACAGTTTAAGAAAGAAAATGAATTTAGAGTAATTTTTTAAACAGTTTTCAAGAATTATATTGGTACTTTATTATTCTTTAGTTAAAAAAAGAAAAACTTAACAAATTAAATCTCATGCAATAATGAATATATTTTGAGTACGGGATGAACACTTTGCTTCCAAACATCACGACTGTACCGTAATTTTACTTAATGTAATTTAAACTAAAGAACTTTTTATTTTTATAATATTAAAAATGCTTAGGGTAAATAGGGTAATAAATACGTAGTAAAAATTTTGGACAAAAGTAAAAATTTGTGAACAGGCTAAATTAAAAATTATGAACAATGTCTATAAAATGTTTCAGTCCAATATTGCTTCTCAATTCAATTTGTACTCACTTGTCGATGTCAACAACCACCACATGAAATTGAGCATGAATGGTGATTATTTTTGATACCAAGGCACAACGCTTATGTCAGTTCTTGTGCATGCCATCTGTGTTGTTGACAATGACAAAGGTAATGATGATTGTGGACAGATCATACAAAATCGTGATGACATTGAAATAGAAATGAAAATGCAACAAGTTATAGTATTGTTTTATTTTAATATTAAAATCAAAAAGCTAAGGCTCTGTATATAACAAAGCACGATAATTGCGGTTGTGAACACCTACATGGATTTTACAATTGTCGATTGATGTATTTTATTTTTCAATCAATAACATTTATAGGCGTTGGTAAAAGCAGCATGTTTTTGTTATAGTTAAGACGAAGCATATAAGCTGTTGCGTTCAAAACCCTGCAAGTAATTTTTTCTGCATTCATTTTAAAACACCCTAAAATTTCTCAACAAGCTCGATTTCCTACCATTTGAAATTAGTGTTACTTAATAAAATTTCTCAAGTAATTATTTTATAAAATTTTGCCTTATAAAATCAAACAGATGCTTAGAAAACTTTACGTTACAAAGTAATTGCAATATTTTCTACCACGTGCTGTGACTACATTTTAATTACAGTTGTGAATAAATGCACAGCTTTCTTCTAAAAGATAAGGCCACTTAACCATCTGCCTAGTAATTGAACCCTTGCAATGGGCTTGTTATCTGTTATCCTGCAGCTGTTAAGATGTTTCAAAGTAATAAGATTGCTTTCCTTTGTCTAAAAATCCTTTGCTAAATGTGTTAGCTTCTTGTTAGCAAGCTGTTAAAGTTTGTATTTATGCAGCTGTTGTCTGGGAATTCTGCACACTTGATTCTTTGGTGATGTCTTTGAAAGCCAAATATTTACCCCATACATGGTTTTGTCCTTATAAAATAGCGACTGTGCTTTGAAAGGAACACATTGAATACAACATCTTCTTACCGAAGAAACATGTTGTAAAGTCGCGCTTTTACAATGCTTTCTGTGCTAGTATGAGTTAAGTTGGCGGTTGCAGCATCCAGCCCATAGACAAATGCAGCCGCATTTTTCCATCCACAAGATGATACCAGAACAAAGCCAATAGTTCAAGGTACAGTTTTCTGTTTTCGTATTTTTTTTTATGATGCTGTGAAGAATAGACATTTCATTTGCTGTTCATAATGGTATTACTCATAATTATCCAGTAAATTACCAATATCACGTTACAAAACTCACAATCACAATGCAGGAGTGACTATGTAATCATCCTTCAAGTTAAAAATTAGCCAATTAAAGTTTGTCCATTTTACTGTTTCTTTTGTGCTTTTAGTATAGACATTAACGTTATTATTTGATTATTTAAGTTAGGGTGTATAATTTTAATGTTACACTATTTCCTGAGGAGGTGCACTTCACAATGCAGATTGTATAAATGATGTAAATTTCTTTTCCTAGAATTATTGTAAACTTTATGTTTAATTTTCTTTTGTATATATTTAAGGTGAAGCATTAAGTAAGTATCTAGATTCTAAGATGTTATATTTGCTTACCAATTTTATATTTTTTTATGTTTTGACCTTTTGTTTATCATCACGTGGTAACGAACGATTATGCAAATTATTGGTTTCTTTGTTGTTTTGTAAATAGCCTTTTGAGATTGTATGTTGACAATATAGCTTACTGAGGTTTCCAATGTGTTCTTTCTATTTCACCCACCCCACTCTACAACGTTTTTGAGCTAACCCGAATTCTACTATTCTGTCCCTGTTTTGTTGCGGTATTCGGCATAACAATTTCTTTACTGACTTTTACTGTCTTTTTTCGTGTTTGCGTGGAATACCGTAACAAAGCATCATTATCATTTTATTAAAATGTAACTCAAATTA
The DNA here is from genome assembly GCA_036346225.1 of Platerodrilus igneus. NCBI lineage: Eukaryota > Metazoa > Arthropoda > Insecta > Coleoptera > Lycidae > Platerodrilus > Platerodrilus igneus. The sequence continues at coordinate 627,770 of JARFIW010000813.1, forward strand.
AGAAAATTGGAAGATGAGCATGATCACAATTCAATGGCAATAGAATGTATTATTGGCTGAGTTCAAATTACATCCTAAACTAAACCTAAACTCATAAACAGAACATTAATTAAAATTATGTAAAAATTAGTGTATTGCTTTTATATGTTGTTTAGAGGATACTCTTGTTTCTTTTGGGTTATACTGTTTTTCTTACTTTTTTCCAAAATGTCATTTATGTCGTTATTGTGTGTTTCTGTTAGTCCATAAGTGATTCAGCTATTGATTGGCTGATGCTATTAGTTTGACTTCGTCTATATACAGGACGTATGTGATTTTGTGTGGGTGTTTCAGTGTTCTTGAATTTATATTTTGTATTATTTAGCATACTTGATAGTGGGTTTAACACTATGCAAAACCAATACTTAGAGAATTTCTTTTGTATATGCCTGCTTTTATTTGAATTTGCTTGGTTTTTTGGCCTGTGCTTGTTTTTATGTTTAATGTGGTGCTTCAATTTTTCATGATTGTTTCTAAAGGTTTTATTATTGGCGGGTTTACTGTGTTTGTAATAGGTGAATTAACCACCAGTGTGGTATGCTGTCATATGTTTTATTCGTAATCTATTTGTGTGTACTGTAAAACTCTTTTTTTAATTTTTGATTGATGTATTATTGCTACATATATTATGAATTGTTCTGTACATCTTCATGTTTTTTGGTAGTATCCTTTTTGTTCTTTGTGTATTGTTTTGTTTTGTGTTGCATGTGTGATTAGTTTTTATATTATTATGGCTGTTAGTGTTTTGTGTTTTTGTGATAGACATTGAGTGTTAGTTTCCTGGATTTTCTGCATCTCTTGTATCGTTTTGGTTTAATGTGTTATTCACCCTGTGAGTGTATGATGGTACCATGCCCGTATGTGTAATGTATTTGTTGAATGTGTATGTTGTAATCTTTAGCCAGAAGTTTGTTATTTTGTCATTTCTTGATATTTTCCAGTTATGGTTTTGCCGATTTCTTTTTGTATGGTTATTATATCTTATATTTCCGTGGTTGTATTGTATTTATTCGTTTCCGTTTAGATTTATTTTGGTTGTATTTTACTGGATTGAATTATAAGTTGCTCCTAAAGTGTTCGGTATTTTGTAGGTTATTGGGCCAATCCATTAGAAATCACCCAGACCATATTACTCAACATTTTTGATTTTTCTAATTTTTTATCAGTAACTCCCCAATACCAAGTGAGTGCAATACTAGAATTAAAAAATTTTTGGGCTTATACTTTTTTTTTGTGGCCATTTTAAGTTTGCTTTGGAACCTCTTTCTGGCTGAAAACGAGTTTTAGGTAAATGTATCTAACTGATAATTTTATAGATATCAAGATACACTAAAAACCTAAATTATCAGGATGATATGTTCTACATTTTGTGTTTTTACATAATATTACGAAAGTAGTGAGGAAAACAAGGACAAAACTTCACAACTATAAAATGAAAATTAACTTAAAACGGGATTTTTAATGTTGCAAAATTATTAAATGGAAGACTCGCTTTACATTTTTTTTCTTGTATAGATTTATCATAAGACTACTTGCTATAGAGTTTCAAACTTGAGAACTTTATTTTTTTTTTAAATATAATTTTCAAAAGTGCTCAAGAAAGCGTAATTTGGCAAAATCTAAATTAGAATATCTCAAAAGAACCCAAGTGAAAAATTATGAAATTAATACATGTAACACCTCCTTATGATATAAATATATGATAAAAATTTGGTTACCGAGACTTAACTGGTTGTAGAACTACAGTGCAACAAACTTAGCTAAAAATTGTGTTATATGCATATAAAACTTAACAGTTATTAATGGTAGGTAATCCATGTGCCTAATACTTAACAATTACAAACTGTTTTTGTCGTTCAATAAATTCAATTTATATAATAAAAATGTACAAAACACGTATCCTAAACAAACGAAAAATAAAATCTGGCATTATAAAGATAATAAACTACAATTAAAAATAATTATTTTGTAATCTTAATAAATAATAAATTAAACTTTTTAACCAGTCATTTGTTGAGGGTTTCAATTTTAATGCATATTGGTTGAAGTTCTTAATTTAAGTTCCTAAAACTTTCAAGTCAATACTTGTACTTTGCCTACTGATACAAGAAGTTTGCAAGTTAAGGTCTTGAACAACTCCCTCTACTAATTCAAGTTGAAATTGTGCTTAGTGGCTCAGAGTTCCTTTCTAGTGAACAACTGACAGAGTTTTTAAAGTTTTATACTAGTATCTTTCTAAAGTTTTTAGAAATTTAAATAATAATTTTCATACTTTTATTTAATAAGTGAATTGTACATAATATTTTATATAATTTTTTTAATGTGAACCATTATATTTACATTAATATGAGTTGTTTTGTGGGAGAAGTAGTTCATGAGCAGTGTCACAAACAAGACTATAAGACTAAGCCAAAATGCTTATGGTGAATGACCTTCCTTTAGAAGAACAAAAATTATTCAAATTGAGAGTTAAAAATAAAATCAGTAATTTGCCATTATCATAAAATTAAATATTTAGACAAGTTCAACCATATCTTTGGAAGAAAACATCGTGATTCAACGAGTGGACACAAAAAAACCAATTAAAAATGAATTGAGAAAAATTCTTCTTAATCATCTTTCTAAAGAACAAAATGTTGAGGATTTTTAGTATTCGGAAAAGCTCTTTGCTCAACATGCTTTTCAAAAATATTTGTAAAAAAGCCAGACAATTCAGAGATACAAATGGAAAAGGATACAGACTTCATGTTTGAAGTGTATGGGGTAGTCAATGAAACCACTGTACACAAAGTTAACTCGATATTTGACTCTTTATATTTGTTGCCTTTATGTAATGGAGCTAAATTAAATAAAGTACAAAGACAGTCAGCCTTGAAGAAATAAACAGTTCAAATTGCAACTGCTGTTAAGAGAAAATTAGAAGAATCCTTTCCTGAAGATTTAGAAGAAGAAGACCTGATCAGTTATGACCTGACAGAAAATAAATGCAATATTTTGATACAAAAACTTAAAAGGGAACAATGCAGCTTAGCCAATAATGACACAAAATCACAATTACCAGCCCTTTGCCTGAATTTTGGTCAAGAAATAAAATAAGAGAAGAATTTGGTTTATTCGACTATATTATTAAATGAATACGAAAACTTGTGAAGGAGCAAGCACATTTATCTAAAAAGAAATACAAAAAAAAGATAGGTAAAGAAGACATAGTATAGTTTAGTTTATTCGAACCCATCAAATGATGGTAGTAAAACACATGTATATTTTACATAGAAATTAAAAATGTACAGTGATAGGTTGCATATGCAAGCATGTCTATAAATTATAACTGCGATAATTTAGGTGTACACACATTCTATTTATTATAATTTATCTTGCAAAAACTCATTCACGTTATAGTAACAGCGTTCACTCACGTAACAATGCTAGTAAGCTTTATTTAAATTTTGATATTGTTTTTTAGGATTTCATATTTGCTGGTAGTTTATTATAGAAAGTTGGAGCCATATAGATGAACGTTTTTTTGTGGAAATAGGAGTTACTTTGTATATATCACCAGACTGTCTTGTGTTGTGTGAGTGGAAACAATTTGAAATAGTATATTTATGACTTTTTTTGAAGACTAAAATAAGTGTTTCATAAATGTAGAAAGAATAAAAAGTACGTATTTGTAATTGTTTAAACAATGGCCTAAAATGTGCATTATAAGAAGCCCAAGCGATAATTTGAACTGCACCCTTGTGTAGTTTAAACAATGTAGTAGTATTTTCAAACGAAACAGCACCCTAAAACCAAACTACATGCCTTAATCGAGAGTCAAACAATGCATTATATACTTTAAGGGAACATTCAATAGAGATTTCCTTAGCAATAGTTTTGATTGCATAACATGCATATGCCAGTTTCTTAGCAAGAATATGTATATGATCAATCCAATACAATTTACTATCTAGGTTAAGATTAAAAATTTAGTAGATTTATTACATTTAAACCCAAATCGTGAGTAACGTCACCTAATGCACCCGTGTTTTTGAAATTTATGTAAGATTTTTTTTTTTTGGTAGAACTTATTGTAATTTTGCTCATCATGCACCATTACTGATATGAAGAAATGTCGGAGATTATTTTATTTTTTAGTTGCTGATTTGTGGGAGACTTCCAATTCAGACTTATGTCGTCGGTAATAACATACAATTTGTAAATACAATGGCAGACGGAAAATCATTGATATATAGTAGGAAGAGGATAAGACCTAAAACTGAACCTTGTAGAACTCCTACTGTTAACCCCTAAATTACTGAATAGTTTTATTTTCTGATTAGATATTATTTTAACGGCTAGGGTTCTACCCCTCAAATATGAACAAAACCAATTGTTTGCAATTCCACAAATTCCATACACTTCCATTTTATATAGTGATATTTTATGAATAACACAATCCAAGGCTTTAGTGAGATGAACAAAAGAGATGCAAACAATAATGTATCTGTTTGGTTAATGATTGGTATATATTTTCGAGAAAGTTATACATATCATCAGTAGTGGATTTATTCAGAAAGAAGACAAACTGAGTACAGCTTATAATTTGATATAGTTTACAAAAACTTGGGCGTATTTTATTATCATAAATTGAAATTGTAAAATTTGTTAACAAAACAAAAAATTAATTTAGTAAAACTTTGGACATAAGTCAAACGTAGTATAAAATCATAAGACTTTTGTTTGATCATACTACTTTTAAAACAACAGTTTGCAGGTTTAAGACCATATGTTCTTTCATTCGTAAAAATAAATTTATATTTCATAGTAAAATACAAGTTTAACAACTAACGTTATTTGAAAAAATACTGTTGTGAAGATAAACACTCCTATTAATTTAATAATTATCATATATCAACAAAACACTTGTAAAATATTATTTATACTAAACATTTTTAATAGCAATTATATAACCAACCATTTCATGAAACTTTTGGTTTTACAAACCATTTGCTAAATTATTTCTCCAGGTAATTAAAAAATGTATGTAATGACAAATACCTCATTACTTATTAATGTAATAGTAATCACTTCTAAATTGGAGAAGCGATAAACTTATTTTTCGTCTTTTATACAATCATTTTTTTATATAAATCAACACATACCTTATGGTAACGTAACTAAATAGTAAAAAGTGTTACCCATCTGTCTTTACTGCCACATAGATGACATCCTGAATAAAGTTACTTGAGGTACTTGAACCAATGAAGTAAAGCTAGACAAGTTCACCACTGTCCCAAACGTAAAAATTAGAAACTTTTCAGACAAAGAAAATGTTGGAGCTAAATAGCATTCCTCACATCATACAATTGTAAACAAAACTCAAGTCCTTTAAAAGTTGCATATGGTGTAGATGAAGGAGGTTAGGCATGCATTCCAGTAATTTTTATTCCACAAAAGAAAATTTTAGTTATTATTGTACCATCTTAAACTATAATTAAAGTATAGTTACTCGAACATAAACCCGTAAACCCTAAATTCAATTTGTGTAAGTAAATGAAATATCCATACGTGCTAACAAACAACTGTTTAATTATATCTGAATATGTCTTACCATCAATAACCTTAATGATGGATCGTTAGATACTGATGCAAGTTGAACCCTTTAAAAATCGTTCCTGTAGAAATATTTTTCAGAAACACAAAAGGATTAAATTATATTAAATAACATTTAGAAACGATAGATACAACCTTTTCATCTTGATATCAAACGGAAAAGAGCTCTTTGAAACGCCAGGTAAGTGAAAGCAAGAATTCTTAAGGGAGAAAAACAACTCTCGATATGACGGTTAGTACAGAGGTTAACATTCACACCAACTGTGTATGGGTGAAATTTAATTGCAAATGAATTGAAAGAAAATATTTTCCAAAAACAATAACATGACCAAACTTATGAAGTAAAATATAGAGAATAAATTAATAAGAATTATGAGCATGATACTTTATTTAAATAAAGTGTAAATTGTAAGAGCGAGACTAACTGCATGTATGCAACTTTACTAGCAACCTAACAGATAATTTGGTGCAATGAAGCTAAATTACAAAAGAAAACTCACTTGCAAATGATTTTACTATTAATGTTTTCACTAATTATCTTCCAAGTTTCTCTTTGTGTTTTTTCAATGTATTATACGATTGGATAAAGATAAGGATAAAGCTAACTTTGTAGTGGGTTTAAAAATTTTTTGTATCTGCCATAATATTTTTAATAAGTTTACAGTATGGGAAGTGTTTTACAATAATATGTAGAATTCTTTTATTTTGAGCTGATGTTTTAATTCCAATAGCTAACCAATTTTTTTGTTTTCTCTTACATTTTATGTATGGAAACGCTTTTTCATAAGCATATGTCATATTACTGGGAAACGAGTCAAATTTAGAGTTAAGGTACAATTTAGAATTGATACTAATTGTATTGCATAGGCTCATAAATGTATTTTCATTCTCTGTATTATATCAGCGCATGTACTGTTAGTCAGATATTCTATTTGTATTGAAACCTAATTCACAATAAATCATTTCATGATCCAATAGGTAGTATTTATTAAAGTGCTGTTTAAAATTAATGATGAGTTTATATTAGTTAGTATATAATCAATCTATGTACTTGTCGTAGCTGTGATTCTAGTATCTTGCTTTAATTGCATTTTTAAGTTAAAGATTTGAAGAAGTTGTTCTAAGCCAGTGTTTTTCAACCTTCAGTGGAGCTAGGAACTCTAGAGTACTTATATTTTTTCTGAGGATCTCCCTTAGCACTAAAAATGAGATACTTAATGTTTCATTAACACATCGACATGATGCTACTTTTATAGCCTCCAAAAATAGAGAATTAAAAAAATTGTAAAAGCAAAATATATTAATCGCTTAAAAAAACATACATATCCAAAGTTATTTTTAATGATTACCATTGCTTTTATCTAAGCTGAATAGAGTGGCTGAGCTTGTTTGAATGAAACAAGTTTGTCAAAATCAGGTACAATATTCGAAAGTTGTATCTGCATGTCTGCTTCAGGATTGAGCTAACTTCTTTGGTCAGTCTTTGTAAGAGCATACTTAGAAAATACTACTTCACAACACTATGTTGTAGCAAGTGGTAGTATTTTTTTACAGCACAATTGTCAATTTCTGGGTGTTCACATCTAAGCTTGGCTCATCACTCTAACAAAGTAGCAAAATTAAAAATAGTTGTGAGGTTTCCATCAGCTGCCATATCAGTAAGCTGTTCAATTTTTTTTGCGGTTAAGGTCAGATGTAAATTTTCGATTGTGACTGAGAATGGATTGCAAAGCCAATTTAGATCTTCATCTCATGTTAGAAAATATCTTTTGAATGAAACTTGTAAATTCTGAAGATGGTTGGTTATATTTAAAGTCATTTCTGTTGAAAGTGGAGTTCTGGACTCGGATATAAAATCATGTAGTGTAAGAAAGCACTCCATTATTACTATGTTTATGCAAGGTTCCCAAAACTATTTTTTTAATATGGCTTCAATTTTGTCATATTGTGAAAGTATAATCATAGCTATTCCTGAAGTGACATATTCAATCCATTGAGGCTCAAAAAGATGTTTGCAAGATAGGCCAAATGTTGCAACCACTTAACATCCGTTATTCTTGATGATAATTCAAATGAGGGGTTACTAAGGAACACCAAGACCTCACTTCGCAGACTAAAGGGGCACACTAAAACTTTTCCACGAGATAACCACCGCACTTCTGATTGAAGCAAAAGTGTGGTGAACTGGTGTCCTATTTCTTCACAGGGAGCAGTAAAAATTCATGCATTCAAAAGTCCGAACTTTTTGAAATTTATGATTTTTACTGCTTTATCCAGAACTTTTCTAAGATTGACAGGCATTTTTTTTACTTTAATGCTTATCTATAAATAACACGATGACTATATTCAATTTCTGAATAGATATTTTTAGCACGTGCAATAAACTCAATTTACCAGTCATTGCTTTTGTACCGTCTCTGTAGATATTAATGCATTTGTTCCAAAGCTCTTTCCAGTAAAATAAGAATCGATCAAATTGTAAATTTTGTTTTTCGATTGTGCACGGTTTTAAAGAGTTTCGGCAATAGTTTGCGATTTTGCTTCCTTAGCAATATGGTAACTTACTTGAAATGAGGCTTTGCATGTTCTTTTGTTAATGACGTCCACCAGAAAAGACAATTTTTTTTACTTTTATTTACTTCCACTAACATATGTAAAAATTCTATAGGTTTGTTTTTGTACCCACTATGATTTGTTTATAATTCCCTATCAGTTTTGCTGGAGCTAATGAGCTGTTTTTAAAAGTTTTAAAGCAAATTACATGTTGACTGTTGGAAGTACTAAAATCCCCACAGAAACAAAACTACAGGACATTCTTGGCAGTATTTTCTAATTCTGATTTTTTTATTTGCATTGTGAATAAAATTTGAAGTTGTAGACATATAGATAGACTCATTGCTGCTATTAGTGTTATCTAAAATCTCTTCAACTTTCTCATCATGACTGGCTGGATCTATCTCTTGTCTTCTCTTCAAACTACCAATTTTAAGTCATTCATCCATAATAAACAAGTTTTGTACGAATAAATTCTATGAAAAAAAATTCAAATCGTCTTCTAACAGGTATGAAACTAAAACAAGCCTCAATATTGTAAAGTTTTTGAGTTCTTGTTGTGAATGTCCAAGAATTGATTTTTACACTAATGTATAATGTTAACACTAACGACGGCAATTTATCTATACACCGAAAGTCTATTTATTTTACACGGCATGGTTATATAAACTATATAAAATGTCACACTAATAGTTGCCCATTTATTATTGTTTGATCAACAACCATTAACTGTACTTTTTAATAGGAAATCCGTAGCTTATATAGGCCGATTTAGTAGATCCCGAATTTGCTAGATAGACGTTTGTAATCTAGAGTCATTACATTTGATTTTCCAATACTCCATCTGAAGGTACTACAAATTTTGAATTTTGCCAAACCCTTACAGTTCCAAGCAAGGTAGGTATCTTTAATATGGGTGACAACACACACACACACACACATGCATGCACACACACACACACACACATGTATGCACGCACGTGTTGTTCTCTACATAAAATACTGGCTATCCCATAGTTTTGTAAAGGAATATACTAATTAGGTTTTATCCAATCCTCAGTTATACAAATAATAGTTAGAAGATGTATTCATCCATAACCAAAAATAAACTGCCAGCCTTGTTTCGCAAAGACTGGATATTACATAGTACTAGAGATATTTGAGATGTTTCAATATGAGAATTTCTTGAACTAATGTTACACTTTCCTTTATAGAAACCTTATTATTACTGTTGACAATATCAGTTTTTTACACAGGTGTTTGGTAATTGTTTTATTAGAAATGAAGGGAATTGCCGTGACTATCATTAGGACAAGGAATAGAAGAAGAAATTAAATACCTGGCTTGAATAACACTAGTCAAAGTATTTATTTGTCCCAAGTTTAAGTTAGGAATTGTTGTTAGTGCAGGTGAAACAGGAATTGTTGTTGATCCAGATGAGACAGGTGGTACCGTGTTCGTCTTAGAAGTTAAGAGTGGGAGAACCGGTGGAGTGGCAAACTTATGTTTGATTTTCACAAGGAGAATTGAGTTGACCTAGGCACTAACCTCTATTAGGAGTAGCAACAATTAATCGGAAGGATGGGTGTGTAAGCCATATCGGGAAAAGTTATTGTCGGTTCGTATTCCTAAAGGTTCTATAAAGGATGCACAATGATTGAAAATAGAGTACTACAGTAGATTGTTCTGGAAAATAATGTTGTCGAAGTTAAATGCATTATGCCAAAAAGGAGGAAGAATAATAATAACATTTGTATGGGCCATGCAGTTTTGTAGAATAGTAATAAATATTGTGCCAAGAATATTATCCCAAAGGGCATCATTTCATTCTGCAAGAACAAGCACGAGGTCTTTATCTGAAAATCCTTTAGATAATAGGCCAATGTCTGCAACTTTGTAAGGATCTTCGTCCGTGTCTAAGTTGATGAAAGTGTATTTGCTAGCTCTGGACTTTACTCCAGCATTAGGGTGACGAGCAAGGAGGTTCACTGTAAAACTAAGATGTCAAGAAATTAAAGTTAGGTGCCACTACACCTGTTTAAATACTTCTTGTTATGACACTAGAGATGGTGTAGGAATCCTAAGGTAAATATTATAATAACAAAAAATTGACTATGAATAGTGTATTCCTGAAGTAAAAACAAGTTAATATAATACAAAGGGAGACAGAAGTTTGTGTCTCAAAATAATAATAAAATAGATAATAATATATCTGTGAACCTCTAATGGTTTCAAGATTTTCCCATAAACATTTATGCACATAAAGATCACTCCAATAAAAAATATGTACTTGCATAAAAAACATATTAATTGTTTAATAAATTGCATTATTGAACAAAACAAAAAAATATATAAATATTTCTATAGTGTGTACATAAGGAAATCGCCTTATTTTAAGTTTTTAGAAATTTCGGTTCAATATTTCTGAACTAATTCGAATCTAGTTTCGTTCTATGTTTAAACAAAAAATTTCAAAGATTAAATTCAAAAATCCTGAGGTATTAAAAGTTTCGTTTAGCAAAAAGGATTATTTTTATATTACACGATAAAGGACTAAATATTTTATAGTTACTTTTAGATCAATGACCAAATCTTAGATCTTTAAGTTATTAACATAATTAATAGTGATTTAAATCTGAAAGTCAGATGCCTTACTTACAAATTTACATGTGGGTTTTTTTTTTAAAACAAAGTTCTTTCTTCAAATTTTATTTACCGAGATACTTTCTAATGTAAAGTATAACTAATACAGAATTGCCAGAATATCTAACTGGTAATTTATAGAAAATTCAGTGAAGTACTCTGCTAAAAATTCGGTTTTGGTAATATACCAAAAACCTCGACTGTACTAAGAAAATTGGTTGCTGACTAACTCAGTGGGACGGGTGGTGTAAGCGTTTGATAAGGTTTCCGGAAGGCTGCCAGGGATGAAATGTCTTGATCAGGAAATATCTTGAACAGTACCTAATCTTGCTAGGTTGCTAGGGAAAAGCCCCAGAAAGAATAACAAGAGGATACCTAAGTCTGAGATCAGGAGAGTGATTCTGGCTTTAAAAAATGTACCCGAAAAATCATTAAGGACTGTCCTTAGATATAAAACAAACCTTAACCATAAGAACACAGACCCATTTAACAATGCTAGCTTAAAAGAAGGTTTCTACAAGCAAATGTTAAATGACCTGAATATTCAATCACGCTGTTAGATAATTGCAAAACAATTTATTACAGCAAAACTGCAACTATACCGTTACATTAATGGAAACAAAAACCCAAATATAAACGCGTCTTTACACTATTATACATGACTTGATTTTAGCTATATAGCACACTTACGTTTTTATTACAAATACATAAGTGTCTTAAGCAAGTATTAAAACTCAAATATATCACAAATTTACTTAACTAGAATCTTAACCTAAATACGCAGATGTACATTTTGTTAGTTTATGCAATAAATTTCAATTGTTTATTTAGTTACAAACGCTTTCTCTAGTACAGTTTCAGATGTATTTATAAATACTTGATGAATGATTGACTGCCGTTAAGTGGATATTATAAGATGCTTATATAGACTTTGCCATTCACAACACATTTATCTCCAACATACAGTTGTCGATCTGAGAACCAATGTACCCCTAAAATTGAAAATAATCCACTTGGTAGGGTACTATCCAAACTTGATTAGACTACTTTCAGCCTTGTTCGATAACCTTCTAGTCAAGGTAACTGATTTACTAAAGTGGCATGTTGATGAATTGTTTGTTATGTACGAAGTGTTCTAAAAAGATGAATCTTTCCTATATAACATAATTTGAGTCATATTCGGCAAACTTTGTATGGATGAATTAAGACTGCAAAAAGAAAATATTTCGGGTTGTTATTTTCTATCTAATATGTATGTATAATCAACTTAAGTATAGTGGAACTAGAATCAGAAACAGGGACTTTATATTTATTTTAACACACTAGTATAAATTATTATTAATTAAAACAAAATAATTATGAAACTAATAATACTGTAGAACAAAAATTACAATCATGGCATCATATCTATTGTTTAAAAACTCACATAATGAAATTGACAACCTTTGAGTATAAACCATATCTGATAAAATAATTATACCTTAGAACAAAATTGTAGTAACCAAAAAATTACATTTCTTAAAGAAAATAACTTAATCATATTGCTAATACAGAAACTATTGGAGTGAAATATGATTATAAGTATTTCTAAGAAACGTCACATCCCTTCTAAGTAATCAAATTTTTTCCAAGAATCTTGAGTGAATTAAAACAAATTCCTATAGATAGTGAAAACGGACATCAAGGCATCAACTTAAAAGTATGAAATAAATAGAAAAATTATGTGTAAGTAAATTAATATGTCCTTTTGTGCAAGTACATCTATGTTAAACTTAATCTAGGTGAAATTTTCAATGCTGTAGGTGCTATGAAGGTGAGAGGTCGTGAAGTGTCTTCCTCCCTGTCTTTAAAAGGAGAAAACACTTCAGGGTTGGTTTCAGTGAAGGCAAACCCTCAAAAAATTATAAATCTCCCCAAAACCTCCTTGAGGTTATCAACCCCATATATTTCTGAGATATACCCCATGCCAGCTTTTAAAAAGATAAACCCACAATCCTTCCCTCATTCCCAATTACCCCTGGTAATCTACAAATTCAATGCAAAGAAAAAAAATTTCCTTCCAGCCTATATATTCGTCCCATGGCTTGAACTGGGGATAGACTCAACCAAAAAAGATATGTGAGGATGTAGGAAAATGGTTTTCGACTAGGAAAAGGATTTGCAATGGTTAATTATAAAAAAACCATAGATCAGCTTAGACAAAGGCAATGTTATCTTTGGCTGATTACCGAGGTAAGTTCTACTCATTCTTTCAGGGATAGATCGGTAAGATGGTGGAAGACAAGCTTCATGGCTAACCAGAAAAGAAGAAAGCTTTGTCTCAAAGGTGAGATGATAACAGGTTACAGGAATAGTACCACTATGGACGAGCGCTCTTAGGGTGTCAGAAAAAGAAGATCGACTGTGTCCTCAGTGTATTAAGGAAGTACCTCCTGATCTATATTAGAAAGCACTTCTAAGAGAAGAGAAGAAAATATGTCAAAATAAGTATAAAATGTAGATGAGAAGTACACAAAGTTCAAATGAATTCAATCAAGCATCTGTTATATGAAAAAAATTTTAATCATAAGGGATAAGTGAATAGGAGAGGTTAGGCTAATCAACAGGATTCAATTTCAAATCTTTGAAGTGCCAGTGAACCCTTCTTGCTCCCGTTTCATCTGTTAATTCATAAACATTAGTAGAAATTTTCTTTTTAATAAAAAATAAATTTTTGTGTTGATTTAGCTTTGAAATATTTCGCTAAGTCTGACTGAACAAAGTTCCTACTCCAAACTAAATCTCCAACTTGAAATTGTACCTGTCATTTACGTAAGTCATTATTAAGTTTTGGTTTTTGGTGAACATGGACTAATTTCTTACCTATATATTTATAAACTTTGTCAAACTTAGGCACATTGTCTTTTAAACTATTTCTACTTTCAAAAGATGTCTTATAAATTTTCAGAATCCTATGCCTTTCCAAAAGAAGAACCATCAATGACGGTCTCCCTTCCAAAGTTAGCAAAATATGGAGTCATATCAAGAACTTCATGCACCGCAGTGCACACTGCACATCCGACCATCGGTAAATATTGAGGTTCTCAGTTACGTAAGGAACAAGTATAGTCTTGAATACTTGGTTTAATCTTTCGACTACCAAAGCTTGTGGATGAAATGTGCAATGAAAATAATTTTTTAACTTTACTTTGACATAAGATTTTTGAAAATATGGCTACAGAATTGAATGCCATTATCTGTTATAACATATTGAGGGGCCCCAAACAATAAAATCATGGACTCCTCAATATTCTTAGCATTAGTTGATGCTGTTGCATTTCGAAGTGGCAAAAACAATGGAAATTTGGTAAAAATATCAATAACAGATAAAACATAAGTATAACATTTTGTGGGCTTTGGCGGGGGTCCTACTAAATCAACAGAGATCATCTGCTAGGGATTTTATACAACAGGATAACGAGCCAATTGGTAATTTCTGTTCAGGTTCTTGAGACAAACGAGTATTACATTTATTAATATATCTTGCAACATCTGTTCGGAGTCATAGCCAAAAATATTTATGGGAAAATCTCTAGTAAGTTTACTTAATACCAAAGTGATCTGAAGTAGGTTCATCACGATAACGTTTCAAAATTGCTTTTTGATCAAATCTAAGAATAAATTCTTTCCAACCATAGTCTGCAGTTAAATTTGAAAATCTACCTGGGATGTATTTTAGTAACTTTCCTCCTTCCATTTTCAATCTATTAAGGTTCTGAGGATTTCTCGGAACATTTGATAACATTCAGGCATCAAGCATTTGGTTTAAACGAAGGAATATCAAGAGAATTTTCATTTGAATCTGGATTATTATCAATTTCAAAAGAGTCTGTATCGACTGTATTAATGGTTAATAAAGACGTCATTTGAATTTGAAATAGGTAATGAAGAAACAGATTGTAAAAGTCTTAGGCGAAGTTACTTGTGGTAATTCTAAAGCTGGAACGACTCTAAATAAGACATCGGGGATTATATGATCTTTCTCTTCTTTATGTATAATATTTAAGTCAAGTTGTAATAATTTAACAGCTCAACGACACAAACAACATCAAAAAGTTTGTAAACTATTAAGCCAAAACAAGAAATGTTCATCAGTAACGACTGTAAAATGCGCTCCTTCTGCATATGGAAGCAATTTCTCTATGCTAAATAATACTGCCAAACATGTTCTTTCAGCTACAGAAAATTTTCGTTCCCTAAGAGTCAAAGATTGAGAAATATAACTAATAACACGTTCTTCATTGTTAATCATGTGAGTTAAGACACCTGAGATGCCATGCTCTGATGGATCATTTTGAATTGTAAAAGGTAAGTCAAATGTTTTTCAAATGAATATGTACTTATAATGATATCGTTGAGATAACAAAATACATAAGGTTCTAATTCTGGACCTAGAAGACAATTAACGAATCTTCATCATGTAGCAGATGAATTATGCAACCTCATTGGTAATCTGGTGAATTCAAATAAACCATGATTTGGAATCGTGAAAACTGTGTATTGACAAGAATTTTCTTCTAACGAAATCTGAAAATATGCAGATTTAATATCGAAAGTTGAAATAAATTTGGCATCTCGGAGATTAACCAAGATTGATGAAACATAAGGCATAGGATATGCATCTTTTTCAGTGACATTCTTCAGTTACCTTGATTAGTAATATAGGGTTACTTATTTCAAATACTAGTGCTTTTACACACAACAACTAACCTTAGAAATTTATCTAATTCACTATTGATATGTTGTTGTACAGCAGGACTGACTATAATAACATTGTTTAATCGGATCTCCTTTTACTTTAATCGTATGTTTAACTAAAGGAGTGACGCCTAATTCTGGCAAATTTTCATAATATTTACGTATGATATTTTCTAATAAATTTCTTTGTTCAGAATCCAAATCTAAAATAGAATGTAATATTTAGCAAAAGTAAATTCGCCTTTAAAGTATCTGATATAATGCATATGGATGACCAAAAATCAATATCCAAAGCTAAAGTTTGAGCTATATCTGGGACTACTAGAACTTTTAAAACTAAGATCCTTTCCTTTAATCGGATTGATAAAGTCATTGTTCCTATAGATTGTAGAGTTTGCTCGTTTGCAATTTTACAATCAGATTAATTTTGTGTTTCAATTTTTATACCCAAATGTGAAAACATTTCCAAACTCTATTTACCTAAGATAGTAATACTCGCACCAGAATCTTAAAGAACAAGGAAATCAGTACCTAAAATATTTACAGTGACAAAAGGTCTTTTATTTCATGGAGAATGTTTGAAAACAGTTGGAAAATTATTAAAAGTATGTTTCTGAGCTTACATATTGTAGTTATTACTAACTGGTAAATTTACAATTTGTATAACTGTATCTAATTTTTGTATTTGTATTGGTGGTTGTTAGTTCTTAATACTAGTGTTTTAATTGAAGTTGTTCTTTAAAAGTTGTTTCTAAATTGGGGTTACTAACAGATTTTTCTTTTTGTGAAGTATTATTTTTATAGTTAAAATTTGTTGTTGAATTTGTTTATAAGAATTAATTAATTTAAATAACTGCTCTTGTAATTTTCCTCTTTAATATCCGCCAGCAATGAATTATTTAATCTATTAAAAATGTGTGCAAATTTTGTTTCAATTTTGGATTTATGCAAGTCAATATTATTTTCATTCAAATTTTCTAATAAGTTTTCTAATATTTCTAACAATCTTTAATCGCTAAAACGTCATCCTTAAATTCAATCGGGTATTCAAAATCGTCGACATCTTTATTTATTATAGCTTTTATAACTGTGATACAGTTAAATTATCAGTGCTTGTATTATAAATTTGTAATTCATATTTTAATTCCTCCTTAATGAATTTTTTGACAGTAATCTTATAATCCATTCTATAAATGTTATTACTAATTTAAAAAATTCTATCTCAAAATTCAATAATAATTGTTTTGTTACTACTAAAGTTTGACTTTTCTGCTTACCAATAAACAAAATTATCTTAAATTATAATATATATGTGCCTATATGTAGTGTCCAAAATTCTAATTTCTGCAAATAATGAAAATGAGTAAAGTATTCAGATAGCTAACAAAGAAACACTACAACATCTAAGTCATTACATTGGATGGTAATTGTTACATACAGTTTTGACACCCCACCTCACAATATTTAGCCGGTAATTCACAGAAAACTTGGTGAAATACTATGCTAAAAATCCTGTTTCGGTAAACACAAACTTAATAATTTAATTTATAGGTAAAATGAAACTCCTACCTCTTGTACTGATTGTATTGAAATTAAGTGACCACCATTCTGTTTCTCACTTTTAATAAATCTAATAGATTCAATACCAGCTGTTGGGCTTGCATTCCTAAGATTGTACCTAGAAATGACAATTCAAAATTTAGTTCTAATAAGAACTGATTTTTAACAAATTCACAATAAATATAAAGAATTGAAATAAACACGAAGAAAAATACATCAAATGTTGACAAATATAACAAAAACTGACAAAAGTGAGGTTGCGTATTTGAAAAGCAAAGCTAGTCAAATAAATATTCTAACCAATGTGCTAATCAAGATCCTACATACAATGCAGTAGTTATCACTTTGTAGCTAATTTAATAAAAGTTGATTATGTATGTGTATTATAAAAACACATGCCATTGATTCTTTGTCTTTATTTTATTCACTACAAAAACAGAAAATCAGTAAATACTTGTGTTGATTCTAGAATCTAGGATTAGACATGTGATTGCCTCTTTTCCTGGTCCTGACTATGGTTAAATATTTAACTTCGGAAATAAACAAAAAATCTTAACAGAATAGAACCGAGATGTTTATACTACTACCTCAAACTAAAACAAATTAAGTTACTTGAAAAATTATCATCAAAATGTTGTTTGCTAAATAAGTTGACAATGAATGAAAATAGTTTACTTTAGATACACAATTATTACTAAGTAAAACGATTTCTAAATCTTAAACTTTTGAACAGCACACGTTGAACGCTAGGGAATAATCGATTAACTATAACAAAAGATTCAAACCAAATGAGACCAATTGCAAGCGAGCCTCACGCGTTATGACGTTAGTGAAACAAATACATTCTGGTGAAACAAAATCGAGTCTCACGTTGTGACGACATTAAAACAAAATGGGCCAGTGAAACAAATCGACGACGTGAAGCAAAACCACGCCCCACATTGTGAGTGCTAATGTAAGGAATTTTGCCCGTGCCTAAGATGATAAACATTTATTTGCTAGCTCTGGACTTTACACCAGCGCTACAGCGATGAGCAGGGAGGTTCACTGTAAAACTAAGATATAAAAGATTTAATGTTAGGCGCCACTACACTCGTTTAAATACTAGTTGTTATGACCCTAGTGATGGTATAGCATCCTTGTTCCGTACTCACTTTGATAGCTCAGAGTGCACACTGGAACAAAAACTTAAGTGATAACGGTGATGCGTAGTATAGTAAGTACAAGAAATGTTAGGTTTGTAAACAAATAGATTGAATTTCACTCACCAGTAAACAAACTAGCTGAAACAAGCGGAAAGGGAAAATTTAGGAAAAAGGAAGTTGCCTGTTTTACATGAACTCGTAATTATCGCAAAGCCACTAGCCCGAAATGCATGATGTAAGAATTTATACTTCGCACTAACGACTGTTTACTTCTTTTGACACTCGGGAACTGCCGAAAAGCCGGTAAATTTCCCTCACATGCACTGTCGCGTTTGCGATGCACAAAATCTTGTCCTTGGCGTTAACATACCTTACCACCTAAAATTAATAAATTTTAACCAGAAACTCACTATAAGAAAGTAAAAAACCTAAAAAAAATTTTCTCACATTTGTAATACCGGACATTTCCTCCCAGTAGAGAAATGGTTACCCGCCGTTACTTGGAGAACAGAAAGGACACGGACTGCGAAAAATGGAAACAAAAAGAAAATAAAAAATAAAATGAAATAGAATCTCGTAGAGTATAAAATAAAATTTAAACTATTTATCCTTAGGAAGAGGAATAAGTGTAATGGGACATTTGAAAATGCCACCTGCAGTTTTAACCAGAGCAACATAGGAAATGTCACGGCCCGGAAACACATTTACAATTCTCCCTATCGGCCAAGATAAGGAAGAGGTCTTGAACTTAGAAATGTAAACTAGGGGGAGTGAAGAGGGAGTGAAGATTCACATCGGCAAAGAACACCACCTCAGAAAGACTGAGAATAGGCCCTCCAATAAGAAAATGGCCAGGGGAAAGGTAATTAACCCTGTCATTGAGATCTGAAGAGGTAAATACCAGCGGGCGACTATTTAAAACAGCCTCAATATGCGTAAAAATGGTAGATGGCCCTTCAAAAGTTAGAAATTGTTTCCCCAAAATGTGCAGCATTAAGAATTTTACGGATTTTACTCTGGATTCCCATATTCCGCCGAAATTTGGAGCATACGAAGGATTGAACAACCATTGTATTTGTTGGGAAGCCGAAGCAGACACAATCTCCTTATGCAAGGCCGCGCCGTCCATAAGGACAACAAGGGCAAAAACTTACGGCGCCAAGAGTCCAAAGGCGCCATGAGGCGCCTTACGGTAATATTTAAAACTTACCAAAATTCTTATTTTTGTTTGAGACACGAGACTTGCCAAAGGTTCCCTGTACGTTTACGCGCGCATTCGCTATGAATAACTAATTAAATTCCATTAATTATCGGAACATCGATGTTTTGTATCAGATGTTCTCAACCGATGATGATCTACAATATTAGGGTAACACTCCAATATCGCGACATTGCGCTAGTTGCACAATTTTATTTTTATTATGTTTATGTATTCGATAATTATCGGTTATCGATGTTTTGCCGTAACAGCGCTTGCGCTCATCTCTATATGTTGACTAGAACGCAGAAAGCGAGTTTATTCTTGTTTCTGCAAGTTTTCCCGTTCATTCCTTCCTGTTGAATTTTGAGTCTTGAATCTTTATAAATACCGCCGCGCTTTTAAAAACAATTCATTTAACATTGGGTATCGAAGTGTCGTAAAGACTGTAAATTGTGCACCTGAATTTAAAAAGTTAAGTGTTCTTCGATATTTTACATTATTAGAGGATTCAAGGTAAAAGGTAAGTTTCTAACTTTACTTTTTACTTTACAATTAGATAGAGAGGGCACGTTTTAAATGGAAAATAAATACCCTTCGGTCAGAATTTGACAAAATTTTGATATGTTGCAGAATTTGACCTATTAATGAATTAATGTGTCCATTGCGACAAAGCTGTTAGTTTAACAGTTAGTTTTTGAGATACAGGGTGTCCAAAATCGCTACTTCATAATTTCAAAATTTCGTAAATTGTATGTTGTTGCCGATATGAATACAAAAATAATAAATAAATTTTAAGATTGGCGTATCTAGCGGAATTTCAATTCTGTAATAGTCTATTTTAATTTATTATAGATGTTTAATAAAGAAAAAAAAGCCTTCAGGATATCAAAATTTGATGAAAAAAGAGCTGGAGAAGACGAATTCCAAAATTACGGTATTTTTTCCTTCACCTTCAAGCACAAATATACAAACAGATGCAGATCTTCCATCGTATTTGAGAGAGGACCGGGAGGAGTCTAAACTACAAGAGATTCCATCAACATCTACAGACGAAGTTGATGAAGACGAAGACGTAGTTTCTGTGGAAGTGAACGATACGCAACTTCCTCAAGATCCAGGTTTGTGGCCAAAAATATTGTCTCCTAGAGATGTACAAATATTAATTGAAAACGGGCGTACTTATTATTGAAGTAAAAATTGTATAAATTATCCCAATTATAAAATATCAGGCTGAAGGTTTTCGGATAAATATTATTCACGAATTTTGTCTAATAATGAATAAGTCGAATGGGAGTGGCTTTTATATTCAACAGAAAAAAATCCAGTGTTTTGTTTTTGTTGTAGAATATTTTCAAATACTTTAAAAACAATTAAATTAAGTGATGAAAATGGGTATAATGACTGGCACCACATTGGTGAACATTTAAGTATCCATGAAAAAAGTAAATTTCATTTTGAGAACTTAAAAAAATGGTCAGAATGTTTCACTCGCTTGAAAAAAATGGCAACTATTGATTCTGCGGCTCAAAATTTAATTAATATAGAAACAAAATATTGTCATGGAGTTATCGAGCGCATTTTTTATATTATTCAATTTCTTGCTGAGCAAAACTTGGCTTTACGTGGTACCAATAGCAAACTGTTTGAAAAAAATAATGGCAGTTTTCTAAAATGCATTGAAATGTTAGCAAAATTTGATCCTATAATATCTGAGCATATGAGAAGGATCCAAATGCAGGAAAAGATAAAAATGCCTTATTATCTTGGGGACAAAATTCAAAACGAAATAATTAATTTAATAGGAGAAAATCTTAAATTAAAAATTTTAGGCATGATTAAAACAGCTAAATATTTTTCAATTGTACTTGATTGTACCCCAGATGCTAGTCATCAAGAACAAATATCAGTATGTGTTAGATTCGTTAATTCAGAAAAAAATCAAATTGTCGTCGAAGAATATTTCTTAACTTTTTGCCCTATAAATGATTGTGCAGGTGAGGGTTTGAAAAATTTCTTAATAGAAACTTTGGAAAAAATGGCTTAGATATTTATAATTTACGCGGCCAAGGATATGACAATGGTGCAAACATGCGCGGTAAACATAATGGATTACAAAAAAAAAAATTTTTAATATAAATCCAAGAGCATTCTTTGTGCCTTGTTGCAACCATAGTTTAAACCTTGTCGTGAACGATGCCGCAAAATCAAATATTTCAAGTGTAAATTTTTTTTCTATAGTACAGGAATTTTATAATTTTTTTTCCGCTTCAACTAACCATTGGTCAGTCTTAAAAACAAATATATCAAATTTAACCTTAAAACCCTTATCTGATACAAGATGGTCTAGTAGAGTTGATGCTTTAACTCCTTTAAGATATCAGCTTGGAGAAATATACGATGCTCTATTTGAAATCTCTAGTGAAGGAAATAAAGCTTTTAACAATAATTCAAAAAATACAGCATCATCGCTTGCCAAAAAAAATAAAAAATGTTGAGTTTATATGTATGTTGATTTTATGGTATAATATTTTAAATAAAGTCAATATTGTAAGTAAACTTTTACAAACTGAAGATTTTAATATAGCAGAGGCCTGTGCTAATTTAAAAACTTTAGTTAATTGGTTAACAGAATACAGATCAGATAAAGGATTCAACGACGTTAGTCGATGCTCGTGAAATAGCTGATTCATTAGACGTTGATTTTGAATTTAAAAAAAAAGATGGCTTGAGGGTGAGAAAAGTTAAGAAACAATTCAGTTACGAACACGATGATGAACCCACTGAAAATGAAAAATTAAAGTTTAAAGTAAATTTTTTTTTAATATGTTAGATATAACTATAGAATCTGTAAATGAAAGATTTCAATTATTATCAGCTTATTCAAATCATTTTAACTTTTTGTGGGACATTTCCAATTTTTCCAAATATTCTAAACAGGAGCAGTTAAAGTTATGTACAGACCTTGAAATAGTACTAACTGATCTAAATCTCAATGAACGTGACATAAATGGTGTAGAACTCCTAAACGAATTACAGTTTATTAATTTAGGTGAAGTGAACACTTCCACTCCTATAGAAACTTTAAATTACATTATTAATAATAATTTGAAACAATCCTTTCCAAACACTTATGTGGCTTTATGAATTTTGTTAACTATGCCAGTATCTGCCGCCACAGCAGAACATTCGTTTTCAAAATTAAAAATGATAAAAAACTATCTAAGATCCAGTATGGCTCAGGAAAGACTGGCAAATCTTGCTATTATTTCAATTGAATCTGAACTGCTAAAAGATTTAGAAACTGAAGAATTGATAAATAAATTTGCAAAAAATAAAGCACGCAAAGTCAAGTTCGTTTAGTTTAGTGCAATGCTACTACTACTATGCTATTATACATACACTCTAGCTATGTATAATTTAAAAAATATTGTAAAAATGTAAGATATATTTTTGATTAAAATGTTTATAAGTTTATATTTTGTTTTTTTTAATATATCGTATCGTTACTTTTTTGGTGGTACTACTTAAAAAATATTTTTAGTGATAATACACTTTTAGCGTTTATCTTATTATAAAGTTTATGTATAGTATAAAACGATATACGACTTTTATTTCAAATTATGAAAAAATTTTAGTTCTAGGTACTTATTTATATTTGTCCCTAGCCAGGCAATTTTATAAATTTTTGAAAATAATGTACAGAGTAAAGAACAAAGCCTTTGTTACAAAGGCACAATTTTTTGAAAAAATTAAATAATGTAAGAGAAGCTAAGATGCAAGCAACACGCTCCTACTCTACTCCATTAAAAAAATTATCCTACAATAAAAAGGCGCCTTATTGTTTTTGCCCCAGGGCGCTATATAGCCTTGCGGCCCTGTCCTTATGATTAGTTTTTAGAAAGGTTTGAGCTTCAGACAACAAACAGAACACATCTACAAAAGTCCGACCACAATCGAACTATACAGCAGTTGGCAGACCGCGACGTGCAGTATATCTATGAAATGTAGTCATAAAGGTAGCAGTAGTTAATTCGGATACAAGTTCTAAGTGAACGGCTTTGATGCTCATGCAAACGAATATACAAAGATAGACCTTATGAACAGCAGCATTCCGTCTAGTAGAAGTTTTGATTAAAAAAGGACCTGTTAAGTTGGCCCCAATATTAGTAAAGGATCTTGCAATTTGAACATGATGGGAGGGTAGATCTGCCATAATGAGTTGAATAGGCTTCGCAGTTAAATGAAAACATGGCAAACATTTTCGAATGCGTTGTTGTATTAGGGATCCTAGACCTGTATTCTAATATTTGCATAATATAAGAAATTGTGTAGTTGAAGAACCAGAATACAGAGATATGAAATGATAATGATTGCATATAACAAGCGATAGGCTTGCTCGTTTTGGCAATAAAAACGGATGTTTCATGTCATATAGCAAATCAGAATTTTGTAAGCGACTGCCCACCCTGAGGTATCCCTCGGGATCCAGAGAGGGGGGCCAATTGACAAAGAGTAGCTGAAATAATTTTACCTTTACAAAGCTGAGATATCTCGGAAGGGAAATGAAGATTCTGTGTTTGCTTTACAAGAATTAACATAACAGCTTTTAGCTTGCCAGTCAAAATAGGCCCACAACTTTTAGTGGGGTTACGACAATTGAAAATAAAGCGAAGAATATATTGTCACAGTTAAAATTGGAATTCTGATTGAAGCCAATTAAACTAATCATATCCTTTGGGAAAACTGATGGCAAATAAACAAACCATGGCTATTGTACTATGGGTCGGGATTCGAACGACGTTGGGGAAGTATAAGCTCTGCAATGGAGAAAGAAAATCCAGAACTTTGAAGGGCGCCAAGGTCTAAGGGAATGATAAAAATAAAGGTACTGATGAGCCCGAGGACCTAGCGGACTCCGATAGTTCTCCCAGCGCGAATAACAAGAGCTGCTGCTTCTAATAAAATAATAGAAATAATAACACGGTATTTATTGCAACTTTAAATTGACAAAATAATGGGATGACAACCAGTAACATATATGTGCCTGATCAGTAGAGGGAGCTTGGTTGTAATCCCACATGAATAATCAATGAACAAATTAAAGCAAACACCCTAAGCCTTCATACGAGTAATTATTAACTAAATTTAAATAAATCAAGCGTGCACGAAGGCGTCAATTTATTAATACTAAAGCTCGCCAACGTGAGATGCGCAAAATGATTTTTTGAAGAGAATGATAGGGTGCGTAACACGCGAAGTGGATCCACCCCAGCGCGAAAGCGATTCTTATCCGAGCAATAATAAATAAGACTGGTGTTAACCAATTTAACCAAAATTCAATGACGCGATAGGCGTGCATTGACAAAAGTGTTATAGCTATCGGTTCGATAATACGAATATATAGCAAGCTAACATTTAATCATCTACATCTATTTATAACAAAAAACGTGCGAATGTAAATTCTGATGTGTGCCTGTTTGCTGCACTACGAACAGAATTCTATATTAAGTAAACCATTGGAGAACTTCCCCTCAAGCGGTAGAATGATACGGGGAGTAAGCAGGAACCAGCTTAGTATGACAGCAATAACGTTGTAAAATGTAAACATTAACAAACAAAAAACCCTGTAATAAATTACATATTAATTGAGTGGAAAAACAGGATCATGAAACGTACCACAAGTAGCAAAATACGATTCCTGCGGGTTAAAAAAAAAAGAAATCTACTATAATCGGAACCAATTCACAATCAAAAGAAATCACTAAAATAAAGTAGAAATTAAGGATGTGCAAAGTACAGACAGAAATGACTTACCTGCAGTATTGGCAAAGCTATACAAATCCGCACAATGCTAAATACTTTATACTACGGTGATCAACAAATCTCACTACCATAAACACACTACCCCAATAGTATTGTAAAATAATAGTCGAAATGCTAAATTCGTAAACGCGTAACAAAAGCAGTGACGACTTTGCCTTACCAATAATCGAAACCAAAAAGGACAGTCAATTTTATCGATGAAATTAAATGTGTGATTTATCAAAAATAACAAACGTGTTCCTCAGTTCAATGCCATCGCCTATCAAATTAGCCTTTAAACATAATAACAATACATACATGGAAGATTTAATAATTATTGCTTACTATCTGCACTTAATCTGCTTCTTTACTAACATTTGTGGAATATTTTTTTATTAAATTACTTTATAGCGTCCCTCTTAACATTTTACAATTTTACTTTAAAGATGGATAGACTAATAAGCCTACATATTTTAATGAAAGAAATGAATAAACTTGCAACGTAAGAAAACGACGTTGCAACTCCTCCTACCCTTTGACAGGCGGGAAAATTAACAAACAAAAATTTTACCAACGAAAAGTAGAGGAGAAGACCTAAACCCAAATCAAGCAAGATTGATAGAAGAATCAGTTCGAATCAGTCACGTTAGCTGGCTTTAGATCTTGTACGTGCCATATGCCAAGCGATTTGCCGTGGTCGTCTTCGAGTTTGTAGGTGGTTAAGCCGACTTTTTTTTTAATTTTGTAAGGGCCAATGAATTTTCGAGCGAGTTTGGTTGTGAAAAATTTTGTAGCATAACTCGAAACCTTGTTTTTCTTCCAAATCATTTGCCCGGGTTCGTAAGTAATGGCACGATGTTTCAGATTGAAAATACGTCGATTGCGTTCTTGAGCGGTCACTTTTGCGAATGATTTTCTAGAGCCTTGTTGTCTTGTAGCTATAGGGTTTTGTGGTTCTTTGTTAAAATCGCTGTTAAGGTGTTTACCATTAGGGACGTATTCCCGACCAAAGTTTATAAAAAATTGCGTTTGTTGGGTAACTTCGTGTCTCGACGTTCTAATTGCACAGGCAACTGAAGACAAAGTAACATCCCAGCGTTTGTGCGTGTTTTGCACATAAGAAGAAGCAAACATCGTTTTTATAACCCTATTTGGACGTTCTGCTGGGTTTGCTCGAGGATAATTTAACTATATATATATATATATATATATATATATATATATATATATATATATATAGTATTAATACCATAATTATTACATAGTTGTTCGCGAAATACTTTAGATTTCATCTGGTCTCCATTATCGCAGATAATATGTTGTGGTGCACCATACACCAAAAATATGCTGTCTTCTACATTTTTACATAGAGCTTTGGCAATTGCAGTTCGAATAGGAACAAGAACTACGTATTTAGAAAAATAATCGGTTATGACAAGAATATAAGTGTAAACTTGCATTGATCTAACTAATAGACCAATGAAGTCTAAACTAATTAATTGCCATGGCTTAGTTATTTCGGGACATTTACCCATTAAGCCTGCAGACGCTTTTTGTTCCACATTATGTTCTTGACATACCAGACAATGATTGACGTAACGAACTTTACATTGGTCAAAGCACTGTATGGAACATCATCACTATTAAAGCAAAAAGGTGACCTATGATCCACAAAAACTTGATGAGATGGTGGGAGGGAGCGAGAGGGGGGGAGGGAGAGAGACATGATGAGGGAGAGACGCAGGGAGGGAGGGTGAGAGAAAGAGAAGAGAGAGGTGGGCAAAGAGAATGGCAGAAAGGAGAGAGAGGGGGAGGGCGGGAGATAGGACGAGAGAGAGAGAAAGAGAGTGGGTGTGTAACTGCCAATATTGACTTTTATTACAGAATATACACACCCCAGTTGTGTATGGGCATCTTTAACTGCCAATGAATTAAAGGAAAATATTTGCTAAAATTAATAACACTAGCGAACTTTGTTACTGGGCCGAAATATATAAAATAAATCTATTAGAATTGTAAGAATGATACTTTATTAAAATAAAACATATATTGTAAAACAGAACTAACCGCATATAGGCAACTTTACGAACACCCAGACAAAAGATTTATTAGGCGCTATTAACCTAACTTGGGAGATAATATTTACATAAAAATAGAAATATGGAGATTTACAAATCTGTAACTTGACATTGCTGCAGAAACAAATGTCACGTTACAATATGTTCACTCCTTCTGCTTTCGTAATTAGTTGCTAACTGTTCAAAAGGCGCTACGCAAAATTAATAATGACGATTTGTTATCAAACCTCAGTAACTCACATCTTTATCAAATCCTGCAAAAATTAGATTTAAGTACAATACAAAAACAAGAAAATCATATTGATTCAATAGCATGTAATTGTACTTTGGAGAAAAAAGTTTTTAACATTTCATGTTGAAGATACAGGTGTAGTTAATGTGTAGTGAGTTTTAAAATATGAATTTTTGCTTAGTAGTGTAATTGGTGAACAATACTGTGATATTTAATTATCAGTATTCTAACTTAATTGGTAAATTTACTACTATTTACTTCACTGCATTATTGTTATATACTTAAAAGGTCTACAAATCAACATTTGGTTCATGTTATCAGACATATGTTTGATAAGTATTATAATTAAATATCATTCTGCAATATACAAATATTATTGAAGGAAGATGAGTCTGTGTATGTATTGTAATCAGTCTGAATCAAATGTAGATGGTAAGGATACCCTATATTAATGTGATAGCTGCGATAGAAACGCTCATCAGGTATGCTGTGGTTTAACATCTACAGAAATAAGAACATTAAAGCTATCATAAAAACTATAGAATAGTTTAAAAATGACATTCAAACATTGAGAGCAGAGGTTAATAATCAGCAAAAACACTTGATTCGTGTGATTTTAATAAATATATGTTCGAACTAGCTGAAAGACAGAAAAGAAAATGCAATGTAATGATTTATAATGTTAATAATATGTTAATAATATTATCCAATTTGCAACTGAATGATGTATTTTATAACATTATTTATGAAGCAATTGAACTGTATGTTCCTATTCGTAAATCCAGGCGTTCCAATTTTCCTATTTGGTTTTCAACTGAACTCAGATCTCTAATCTATAGAAAGAAAATAGCCCACAAGATATATAAGTCTACAAACTCTGTTCATGATTACCTTATTTTTTCTAATTTAAGGAATAGGCAAAAAAAATTAGCAATCATTTGTTATAAGAATTATGTACGTAATATTGAAAACTCTATTTCGGACAATGTTAAACGGTTTTGGAGTTTCACTAGTAGACTAAGGGATGATTATGGAATTCCAAACAGGATGTTTTATAATAATGAGGTTGCATGTGGAGGCAATGAGATTGCAGATTTATTTGCAACCTATTTCTCTTCTGTTTATGTTAGTAGCAATGGACATAATACGTCTACTGTAAACAATAATACATCTAATATCAATGTAACACATTTTAATATTGATTTAGCAGACATTTACTCAAAATTAAACAATTTTGATGTAAATATATCCCCTGGTCCTGATGGAGTTCCACTTATATTTTTGAAAAATTGTGTTTGTACTATCTCAAAACCCTTATTCATATTATTTAATCTGTCCTTAAGTGAAGGGGTATTTTCAGCTTATTGGAAAGCTAGCTTTGTTACTTCAGTTCATAAATCAGGCGATAAGTCTAACATTTCTAATTATAAGCATATTTCCATAATAAGTTGTATATCAAAAATTTTTGAAAGTTTTTTATCTCATCACCTAACCTTTACATTTAGGAATTTAATTATTGATGAACAACATGATTTCTGTGTAGTACGCTTTACCACAACCAACCTACTGTTGTTTGTAGATTTTATTACTACTGCTTTTGAAAGAGGTCATCAAATTGATTGTAATTATGGTGATTTTAGAAAGGCATTTGATAGTGTCAGCCATAGACTAGTTTTGACTAAACTTGCAACAATTGCCATTGGAGGATTTTTGCTTGATTGGATCTTTAGCTACCTTACTGGGAGAAGTCGGTTTGTTAAAATCAGAAATTTTATATCAAAGGAAATTGTAGTTAAATCAGGTGTTCCACAGGTTCTCACCTTGGTCCAATATTATTTATATTGTTCATCAATGATATTAAATCAACTTTTAAGTTTTCAAAGTTTCTTTTGTTTGCAGATGACATTAAAATATATATGTCTATTTATTCTCCTGATGATCATTTGTTACTTCAATCTGATCTGGCTAGATTTTGTGACTGGCGTGATCATAACAAATTACAGCTAAACATTAATAAATGTTATTGTCTAAGATTTTATAGAAAACATAATCCGTTCATGACATTTTATACTTTAAATAATCGAGTTGTAGAGATCTTAACTGAGACGAACGATTTAGGAGTGTTAATTGATAAGGACCTAACATTTGTTTCTCATATCAAAAACATTTCAGCTAAAGCAATGTGTATGCTTGGATTTATTAAAAGAAATACTAAACATTTCACAAATATTAACTCAATAAAAATCTACCATTGTTATTCTGACTTGATTGAGCGTGTTCAGAATAGATTTCTTAAATATATTTTATATAAGCTGAGTCTTCAAGTAACTTTACATAACAAGCACACTGTCGTTCCAGTTTTGAATATGCCCTCTCTATCTGATAGGAGATGTATCAACGATATATGTTTTGTCTTCAATGTCTTAATTTCTCATATTATCTGCCCTGAACTTTTGCAGATGATATGTATACACGTGCCTCCTAAAGTTACTAGGAATCATGAAATCTTATTTATTGGGTTTCATAGAACTAACTATGGTTATCTTTCTTCTATTGATAGAATGTGTAGACTAATTAATAAGCATCATAATTTGTTCCATTTGTTTGATTATACTCTATATTCATTAAAGAAATCATTACGATATGTCTCATTCAAATAGTGTAAGTTCCAGTTGTACATACATTACTATGCTATACAGCAATATCTTCAATACCCAATTGCTACTTTGTTGTATACTTCATTTTGTTTATACACTTCACTTATCTTACTTATTCTTCCTGTATAAATTAATTTAATTAGTCCATTTAATTTAATTTAATATGTAGGTTGTTTAAAAGCTGCATATTGTTATTTAAGTTACCTTTAGCGATAATTATATTGTAATTTAAAATAATGGTGTTAACCGTATAAAATAAATAAATAAAACATTAATAAGTCAGTAGCGCAAAGAAGACCATAAAGTGTATTATTTGGATGAATCTTAGGTGAATGCAAGACATGTTAAAAATAAAATTTGACACAATACGATAGTTAAAACATTTAGGTAAGCAACTGCTGAAGGTTTGTCAGCAGGCATAAAAGATTCCACGTGAAAAGAAACAAAAGGTAAATCGTAATTCACATTGGTACTGAAAGGATTTGTAGATCATGGATTTTTACTTTTTGAATTGAAGGAAACAGTTGTGTTAAATTTGTTTCATTTCATGATTCTATTAAATGAATTTTAGGAGACTAGTTTCAAGACATGAACGGTAAAGTTTTTAAATAATAGAATTCAGAAAATTTTTACTAATGTTAGAAGTTGATTGTGTGATAGTAATGGATAGCGCACCTTATATAGTATAAAGTCAGAGAAATTCCATACACAATGCTGGATAAAAACGGATATAGATTGGTTTATAAATAAAGAAACTAAAATTGAAGATCGTTATCTAAAGCTTCATTTATTATAACTGGATATGAAGTACCACATTTCGCATCTCATAACATACGTTATTTATGAATTGGTGAAAAATAACGGACGAATACTGCTGCAATTACAACCCTACCACTGTAGTTTTAATGCCATAGAATTGGTATGGGCTAATATAAAAAATTATATTGCTATACATAATACGACATTCATATTAAATGATGTAAAAACTTTGTTTCAAGATGACATTTCAAGAGTAATTTGTGCTGTGTGAAATAGGTGTGTCAATTATGGTATTAGAAAAGAAGAAACAGATTTGGAATTTGGCATTATGAAGGATGTGGTTGAAGAAATAGTGATGTATGAATTCGAATTCAATTATGATGATGATATGTTATAAATTGCTTTTACAACAATGCCTACAACTTTTTCTGAATTTTGCTATAAAGTTTAAACACTTTCTTCATGATTCTATATAGACATGGCCTTATGCCATTTAATTATTTACTATAAATATAGTGAAAATTTTTTAAAAAGAGTGAAGTCTTGTATTTAAAGAAATATTTTATATATAGCTATTAAAATTTATTTTTATAAATTGTTGACTTTTGTTTGGTTATACTGAATGTCGAATAAATAAAGTTAAGTAACTATATTGAATTTCTCTCTCAGGATATTCTAGTCACGTAAATGACTCTCAGTACGACCTGCACTCTACTTTATTTTCTCGTAGAACTAATTATAGTACATAAAAGTGGCATTAATGTGTGTTTTTTACACATTATGCCCATACTTTAGCATTGTAGGCAATATTATTTTCATACTGCTATTAATCTGTTATTCTAATATTTTTAATATCTTTTGATGCCCAACATGAGAAATTTCAAAATGAAAAGATTAAAAAAAGGCTTGTTTTCATTACTTTGGGGTATTTTAAAAATATAAAAAAATTGAATTATTTCTTGTTCTCAACTTTACCTATTTTTACAACAATTACAATTTTTTAAATGAAGTTATTGTTTGAAAGTTTTTTTGTTACTATAGTGTTTTTTTTACTTAATAGAAGTGAATTTATAAAGTTTATTATATTAAAATCATAATTAAAATACTATTTATAATATTTATTGTTATGTTTTTATTTTAGAGTTCCAGGTGGTCGAGGAGATGGCAGAAGATGGTCAGTTGCTTCGTTGCCTTCATCAGGATATGGGACAACACCAGGAAGCTCAAATTTATCTGTAAGTTCTAAAATTTTAAGATTTTGTTTCATTTTTAAAAGTTGAAATCTGTACTTATCTTTTAATGTAATAAAATTTTCAGGTCGAATCTAGTTTCGCATTATATTACGCAGATATACCAAATTAACATTGATTAAACTTTAAGTTTTTATGGAAATATCAACAGTTACAATTTAAAGTCACTCATATAAATGTTTTTGTTTAGAATACTCTCTTGCAGATTTTAAAGATATACAGTTAAGGAAAACTTTAGGGAATTGAAATGGGATGGAATAAAATAAAACAACTTAGAAATTTAGAATAGCGCATTCATTCTACTTACAACAGTATTTAATATAAATTAATAACGGATATCTTGTGTAGTGGTTTGTAAATGCAGAAATATGGAAGCTGGTATATTCATGAAGAACAGTGTTTTTGATGAAAAATTCCAGTGCAGGCATCCTTGGCTCTCTGTTGATCATTTTCTTGAGAAATGCATTTGTATGCATGGGTGAATGTGTATGTGCATGCGTGAGTTTGCAAACATGTACATATGCGGATGTGTATGCATGCATGTGCATGGGTGCATGTGTGCACAGGTGCATGTTTGTATGTACAATCAACACTAAACCATGCTTCTATCTAAATAAAATTAGTTATTTATATATATATATATATATATATAAATAAATAATAATGACTTATTTAACAATATTTGTTTAATGTTGCAGGTTATAGGTCAGCTGGTGTATTGATGAAAACTCTTTTTTATAGCTTAAATTTTTGCTTTTATTTTTAAAGCTTGATCACGGGCATAACTAAAACATAGATAAATTCTACATAAGCTGGTGTATTTTTTTAATTAGTTACTTACATCGAGTTTAAAAACTATTAGCGTTCATTACAATTATGTTTTACAAAGATAATATCCTTATAAAATTTAAGATAAACAGATTAATATATAGTAGACTTTGACGACAGAAACAAAGTGTTACATTTTGATTAATATATCTTTTTGTTTCTTAATTAACTTATAAGTATGTGTGTATATGTCGGTAATATTTGATGTCAATAAATATATAGAAATACATAAATATACTTACATATATTACAAATATATATTTATGCATGTAGTGTATATAAATGTACACGAAAATACATAACAATATATAGTTCTTTGGAGAAGAAACTATTTAACATTAATAAGACAATACTGCAAAAAAAACCTTAAAGTGTATTATTTGGACGAAATTTAGGTGAATGCAGGACATATTACAAATAAAGTTTGGCCTCATAACACAGTTAAAATTGCTAGGCAAGCAGCTATTGAGCGTTTGTTAACGAGCATAAAAGATCCCTTGTGAAAAGGCAAAAGTTTAATCGTAACTCACATTGGTACTGGAAGGATTTGTAGATCAGGGACTTTACTTTTTGAATCGAACAGTTGTGTTAAATTTGTTTCATTTCATGATTTTATTAAATGAATTTTAGGAGACTACAATCAAAATATAAACGGTGAGGTTTTTAAGCAAGTGGATTGTGTGATAGTAAAGGATAAATTCACCTTATCATAGTGTAAAGTTAGGGAAAATCTCTACGCAATGCTGGAACAAGGCATATATTATGAATTGGCTTAAAAATAAAGTAATTAAAATTGAAGATCGTTATCTAAAGCTTAAGTTATTATAGTACCACATTCCACAACATATATTATTGAAATATTGGTGTGAAAAATAATGCATGAATAGTGCTGAGATTAGATTCCCTAACACTGCAGTTTTAATTCTATAGAATTTGTATGGGCTAATGTAAACAGTTATGTTGCTGCACATAACACTGCAGTCAAATTAAATCATGTAAAAACTATGTTTCAAAATGGCATTACAAGCGTAATTTCTGCTGTATGGAAAAGTTGTGTCAATCATGTTCTTGGAAAAGAAGTAAGACCGATTTGGAATTTGGCATTGTCGAAGATGGGGTTGAACAAATAGTGATGAGTGAACTAGGATATAGTTGGTGATACAAGTGATAATGATATTGGTCTGTTATAATTTACTTATACAGTAATACCTACTTTTTTTTACTGAATTTTACTATAAAGTTTAATCACATTCTTTATGATTTTATACATAGAGATGGCATGATGCCATTTAATTATTTACTATATATATATATATATTGCTGTGATAAGGGGTTGTTTAGGGGTGTATTGAGTAGTAAGGGTCGTGTAGCAACTATAAATAGCAATAGGAATCAGAAAACTGCATTTATTTAGCAGAAAAAAGTAATTTGTACATTATGTAAATAGCAAGCATTTAACACCCTGTATATAGACCATAATTAACTTTAAACGATGCAAGTAAGCATATCTTACAACAATAGAATGCGTATTCAGCAGAAAAATAGGTAATTCGTACATTATGTAAATAGCAAGCATTTAACACTCTGTATATAGACCGTTATTAAATTTAAGTAATGCCAGTAAGAATATCTTTCAACAATAGAATGCGTATTCAGCAGAGAAATAATCGTACATGTAATTAAATACGCGTTGAGAAGTGTTCTACAATTTATAAAATAAATACGCAGTAGAGTAGATAAAATCTAACAAGGCTTTATGCAATTACGCTGGAAAGATGAGGATTTTGCTAAGAAAATGCAGTTTCAAAGACACAAATACATGAACGAAAACAGCATTAGAGTTACATCATTTATTTTGTACAATTATCCAAAAGGCGATATCTACACAAAACAACGTAAGGCAAAGATAACAAACAACAAAGTATCAATAGCACATAAACACCATTACACGGAAATCCGAATTAATTACATCAGAAACAGCTTCAAAATACAAGGAATATTAAAGACAAAACCTGGTTGGTTGAGATAATCTGCAGAACTGCTTGAAAACCCAGCCCAGAGGTAGAGGGAAAAGGCTATTTAACACCCATTCTGTGATAAGACGACTCAGTTCACACTGATGCACGTCGAAGCTGCGACACTGTTAACCAGAAATCCAC
Organism: Platerodrilus igneus; assembly: GCA_036346225.1. Classification (NCBI taxonomy): domain Eukaryota; kingdom Metazoa; phylum Arthropoda; class Insecta; order Coleoptera; family Lycidae; genus Platerodrilus; species Platerodrilus igneus. The sequence continues at coordinate 663,008 of JARFIW010000813.1, forward strand.
ACATAATTTAAATAAAGTATAATAGAATATCAAGTTTATGTTACAGTGAAAATAGTGCAACAATTACAAAGAGTTTTTGCCAGTTTTTTTTATAGAAAACGGCTTTAAGTCTGTGTCGACAATAATATTTCAAGTTTGTGGTGACAATAATACTTTAAGTCTGTGTCGACAATAATATTTCAAGTTGGTGTCAACAATAATACTGGACATTTCAAGTCTGTGTCAATAATAATACTTCTGGTATATTTCTGGATAATTCAAAGCTGCGTGGATTCTAAGGGGAAAATTCTAATTCTAAGTGGACTCTAAGGGGACAGTTCTAATCGAATTTTGGTACAATTGTGGTACAATTTTAAGCTGCGTCGAAAGCATTTAAGGGAAGAAATTCAAAGCATTTGAAGACAAATATAAAATTAAGAAGTACGAGGTAATTTTTGGAAAACAAGGGGTAACTGTACTCAAATATTTGGTTCAACTAAGCAGAGCATTGGTAGACGATTTAAGACAACAAAGGGGTGTTGATCCGCAACACGAACAACATATCACAGGTCAGATCTATTTAATTTTAAGATATTTCTCAATTTAAATTTTAATACTGAATTTATTCAATTTATCCAAACTTGTAATGAAGTCAACAAGAAACATTTGCATACGTTAAACTTGCGTAATAAAGCATAAAGAGGTCTAGAACGTTCCAGATTTTTTTATAGGAATATTGACAAAACTAGATATTTATTACTGTTTTACTATTTTGCTATAAATTTCAGGATATTTTTTAATCTTGTGTTGGCGACATGAGTAGATACAACTTCAGGCGGTAGTTACTACTCTGGTTTATAAGTGGGGAACTTAGAAACGCCGTATGTGTATACGGCCCGTGAACAATCGGTAGTTATTACTACCGTAGTTATAACTACGGTAGTTATCGTTCGTGTATACGTGATCAATGTTAAGTAAACAAATTAGTAGAATTGAGTAGTATATGTTTATTAGGGTTAACTAACATTGAAAATAATACCTGCACACATTAAACGCCACACTACTGTATTCACATGTTCTGTCATTATCTTACATAGCACACACATGTGTTTCACAAAATTGGCAATGTTGTTAAGTGTATCAGTAGTACTAACAACTACCACCTGTTTAAATATCTTGTAAGATCCACAAGTGACAGGTTTTTTTTTTTAAATATTTAGAACTTTGAGTGAAACGAAGTACAATCAAATTATGCTGGTTAATTAGGGGGTGCATTTTAAATACATATTTAAACCTGTAAAGTGGGTTGAAATTGAAGCAAATATTTTATTAGAAACTTTGATCACATTTTTAAATTGTACATAAGCAATAAGCTTTAAATTTTGTAAAGGTTTTCTATATTTAAATATAAACATATTTGATGAGTTTTTATTCTCAATTTCATTCAGAAGAAATTAAACACTCAAAGGAAGTTAGTTATTATTTAAATTGCTATTTAAAGTGAGCCTCATGAATTCCAATCCAAGTGATCTGAAGGCATTTTTAGAAATTGTTAAAAGAACAAGTGCTCATAGAAAAAATTATTTTGAATATGAACAGGTTCAGGGTAATGTGTCATATAAATACAAACAAATAACCTGTAATAGAACAAGTTAGTCCCTTACCCCCTTCAGACCAAGCACTATTAGCTATACATATAAAAGAAGTTATGGAGAGGTATGCAGATAAAACTAACAAATCATCCCATAGATTATATTTTGGAATGTCTGTAATGAATGTCTGTTAATTTCTTTTTAGACAGCTGGGAACATAGGTCATGCTAACGAAATAAATTTTTATAGAAGAACTGTGTGAAATAAGAATTGTGTCATAATATGATCATTAAATTTGGAAGGCATCTACATCACCATAGCAAAACTTACTAGACTTAATAATGTGAAATTAAAATACACAGATTATTTAAAAGAATCTTAAACTTCAAGGTATATAACTATAAGGGTGGTGACGTTTTATTCAAGTGCTTTTCAAGAAGGAAGTAAAAAACGAGGGATATGAAGGTTGTGGGTTGCATGACTTCTAGTAGGATGGTTATGGCTATCACAATTAAAATATGTAAACTACTGCAGATATTCTAGTTGCTTGTCGTGCATTATATAAATATCATCAAAGTTCTATAAACCTTATTTTTTAACAAAAGCTATTGTAAAATATCTATCATTGATAGTATGCTGCAGCATTTAATTATAATGCATATTTCTCTATTCTATAGTTTTGTAAGTGATTGCAGGTGGTTGTATTTAACCAATACAAGAAACAACTACAATAATCAAAGCAAGGTTGAATAATACTATTGTACATTCTTAGTCTTGAGTTTTGGTTAGATTATTGATTAAAAATAGCTTTTTTGATATCTTTTGTGTAATATATCTAACATCTGCATCAAATAACAATTTGTCATAAACTACAAAACATAGGTATTTTAAGTATGTCAAAACTTTAATGTGAACTTTATTTTTATGTTTGTTTACATGCACAAATCTAATTGATGTAGTTTATGAGCTGATTCCATTGCCATTGCCTTTGTTTTAAATAGATTAAGTTTAAGTTTATTTGTGTTCGTATACGAATAGATTTCGTTTAGGTATTTATTCATTTTTATCACTGCATTATTTAAGTAACTAATAGAAGGATATCATCAGCAAATGAATTCAGAATTACATGATAAAAAAAATATCATTAATGTAGCAACTAAAGACAAGTGGTCTTAGAAAACTTTCTTGTAAACAAAAGTTATTATTGATAGGCTTTGATAAGCAATTCTTTTATTCTAGTCATCTGTTTACGATCTATCAGATGTGATACCATATTCATAAGAAAACTGAGGATGTAAGTACCTTTTAATTTTTTGGTTTTGACATGTCCCATAGTGTTACTACTGAATTAAAATTAATTCTAAATAAATGAATAAGGGCATAAACGATTAAATTGACAAACGAGTGAATGAATAAATGGATAAACAAGTAAATGTATTAATGGATAAACGAGTGTGAGGGAGATAAAATCGGTATGTCACAATCGGTAGAAGTCATAATTCTACACTCGTTTACAACTTCAAAAAGGGGTTTATATATTAATAGATATATAAATTTTTTGAAGTTGGGTTGAAACTCTACTTATTGTTATTGAAGTGAATTAATTCAATAGATAATAATAATCAATAGGTGAAGGACCAGGATATTAGTAAATATACGAGAACTAACTAATTACCACTCACCTGAACTAACAGAACACGTCTTCTCTTCATAAAGGATCGCGGCAAACAGCCCTGATTGCCCTTGTTCCAGCGGCCAGGTAACAAGGGTGATAGCAGGTGGTTTGGTGGTGATTTCACTAATCGAAATACAGGTCTATTCGTGGACAAGTAGACGCGCACAATTTTACAATTTACAAAATGTTAAATCTTAAACAGTTATCAAATAAATTGCTTAGATGTCAATATTTATCATTGGCATACGCCTATCAAGAAACCTTTCTAAGGGTTGAATTTCTATCCCCCACAGATATGAGCTAACAAAAATTTTAGTTACTGACAAAATATGAGTTTCACCATTAGAATACTCAATACTCTATAAATGACGGAGTGATGCTTAGACGAAGCATTGCTTTCTAGCTATTCACTACAACTCAAATAAAAAACTATTTTAAGCAACCAAAAAAACCCTAAGAAATTTTCTTTCAGGAGAGAACCTACGAGTATTCTTGCACATCGTGCAAAAACACAAATACACTAAAAAAGAAATTCTAAAATACTTATGAACTTACAAATACTAATCCTGACGTTACCATACCGAAATATCTGAATTAGAACCAAAATAGGATTTCAAATCTATAACATGCCAGTTCCCATCAGTACCATTTTTATTTCTTAAATTAAAAACTAAATGAGAGATTATTTTAATAACAGTACATAACACTTTGTTACATTCAAAACTTTGCAACAATTTTTATCTTTTCTGCATGAATATTGATTCATACTATTTATTTAAAATGCACTAAAAAAGTTATCTATCAACAAGCTGGATTTTCTTCCAATTAAAATTAGTGTTATTTTATAAAATTTCCTCAAGTATTTACTATATAATATTTTGCCAAATAAAATCAAATATCTGCTTAGCAACTTCAGTTTACAAAGTCAGTGTAAAATGCTTCCCCACCTGCAGTGAATAAGTTTCAACTACAGCTGCACATTTATTTATGGCTTTCTTTTAAAAGATTAGTTGACCTTAACAACCTGCTTCGTAAATGAACACATGTGATGGGTTTATACCAACAACTTCTATCAAGCAGTCTGCTGTTATCTTGCAGATGTGCAGCTGTTTGAAAGCAGTAAGGTTGTCTCCCTTTGTTAACAATTCTTGGTAGCCGTTATTTCTTTGTTTGCAAGCTGTTACTGCTGGTATACTTTTGCAGTGCAGTCTGAACTTCTTTACATTTGATCCTTTGGAGAAATTTTTGAAAGCCAAACACTTTGCCTTCTACGTGGTTCTTTTTTTATAAATTCAGACTATACTTTGAAAGTTGGGTATTCCAATTCGAGCCTCTTTTTCATAAAGGAGCCTGGTAAGTGGCGCTGCTAATCATGATGCCTTCTTGTTAAATGGTTTGGCTTTTGTGGTAACTATATAAATTAGTCAAAGTGAAATTGTTTCATATAGTCGGTCGGTAAGTGTAATATGCACTTTCCAATCCTCTATAGTACCAGAGGCAGATAACTACACTTCCCAAGGTACAGGTACCCTGTTTTGTTTCTTCTTTGATGTTGCGATGAAATATAGACACTTCTTTTGCTGATTGATACCACATAAGTGCTGCAGTTTTTTCTCACTCGTGGTTGCATGATGAATTACGGACTGCGTGTTAAAATTTACTTTCTCGTTTCTATGCACATGTGCTTGCATGATTGTTTTCTAGTCACCAGTTACTACTGTTATTTTTAAAAATAGTTACTGTTTATTTATGATGTACTAGCCAATTTTAGATTAATCCTCACTTTATGCCTGTGAACAAGAATTGAATAAATTCGAAAATTTAGGCAATAAAAGAGCACATATATATATATATATATATATATATATATATATATATAAATATTTTAGGTAGTTAATTACAAAACCAGAATAAAGGTTCAAGTCCTGTCCAAGACCTTATGTTTTCTATCTTTCAATTACTAGCTTGATTTGAAATGATCATTTGGGCTTTGCATAAAAGTCTAAGTTATTATTTCATCTTATTCACTGTAATACGACAGTATTTATTAACTTACCTTGTGTAATTAACTACCTAAAATATTTATATATTTAATACTTGGCTTATAGCCGTAATTTTGAGCATCGCTTCTTGTCTACAACTGACATAAGTCAAAAAGTTGACAATGTCAGATATGATTGACAAAAATGCCAAACGTAATTGAAAGTTAGGTTTATATATAGTTGTGTACATGATTTGAATTTGTAAATTTCCCAATTGTCGTCATCGGTCTCAGTGGCGTAATTGGTAAACGCATGGTTCCTGCAAAACCAGGATACAGGTTCAAGTCCTGTCCAAGACCTTATATTTTCCATCTTTCAATTACTAGTTTGATTTGAAATGATCATTTTGGCTTTGCAAAAGTCTAAGTTATTAGTTATTATTTCATCTTATTCACTATACATATATATATATATATATATATATATATATATATATATATATATATGCACAACAGCTGACTGGTTACCTACTTCATTAGTATGGCAGATTAACGTTGTGCTATTGGATAAAAATCTAACAAATCTATCACAAAACCCGGTTTTCTATCTTCAAAATTAAGAACATAAGACTTGAATACAACTATCTCAGGCAATGTGAATACACATTATATGTTATTTATTTTACAATTTTCAACAAATACTCATTTTCAAATCCATATTTTACACAAATTCCTAAATTATATTTACAACACCACAAATATTTCTTTGATATAAAATTATAATTTTTATTTACATAACCAAATAAACAAACTTTAAAAATCAAAATTTATCTGCTTATACACTGTTAATAAATATCATACAACAATAAATTCAAAGACAAATCTTTTATGGTATTCCTTTCTTAAACCCTAAACCTTATTTCCGAGTTGATCAATTCCTGGAACCAGGCCTTCATAATGGATCATAAAATTTTAGATGTTCAACTACCTTCATTAAAATAAACTCTTAGAATTTAATTTACCCTTGTTACGACAAATTTTAATCTTTTCTTATTTGAGAATAATTTCTAAAACAAACAAATTATTTCCGCAATTAGTAATTTATAACATTGAGCTTTCTCCATTAAACTATTTAGAAAAGTTTTCATACATTAATTCTTTTTTACATTAAATTATAGTTGAAAAGCATCAAATTCTTCCCATCATGGTGTTCAGAAGTTTTCAACATAAATAAGTTGGTTTCTTGACATACACATTTAACTAAACTATAGTAATCCTTGAGATGTTTTTGAAATTAAAATAGATTGTTGCTGGAAGTCACTTCAATGCTAAGTTTTCATACTTCTATTCTTAAAATAAGTTTTTCTACTAAATACCTGTTTAAAACAGTCTACCTCTAGAATCAGTTTACAGCACATTCTCGTATTTCCATTCCAGACATCAAGCTGTTGTTTATCTAGCAAGATTGATGATGTCCTTTTTATGCTGAAGACTATTATTCAGCACAAACCTCCTTTGGTTTGGTTTTCTAACAGTTGGTTGTCAAGTTTCTTTGTTGAAATGGAATACTCCTCTCAGATATGACTAGCATTGGAGTAGCTGGATATTTTTTACAAATTACTGATTTTATACTTATTCCATAAAAATTGAAATAAAAATTAACCTCTATTAACATAAACACAATTGTATTACACGTGCACCTATAAATAAACTTTTCTGAAAATAACTTATCTGCAATGTGGCCAAGTGTTGTTATACTAAACTCTAAAGAAAATCTTAATCTAAACCATTAACAAAACTATTCTGAACTCCACATTTTCCTACTTTCCTATTTAATGATTACCTTAATGAATCCCAAATTCTTGGTCATATTCATCAAACAAGAAAACAGTTCAATACCAACGTTGCACTATCACCTTGTCCTTTCCAAAATACGTCACACCTGCATATCTTTTAATATTTTACTACTAATGAACTTATCCGTCAGTTAGTGTCGTATGTCGAAAAAATGTCAAAAGATATTTACGTCCATGGTCACATAAATTATACTGATTCATAATTCAGTTTATACTATTACTTACAGTTTTATTTATGTAATTCAGGTAATGTCCAGACCACACCAGTTTTCCATTCTTTAAAACAACAGCTATAACAACTTCAAAATTCTCAAATTAATGGTGGGATGAACAAATCCAGTTTCACTCCCAACAAGCAGTCATAATGAAGCAAATTTCGCCTGCAGGCGTTTCAATATTTACTTTGCACCAAGTGTAAAATTGACAATTTTTATATGCCACATATTTTTCTACCGTTTAGCTGTGTTTTGTTCCACTTTCTAACATACCCAAACCTCACTACATCTCTCAAATTAAATTAACCCCTCTGGGAGATCTAACATTAAGACTCCCCTCCGGCTCCATTACATTTTTACAGATTACATTAACAAATTCACGGTTATTTCACAAATCTGAAGTTTATTGAAAAATGATATTCTTTCACTATGTAGTTCTGTGGTGATAATTGGTTTATTAACATTCTTATGGTTTTAACATAATTTACAACACATTTTTCAAATATTCCTATGTATTTGCAGAAATAGAACTATTATATTTGTGATTTTCAGTTCAATTTGAATAAAATACGAATTTAATTGCAAGTCTTGGTTGTTAAACACTGTTTTACATGAAATTAATATTCTACAGGGTGCTTTCGTTACAAATTAGTCCATTTAATATTAAATATTATTTATTTTGTATCAAATTAATGCGTAGCGTAACACATCGCGTTACACCATCTGCACCCCAAAATTCCCAGCCATACCAATTGCCTTGCATTTTTAAGCTCTTATCAGGATTTATTTTAGAAAAAAAAGCAATCAAAATTAAGATTAGTTTTACTTCTTTTACCACAACATCTGCATTATAAACATGACACTTCTTTCAAACCCTTATCTTTAATTTATAGCTTGAAAGTTTTATCAAATTTATTATAACACAAGAATACAATATTTATGATGATTTTTTTCAATATTGAACTTTTAAGAAATTTTATTTTATTAAGAGTACAATCTTTACCTTCATTATTTTAAAATATAGAAATTTTAAAACAGTGGATTTTTGATGAGGCCTTTATCAATTTATACAGTTTACGAGTTATTCACTGTATAGCATTCATTTCTATATTAAAATTTTCATTATTTAAGAATTTTAATTTAATTAGTATTTGGTGATTTCACATTTGAAGCTGTTTGTATACTGATGTGTATAATGAAATTTTGTTTGTGACTTAATTAATACCAACTTTTTTTTAGTCCAAATGTTCAAGCCAAGAAAGGCTGCACCAACTACCTCATGCTCCAACATCTGATGATATGCGAATGTTAACAGATCATTTTTCTAGCAATGAGAGTAATGCCTCCATTCCAAGTGGGAGCTGTGATGAAAGTGTAGCGAATTATCGTTCTCCTTTGCACAGACCAAGATCTCGCAGTTTAAGGTAAAGATGCTGTTTTTATTTTATTACTGAAATTTTATTGTAGTAGTCCCAGTCGATCACCTGTGATAGATAATGAAATTTCAATGATGAATACTTTATATAAAGAAAGATTTCCTAAAGCAACTCGGCAAATGGAAGATAGGTTATTAAATTTTATTGAAGAAAACAAAATCTTTAGTGGTGGGGGTATAAATGAACGTAGTTATTCATTACCAATTGTAAGGTTTGTGCATCACCAAGTGTTGGAAATGTCTCGTGACTGTTTGCATAAATCTGAAGCCAAATTAATTACTAGTCGTTATTTTTACGAAATGTCCGAAAATTTAGAGCGTTTGTTAATAGAAGTATGTGATTTACTCGTATAACGAATATTTTTATACATATTAGTTTTTAGACTAAAGAAAAATCTGAAGAAGCAGCTGCTCAATTAATGGGCATTATAAAAAAATTATTGTTAATAATTTCTAGACCTGCTCGCTTGTTAGAGTGTCTTGAATTTGATCCTGAAGAATTTTATCATTTTCTGGAAGCTGCTGAAGATCAAGTAAAAAGTCTACAAGGTATTAAGGCGGATTTACCTCAATACATCATTCAAAAGTTAGGGTTGAATCGAGATCCAATTGCTGAACTACAGCAGGAGTTGCAAGACTGTAATATTATTCCGTCCATGACATCTCCATCTACATTGTGTATAAATTCATCAGCTGCTTCTAAGAAATGGGCAACAAATCCAACTGAAGATGATTTTGAAGTGATTAAACTAATATCAAATGGGGCTTATGGAGCTGTTTATTTAGTTAAACATAAACAAACTCGTCAGCGTTTTGCAATGAAAAAAATTAATAAAAACAATTTAATGTTACGAAATCAAGTTGAACAAGTATTTGCTGAAAGAGATATTTTAAGTTTTGCAGATAATCCTTTTGTTGTTAGCATGTATTGTAGCTTAGAAACTAAGAGACATTTATGTTTAGTAATGGAATATGTTGAAGGAGGCGATTGTGCTAGCTTGATAAAGAGTATTGGTCCTCTACCTCCGGATATGGCAAGATTTTATTTTGCAGAAACTGTTTTGGCTGTGGAATATTTGCATAGTTATGGAATAGTGCATCGTGATCTAAAACCTGATAAGTATTGAACTTTTGTTTTGATTTCTTGTCATCTATTTTTTTCAGTTTGCTGATAACCGCATTAGGTCACATCAAATTAACTGATTTTGGTTTAAGTAAAATGGGACTTATGTCTTGTAAGTATAGAAAATTAAAATAAATAATTCATCTTATTTCTTTATGATAGTGGCTACAAACTTGTATGAAGGATATGTAGACTGTGAATCCAGGCAGTTTTCTGATAAACAAGTTTATGGTACACCAGAGTATATAGCTCCTGAAGTAATTCTACGTCAAGGGTATGGGAAACCTGTTGATTGGTGGTCCATGGGTATTATACTTTATGAGTTTCTTATTGGCTGTGTTCCATTTTTTGGCGAAACTCCAGAAGAATTATTTGCACATACTGTTAATGGTAACATTTTGCAATACGTTTTTATTATAGAATAATTGTTGTTTGAGGACTACAAGATGGCAGAATTAAATTTGCTGAAATAAGGTCACTTCTCTTTGCATTTCCCTCTGCCCCTTACTTTTGCTGTTTCTTTCTCTCTTGTTGTGTGTATATGCGTTAGTGCGTGTGTGTAATATTTGTACTATTCAACTATTCTTATTATTATTATTTTATTTATTTGAACCACTTTGAACTAAAAAGGTGTTATATGTTGTGGTATATATATATATATATATATATATATATATATATCTTAGTGCGGCTTTGTCACAGCAAGTTCAAATTTTACAAATTGCTGTATTGGTATCACGGCACCTTTTTAGTGATGCTCACAAAGCGGCCATTTTCATATCAATCTTTCAGCAATGCCCCAAAGCGAGGCCTTGTCACAGCAATCTTTTAGCAGCATCCCAATGCGAGGGCCATTTTTATACACTCTTTCAGCGATGCTCTTAGTGCGACCTTGTCACAGCAATATATATATATATATATATATATATATATATAAAAGAGTGTATAAAAATGGCCTCTCATTGGGATACTGCAAAAAGATTGCTGTGACAAGGCCTTGCTTTGGGGCATTGCTGAAAGATTTATATGAAAATTACCGCTTTGTGAGCATTACTAAAAGATTGCTGTGATATCGATACAGCAATTTGTAAAATTTGAATTTGTTCACTTATCTTCTTTTTTTAACTTTGCCTGGCTAGCTCAACGAAACTGATGGAGTTTTTTAAAATGATATCAAACACAACAATATTACAAAGCATTTATACAGTATTAAATATTTTCTCTTATACAAAAGCATTTAGAACTTGTACAACAGTTTCTTTCAAATAAAAATAATTTCTAAGAAGGATATTAAAAAAATATGTTCCTTACTTTATTTTAAATTTACAGAATTAATCTTATTTTTATGAGAATAGTTTACCTGGTTATAATTATTTCCACGCTTGTAAGATTTATTTTGGCCAGAAAAATCATCGACAGATAATGTATTAAAAGGTCAGAGTATTTCGAACTCTGATCACAAATTCTCCTGGTAAAACTCTTTTACATAAAAAATATTATATGATTTACTCTTATTATTATGCCTTACATTAAATATAAATCAATTAAAATAAACCTAAAAGCGATACTTGCAAAATTCACCAAAGCATTCCTTGTAATAAATCATCTTCTTATTTTAAATTGACGTCAAATCAGCCTACAAGATTCTCCATATTAAAAATTCTCATTTCAAACAGCAATTACCAAAGTACATTTTTGGTTAAATCTTCTTTTCGATTATTTTTTTTAAATATTGATGAATTTTGCCTCTTCATGATAATTAATAAATTCCATTATTCTTTATAAGTTATGTTTAAAACATCGTTTCTTTATTCATTGCAACTATTTCCTCATAGCAACCGCTTGCTTGCGCTTTAAAATAACATTTCTAGTCTAATTTCAGAATAGAATGACTTCGAATCTAATCAATGAATGAAATGAATCCCAATGAACAAACGCTTTCTTTATATACAAATTTATCCGTTTCCAGAAACTTGCTAGAAAAATGTGGAACATTATGATGTAAGATTTTTGGAAAACCCAATTAGCATCTAAAATTGTCGAGTTTTATGACCTAATTATCTGGTTCGATTTATCCATGACGCGTGCTGTTCTTCCTTGTTTAATACCTTAGGTCAATGTGTCGCACCGCTTCTTTCTAACAGTGAATGCAAAAGGTAATAAATATTTCTTATCAGATATTCCCGGGATATTGCAGGTTTTGTGTTTCGGCCGCTTCTAAGAATAAAATGTTTATTCATTAATGAGTTTATACGAATTTGACGTATTTTTAAATACCGATGACTTATCCTTTTATGTTCTAGAAAATTCTGTATATTAAAGATGAATTGCTGTAATCCACGGAGTAATTAATTTAAACATATTTATACATATTTATACATATTTGTCTTGCGAGTTGTAAAGTGTTTTGTTTTGTGATGCTCAGGGAATAAATGGTGTTTTGCAGTGGAGATACATAAACAAAAATTTTGAAAATTGGAGAAGTATAGTAACAAAGGGTGGTGTTTATTCTGGATATATTTTAATGAGTCATTTATTGAAAAAAACAAGGAAATTTGTTAACTAAAGTAATAGTAAATTGTTATAGCAATAAATTATTATCACTAACTTTTACAACAGCTGGGAAGATATCACCTAACTAGATAACAAGCTGTTTGTATTTAAAATAATAATTCTTACTATTAGACAGGCCAGGATCAAGGATTTCTGCATTGATTGGAATGGTTTAAAGAAAATTAAGTATAATAACATGCTATGAGTGTGGCTATAAAGAGATTGATGTTAAATGTACTGGTGAGAAATGCTTTGCTTGTGATGGTTGTCAAAGGTTAATATGTGAGAAATGTTCAAGTAAAAAATTTACATCCTCTGAATTAAGAGTACTGCAACTGAAAAAGGAACGAGCTTTAAAATTTTTTTGTAATAAATGTTTAAACTTTTTGGGTGCTGATAAAAGCGAGAACAGTATAATTGAGATGGCAATAAATAAAGCAATAAAGCAGTGTGAAAAACAAATTTTATCTCCAAGAATGGAAGTTTTGCAGTCTGAATTAAAAGAAGTGTTAGCGTTAAAAACGGTAGTGCATGAATTAGTAGAAGATGTAAAGGCTATGAAAGTTAGTACTTCTTCAAAACAATATTCTGATGTACTTAAAAATACACCAGTATTGATAGTGGAATCCAAAGCAGGCGATAAAGATGTTGATATAGTTCGCAAAGAAGTAAAAAAAGCTATTGACCCAGAATCATTGGATGTGCATGTTACAATGGGACACTCTACGAAAAAAGGTATTTTGATTAGATGTGATGATCATAAATCGTTGGAAATAGTAAAAAATGATATTGAACAGAAAATGGGCGATAATTATTGTGTGAAGGTACCGACTAAGAGAAATCCAAAAATTAAGGTCCTAGGTGTTTTGGCTGAAGATGATAGTGAAGACCTTGTTCAGAGAATTATTCACCATAATAGATTGAATGATGTTGAACCAACATTTGAGATGGAATTAGTACATAAAACCAAGCAAGTTAAAGGTAGATTTAACCTAATAATATCAGTTGATCCAAATACTTTCAAGTACATAATGAAGGAAGAGGTTTTAAGAATAGGATGGTCTAGATGTAAAGTTGACGAGTTGATTACACTAATTAGGTGTTTTTATTGCTTTAGATATGGTCATATGGCACAGCATTGTAGAAATAAAATAGTATGTCCAAAATGTACAGGTGAACATAAGCAGTCTATGTGTAGTAGTACAATACCTCAATGTATTAATTGTATGGAGGCCAAACAAAGATATGGAGTTGATATTGACATTAATCATACAGTGTAGTCGTTAGATTGTGCGTGTTTTAAGAGAAGAAGAAATGTTGAGGTTAAAAAAGTAAATTATATACAGCAACTAGAGACTGAACAAAAGAAATTACCAATTGAAAACCAAGGTTTAATTTTGCACTTGAATATCCAGGGTTTAACAACAAACTTTTTGGAGATATCCCAGACTATTCAGGATATTGCACCTACTGCTATATGTTTATCTGAAACACATATTACAGAATGCATTGAATTACATGAGATAGCAATTCCTGGATATGAAATAGTTTGTTGTACTTCTAATAGCAGGCATACAGGAGGAGTTATCATTTATGTGAGCAAATTTTATAGTTTTAAAGTAAAGGATAGTGTTAATATTGACTATGACTTTTGGTTTACTTCCATTCAGATGCAAATACATGGTAAAAATCTTGTACTTGGGTGTGTATATAAATCTCCCAGTAGTTCATGTGGAATTTTTTTGGACTATTTTGAGTCATTATTGAATTCTGATAACTACTCGGTGAATGAAGTGATTATATTAGGGGACTTTAATATTAACTATAATAATAATCAGGATAGTGATACTAGAAAGTTAAAAAATATAATAAATATGGCTGGTTACACACAGATAATTTCTCAACCTACCAGAATAGTAAAACAGTCACAAACTTTAATTGATTTAATTGTAACAAATTGCTTTGAAATAAAACCAGTTAGTAATCATAAATGGCCTAAAATTACTGATCATGATATCATTGGAACAGTTATTGCTAGTACTACAAGAAACTTAAATAAGACAAAAACATACTCTGTAAGAGATTGGTCAGATGTTAATATGAATAAGATTAAACAAAAATTGGTGACTAAAGATTGGCTGTATGAATCCGCTGATATGAATATTATTTATCACAATTTCAATAACAACATTACTAGTGTGATTGATCAAGTAGCGCCACAGCATGAGAAAATATTCTTAAATAAGAAAAATGAGTGGTTTGACTGTGAAATAAGAAATGCACAAAAAGCAAGAGATGTTTCCTATAAAAGATTTACTTGGAATCGCACAAATGACAATTGGGATAGGTATAAAATACAGCGAAATATAGTGGTAAATTTAATAAGAAGGAAGAAACGATCGTTTTTAGAACGGAACATTGATTTATGTAAACATGATAGTAAGAAAATGTGGAGAACATTAAAAACAATAATATCTGGCACAAAGAAGGAACTAAACTATGATATTCACTTTGGTAAGCAGGAAGGGACAATTGAAATCAAATTTAATCAATTTTATTGTGATAGTATTAAGGGTATTGTTGAGTCTATAGAAGTAGTGAATAGTAACTGGGTGCAGTATGGGGTACAGGGTTCAATCGGATGTTTCAAACAGTTTCAAGCTATTACCCTAAGTGAGTTAACTAAAATTGTCAAGAACCTTAAACATAAGGCGTCTCCTAATTTGGTAAATGTGAAAGTTATTAAAACTTATTTGACATTATCGGTTGTCCACTTTTAAATTTAGTCAATATGTCATTAAGACTAGGTCAAATACCAACTGAACTGAAAGTAAGTACTATAATTCCTATTCCAAAAGTGTTTAAGGCATCTACACCTGAAAGCTTTCGACCAATTAATATTTTGCCAGTTGTTGAAAAAATAATAGAGATTGTTGTGCATAAACAACTACTTGAATACTGTGAAACTAATAAATTACTGTATGTGTACCAATCTGGTTTTCATAAAGGTCATTCATGTGAAATGGCTGTACAATGTGCCATTATTAAATGGAAAAAGGACATGGATAATAATATGACAATCTTGAGTGTATTTGTAGATCTGAAACGTGCCTTTGAAACTATAGACAGAGACATTATGATAAAAAAATTGGAGTATTATGGTATAACAGGAATTGCTTTAAAATGGTTTGTTAGCTATTTGAATGATAGAGGTCATAAAGTAAAATACGGAGACAGATTATCAGAAGTGACTACTAGTGTATATGGAGTGCCACAGGGCAGTGTTCTTGGGCCGTTACTTTTTATAATTTACATGAATGATATGTACTTGAGTGTGGACCAGTGTTTTGTGAATACGTTTGCAGATGATACACTTTTGTCAGTATCTGGTTATAACATACAAGATCTAATAACAGTATTTAATAATCAGCTAGAAAAGTTTTACAAATGGTTATGTATAAATAAATTGAAACTGAATGTGAATAAGACAAAAGGCATGCTCATTGGTTCCACAAAAAAATACAATGATTTTGTAGATAGTGGCCTTCATATTTCTATAAATGGTAGTAATATTGAGATTGTAAAGTCAATCAAATACTTGGGGATGTATATTGACTCAGAACTTAAGTTTACTGGGCATGTTGATGAATTATGTAAGAAGATGGGCAAGAAAATTGGCTTTTTAAGTAGACTCTCAACCCATTTAACACTATGGGCTAGGTGTGTTGTCTATAATGTAATAATTTTGCCACATTTCAACTACTGCCAGACTGTGCTCTTTATGTGCAAAAGAAAGGACGTACAAAGACTACAAATTCTGATGAACAAGGGAATGCGTGTAATACTAAAATGTAACATTATGACTCCAATTAACAGTATGTTACGGCAACTGAACTGGTTGCCTCTAGAAGCACAAGTTGAACATGCTGTTATGGTCCTAGTCCACAGGATTAAATACAATCAGGCACCGGAATATCTTTTGCAATATATACATTATAGATCAGCATATGTCAACTATAACATCAGAACCAAAGATTATATTAATGTGAGTAGAGTGAACAGAAGTTTGACGATGAAAACAATTATATATAAGGGATTTTGTTTATTTAACAATCTTCCATCTGACATTAAAGATATTCAAGACATGAAACTGTTTTCTAAGAAAGTTAGGACTCATATAAAAGGAAAATATGAAATTATGTAATGGTAGTGGTGTATCTGCAAGACGATTGTATTTAGTTAAGGATCTGACTTATTTATAGAAGTGAACACTTTACATTTTCTTTTTTTTAGTTCTTAAATTAAATTGTTTTATTTTTTAATTCATTTATGTATACTGCTAATAGCATTGGGCTAATTAAATAAATAAATAAAATAAATAACTTTATTTGCCTTTTAATGCAAAAGGGATTTTAAATACACGTTGATTGTATTTTCTTAAACTAAAAGCATAAAGCTAGTATTCTTTTATGCTATTTACAGCAAATCAAATGCATTTTTATTAAAAATGTATTGATAATTAATAAGTAAAGTAAATGGCTTTGTATTTATCTTAAAATGATCAATTTTTACGTTCACATTTAAAGCGCATTTATGGTATCTTACAATTAATTATTCTTACATACACAACTTACGTTACTTGCTATTGATTTACAAAACGCCTATATCATACAGGGTGATTATTTATACATGCGCAATCTGGGTATTTGCATGGCACTTTAATGAATAAAGGTACACTTGTATTTTACATGGTGTAACCATGAATTTACGTAAAATTCCATTTTTTCCAGATTCTATAGTATTTTTGTTATGGCTATCTATGAACTATCGATTTAATTTTGAATTTACTTCTGTACTTGTGGTTATCAATTGATGGCGTTCCTATTTTACTTTTTCCATCTTACAGAGGTTCTTTTGAAGTTATTATTGTCAATTATTTTAGGTGTTTCATAAGGGTTATAAACCACTTCATCCTGATGAGATCCAGAGAGATCGAAACTAGTCGATGAATGTTTATTCCATTAATGAAACAATTAATACTCTTTCATTTATGGCTATGCAAGTATTAGCTTGATTTGTATAATTTAAAACTTTCTTTCGATTTTTCGTAAAGTGGGTGTTTATTTATACATCTTAATACTTTTTTGTTTCAGTACAAATAAATTTGCTAAAAGCAATAACTATATAATTTCTTTTATTATATATATATATATATATATATATATATATATATCCACTGCTGTGTTGCTGGACTGAAGCACCTTCTAACTCCTGCAACAAAATGCGCGACTCTTCTTCCCAATCTAACTCAGAAACAGTTAACTCTTAATTTCAGCATAAATTTCGTTTCAAAAATACAACCTAATTAGAACAATAAAAATACAAATTCCACCATACAGCAAAATGTATGTGTGCTTTACACAAATAAATGTTTTTATTAAAGCTTCCTTGAATTTAGAACTATTTTTAACTTTTATCAAAATTATATAAGCAAAAAATCTTAGCAATGATGCAAAATTTCGATCAGAATTCAATTAAATATTTTATTTAAAAAATTTTTATAAAATGGTTTATCTTTACAAAAACGTTACAAAATTTAAATAAATTCCGCTTCTTAGAAATGAAATTGTTCATGTACTATTCTAGGTCTCTATGAGGTTTAACGTATAAATATTAAGTTTTTATACATTTGTCGACGTCTTTACGAATCTAGTTCAAACAGGTTTAATGAATTTCCTAATAACCAGTAAATAAACGCTCTGAAATGCTGCTATTTTCTGCAATTAATATAAAATTTAATTACAAAGTCTGAAATTTAAGACCACCACTTAAATTATTGACTTTAAACGCTCAGAATTATTTATTCAACACTTAAAATTTCTGTCCACGAGTTAGTACCCTAATATAAAAATTTAACATCACATGCTGTCCACGTCGCTCTTGGTTCAGAACGCATATCCGCGGAGTTGTTTGTTCATATCGCTCGGCTAGCATAGTCATTAGTTTGAAAGACGTTCTCGATTGCTCTCACAATTAGGTTGTATATTAATATCCTTGCATATCTACTTATTTTCCTCTTACTCCTCCTTATCTACCCTTGTGGATTTCGGGTTAGTGCTATTCATAGACACAGGTTAGTGCTACTCAAAAACAGTACCACATGACGTTCCAGCGGAGCATCACAATGGATTGAACTTAAGTGCATCAGTTATGATGAATGACTTTTTATTGTACATAGTATTATCAATATTTACACCTCTACTTCTCACCCCTAAACTACAGTCCACTCCTTTCCCTCTGAAACAGTTTTTGGTCTTAACGACCCCGTTACTAATTAGTCACACTCACGATTTTACCACTATGTACGGTTGAGCAAGTTGCAACTTACTTATCATTCTCTCTCACTTGCATAACAATACTTTAAATGTAATGAACGACATGTCGGTGATTAATTATAATACAATATTGAAACCTCAAATTTCTATTTAACAAATTGATGGACATTGCTATCAATTCAAAACAGATGCTGATTGGTTTATCGCTTTGTTCACCTTCGATTTATATTATATTAATAATTATCACAAGGTACACGATTATAAAATAAACAAATCTTTCCTTTCGATTTGTTTATAAACATTTGCTATATTATTATGGCCGAAACCGCTTTATTATTAGAAAACAAATTGCAAAATTTGTACTCACAACTCACCTCTACAACAAACTTTGCTAAATCTGTTACATTAGCGCGTTTGCCTGCTTTTCAAGCAAAATTGCAAAGGGTAGAGGCCATCGAAACTAAATTTGATGAGCTTCAAAATGAAATTTTTGAATTCAACTTTAAGGTTAAAGAACCTAAAGAAAAGGTTCAAGATTTTCAATCTTCATTCAACGATGTGATTGCTGTTATTTGCATCCATTATATTGGAAAATTAACACTGGAGCTAACTGCTGCCACAGTCAGCACGGCAACCACATCCACGGGTTCACATTATTTAAAACCCTTGGATATCACTCCATTTTCAGGGCGCATAGAAGACTGGGTTCTATTCATTACCCTCTATCGTACTTTGGTTCATACTAATGAAACTGTACCTGTTGCTCACAAATATTTGTACCTCCGCTCTTATGTGAAGGGCGGAGCCCTGGCTCTTATAGCTGATCTTTCTCTCGAGCCTGATTTATACAACCAAGCATTTGAAAAGCTGGAAATCCGTTACGACTCATCTCGCAGGCTTGCCAGCTATTACTTAAATAAAATTTTGCAATATAAGCATACCGGTTCTTTCACTCACTTTATAAACCTCCATTTTAGTGCAGAGAGTACGTTGAAAACTATCTCAAAAGTTGGTTGATTTTCTGTTATTTTCTCTCACTAATCGCAATTTTCATTTTAAAACCCAAAATGCATTTGATATGCAGGTTGGATCTGAAATTACTACATGCTCTAAATTGTTTGAATTTTTAACATTGCAAAGTCAAACGCTAGAATTTCATCCTGATTTAAAAACAGAAAAAATTGAAACTTCAGTTTCTAGTTTTAAGTCGAATCTGCACAAATTCTTTTAAATTAAAAACTCTAACGCTCCAGTTAGAGACTACATCAATAATTCTGGTCCCCATTGTAATTGGAATCACACAATTTATGGCTGCACCTCTTTCAAAAGTTTAAGTGTCGACGAACGTTATTTAATTATTAAGAAATTATTTCGTTGTGTAAAGTGCTTCGGAAATCATACTCGAGGATTTAAATCTCAAGGCAAATATAACACGTGTTCCTCTAGTTGCCATCATTCTTTACTACATAAACCTCATAATAGAAATGTGACCACTCAATCACACCAAACCACAATTGTTAATGCTCCTGAAGTCGCAAACCCTCAAGAAGTCGTAGCTACATGTAATGTTTCTCATACTCTCGGTAACTATGTGATACTATTGATTACCCTACAAGTTAAAATATTAGACGCCCATGGAAACCCACAGTCCACACATCGTGTCTTAAACACAGGATCTCAAATAAATGCGATATCTGTTTTATGCACGGAAAGACTAGGTTTTCAATGTAATTGGCATTTCAGACAAATTTCAGGTCTATCTGATGTTCCCATCAGTTCTAAAGACTTGGTACACTGTGTAATTCATTCTAAAAATTCATCTGCGCAACATTGTTTTCAAACTTCGATATTTCCAAGAAGTACTGGAAATATTCCAGATAATTCCGTACCTCAACCAATTTACGAGAAATTTCGTAATTTAGCCCTAGCTGATTGTGATTTCCATCGATCTGCACCAGTAGAGGTTTTATTAAGCGCAGATATATGCTCACAAATTTTATTTAGTAATAATTGTCAAATTATTCCTGGAAAACCTCTTGCAGTTTCTACCAATTTCGGCTATGTGCTCATGGGTCAAGTTCCGACTATGGAAAGTATTTCTTTTGTATTTTGCTATTTACCACTTCTTTAAATTTAGATCACAAATTACGCAAATTTTGGGAAATTGAAGAAATTCAACATCCCGCAAATCCTAGTCCTGAGGATGTTTATTACGAACAACATTTTCTTGACACCGTTAAACGCAATGAAATAGGTCGTTATATAATTTCACTACCATTTATTCAATATGCTACCTCTCTCGGTAGCAATCGTCATACGGTTTTTAAAAGTTGTCTCAATTTAGAATCTCGTTTGAACCGCAATCCTGATGAGAAAATCATATACAACAGCTTCCTTCAGGAATATTTGTCTTTAGGACATATGAATATTGCTGAAACTTCCTCACCATATGTGTTACCTCATGCTTTTTACAAACTCGCGTGCAGCACAACTAATCTCCGTGTTGTGTTTAACGGATACACCCCTGATGATGCTGGGGTCTCCTTGAATCAACATTTGTATGCGGGCCCTAAATTGCAAAAGGGACTAACTGAAATAATATTCGCATTTCGTTCACACGCCGTTGCAGTATGTGCTGATATTTGTATGATATACCATCAAATTTTGATAGATCAAAGGTGTTGCAAATTTCAACACATATTTTGGCATCCTCCTTCCGAGACGTCTGTTCGCGAGTATGAACTCAAAACCCTCACTTATGGTCTTCCACCCTCGTCTTTTGTTGTGCAGCATGTTCTCCAGCAGTTAGTTACAGATGAAAGGCCCTCTTACCATACGACATCCCATGCTCTATTAAATAATACATATATGGACGACATAATTTCTGGTGCAGGTTCTATTGATGCCGCCAAACAACTCCAAACTGAATTAAAAACCTCTTATCGCTCGGACAATTTCGACTTCGTAATTGGTCCAGCAACTCGACTGAAGTTTTGAGAAAATTAATTTAGAAACCTCGTTATTCTTCTCTGCTAATGTTAGTGGTTTTAAAATTCTGGGTTTAGTAAGGGACCCCACTCTAGATATTTTCACCTACCACACCCTTCCTTTTGAAGGACCTCTTACTAAACGAAATGTTCTTTCATATATGGCATGAGTTTTTGATTTGCTAGGGTGGTTATCACGTATTATTTTTCTAGTTAAATGTTTTCTGCAACAGCTATGGTTACAGCAGCTCAACTGGAATGACACCTCCGATGATATCTGATGTTGTGAATGGAAAAACTTCTTGAATCAATTTTCAATTTTGTTTCATACCAACAACCTTTATACGAGGGTTTAAGTTTTGAAGCTTTTTAAAAATATAGTCATTTTGAAGATTATTCAAACCTAGTTGCTCTAAACGAAATGTTCTTTCATATATGGCACGAGTTTTTGATTTGCTAGGGTGGTTATCACCTATTATTTTTCTAGTAAATGTTTTCTGCAACAGCTATGGTTACAGCAGCTCAACTGGAATGACACCTCCGATGATATCTGATGTTGTGAATGGAAAAACTTCTTTAATCAATTTTCAATTTTGTTTCATACCAACAATCTTTATACGAGGGTTTAAGTTTTGAAGCTTTTTAAAAATATAGTCATTTTGAAGATTATTCAAAACTAGTTGCTCTAATTTAGTAATGTCCTTATTATATCTGCAGCATATTACAAGCCCACCAGCTTGAGTTGGCTTTATATTGGTTAATTTAATTTCAGAATGGAGAGGATCCGCCTTTTTAAATATATCCGACTTTGTAATTGAAATTGATTGATTACCTTTTTTAGGCTGAATAAGTATCGTAGAATTTGACCTAAGAGCACTGGAGTAGGTAGGTATAATTGGTACAGTATTTGACACCAATTCGTTAAAATTTGTTTTAGTGGTGTATGTAGAAGATGTGCTAGCCATAAAGCCTTTGATTTCTACTAAATCTGAAATTAGAGAATCAAAGAGTTCGGTCACATTAGTCATTTTTATAAGAACATTTTTACATTTATTGCATAGTAACATTAAGCACCTTTTTTTTAATGTCATGCACTTCAATTCAGATGCTGAAAGATTAACACAATCACTGTGCATACTTCCTGTACATAAATCACACTCAAAAGTTATATTATCATGCTTAAAAGACTCAGCACAGATAATACAGTCTTCGGCCATTTTCCATTAATGAAAAGAAAAGAAAGAAATAAAGTCAACCAGTTACTGTAAGTTAAGTTTTCTTAATAACGTTCAAGAAATATTGATACCAACCCTTTAGCTTGGCCTCTTGGCTGGGTTACCAAATTATTTCCAGACCATGACGGAATTGTTCGCGTGGCTTTGATTAAGACCACCAGTGGTGATTTTATTTGTTTGGTAAATAAACTTCTCGCTCTCCCTTTTCATTAAATTCAATTTAATTTTTTACTTTTTTTTGTTTCATTTAGTTTAATTTTTACTAGGTTCTTCTACCTCCTCTTACCCGAGAAACGGCAGGATAACATTTCCTTAGTTGGGAGGAAATGCCTAATTATTATTATCCCCCTCTATATTATTCAATCAACCCTCTTTCCGCGTTCTTAAAATTCTTTAATTTAAGTGGGCAGTGTGTTTGCGCTGCTCCCAGTTCAGAGCACGTATCAGCGGAGTTGTCGGATTATATCACTTGGTTAACATAATCATTAGTTTGAAAAACGTTCTCGATTACTCTCACAATTAGGTTGTATATTAATTTCCTTGCATATCTTACTTATTTTCCTCTTACTTCTCCTTTATCCAACCTTTGTAGATTTCGGGTTAGTGCTATTCATAGACACATGTTAGGGCTACTCAAAAGCAGTACCTTATGACGTTCCACTGGTACATCACAATGGATTAAACTTAAGTGCAACAGTTTTGGTGAGTGACTTTTTATCGTGCATATTATTATCAATATTTACACCTTTACCTCTCACCCCTAAACTACAGTCCACTCCTTTCTCTCTGAAACAATTAAGCAAATGTCCCTTACACTTACAGAAATGTTTTGGTATAAAGAATTTAAATAAAACAATGTTCATTATATAGCTTTAATAACAATAACTAGCTTTTCAAAATAAATTTCAGATGAATACTTTTAATTTATTTAAAATTTTAATAGCAAGAAAATCCCTTCTACGCCCTTCTATCAACTTTCCCTCAACAAAAATATTACACATCTTTGTACTCTCCAGCCAATGGTATCCTTGGAATCTACAAAAATCCATTTTGTTTGCCTCTATATTTAATATAATACATCAAAATACTCTATATTATGAAAATTCTAACTTTTGCTAAATTAGACCACCTGCTGCTTGTTATCAACATCAAACACTTCAATTATACCATAAAACTCTTCTAATTAAGTGCAGTTGTGTAGACAAAACTAAGCTTAAATACATATTTTCAGTTTTTTATACATAGGTCAAAAATTCACTTCCTTGTAGGTGTTATCACTTCTAAATTTAATAAAAACACATCATTGCCAAATTTATAGATTTCTTATCAGAGTCTAATTTGAAAGTCTGAAATGAAAACACCAAATTTTTATTATCACCATAGATTGCTCATTTGGATATTGATACAGCTCCCAAATACTAAACATTATCTCCACTTTTGAGATTGACATACCAGCATATTGAAAATATGAATAGAAATTATCAGTTTATTTTAATTACTTTAATTTAATTTCTTATATGTATTAATTTTCTCAGTATCACTTTGCAGGGATTCTTAACTAAACTGCCTTTGTTTTTGCACAAAGCATTGATGTTTTATTTTTGTGGATATGAAAACATCACCCAGCCAGATTGAAGAAGAAGGTTGTTAATAGATCAGCTCCAATTACTTCTGTAATGGTGAATAACACTAAAGGAGTTTTATGTGCCTTGGTTATTGTTTTGGTGACAAAGTCCACCTGCCAATTATTCTTCAATGATCTGTCTGTGAAAATTTTAACTCCTGTGTAATTTTGTTTTGTTTTCTGTAGATTGAATTCTATATATATTAGATGGACGACTTAACTTCAGAAATAAATATTTTGTGTTACATTCGTGACTCCCAATTCAAGATCTTGGATCATATCGCATCTTTTTACAGTTTGTATTATTAATTGTCAGTCAACCTGACTAGTTTTCCCGACCATGCAGTTTGTGGCCAAAACTGTCCCTAGCTTTCGCATATTCTGTTTTAAATGTTTCACTTTGGAATCCTATTTAAACTAGATGCCGCCGTAATTTTGTGATTTCACTTTCTTTTTAATTTATGCTTGATTTTAATGCCAATGTATGTTATGATCTCTTTACACAGTATTCTTTCCCCACCTAGTTCAATTCTATGTGGGCATTGTTAGAGTTTTTTCCCAAAGTACACATCTTCAGACTTGAAGCTGTTGTACTTCAGTATAATTTTGTGCAACCATTCATAAAATTCTTTCAATGTTTCATTTGGTTTAGTCCTCATTTTCATAAGGAACTTTGGCTTGATTGTTATTTATATATGCAAATCTTATTATAGTGTGACGTTTCGTTACTGTACCCTAAGTATCAGGCCCGGATATAAGGGTGCTATGGGAGTGTGGCTGCACTCCCTTGACCAAGCCTAAGTATACAGTTTTTAATGGCAATAACGTTATATGCAAACATCACATATTACTACATTCAGATACTTTAAAGAGTAAATTTATTGTAAAAATTAAAAAATATATAGGGCTTGTTCTTTTATAATAATATTCTTATATTTAAATTAAAGAAATAGCCAATAAATATATAAAACTCATTTTAATATATTGCGTTGGTTTGTAGCGTTTAAAAAAAATGAAACAAGCCCCTATGTTGGGTGTCAATAAAAATTCTTTGAATTGTAGCGTAAAAGAAAATGAGCTTCTATGTTGAGTGTCAATAAAAGTGTTGTGTTCTCTAGCTGATGCGGCCCTATGTTGGGAGCCAATAAAAGTGCTTTGAATTATAGCCTGAAGATGCCCGAATTACTTGGCTAGTTAAGCCTAAATGAAATGACGATAATCCAACATCAAACATATAATCACGTTTAATATTTGTTAATTAACAATTGCTACATCTACATACATCTTTCTTTAACATACATTATCATGAAAATTCTTATATACAAACATTAAAATGTATAAATACATTCCAATATTGTCAGCTTATCTTAAGTCAAAAATAAATTTTTTTATATAACTACTACATACTAAAGAGTCCATAAAATTTCCGTTTCTAAGAAGTATTTCACATAATTAACAATTGCTACATCTACATACATCTTTTTTTAACATACATTATCAGGAAAATTCTTACATACAAACATTAAAATGTACAAATACATTCCAATATCGTCAGCTTATCTTAAGTCAAAAATAAAATTTTTATATAACTACTACATACTAAAGAGTCCATAAAATTTCCCTTTCTAATAAGTATTTTACAAATCTTCATACTGTACAAATTTTTAGAAATGAGAATGGATAATTTTTAATAATCCTTCTTACGTTGAGGTCAAATGTACCTGATCACATACATTCAATATATCCCTTTATAACGGTCAAATTGTACTGAAACTTGACTTCATAAAAAATTTTTAAATTATCCACCTACAAAAAAATATATAATTTACACATAAAATTCTTATGTAATTTCCCATCTCCCACTTAAATAAATAGAGCAAACAAAATACCTTCCTAAAAAGATTTTAAAACAATTTACTTGTTTTCACCATTGGGATCATAAACTTGTCCATGTCCAAAATCGTTCATTAAACTTACACTTCTATAACCCATAATGTTATATTCCTTTAAAAGTAACTTATCAATAAATGCCTTTGAAAAATTCATATATCACTTCTTTCATGTTAAAGTGCTTATCTGTTACCTTGATTAATAGCTGTCATTGCTTGTTACCTTTTTGATATATTGCTTTTGATAATCGATGAATGAACTTTGGAATCTCTTGAATAATCTAGATTTCTCCCAAAGAAAGAAATGTGCAATTTCATTTAAAATACACAAATGCACGTTTTGTGTTATTTACCTTTAATCTTGTCATGAAATGGAATGAAATTTTTTTAAATCTTGTTATAAAATGAAGTGAACACATTTTTAATAATGGTTTAAGGGGGAGTACTTTTGAAAGCACAGATATTTAACTTATGTACCCTACTTTATTCCTATTGGAGGTGCGATTAAGTTATGCAACGTATGTGAAGCTTGTAATACCATGGGTTTTTGCATTTAGATTACAATATATAGTGTTTCCAATTATGAAGTATGAGTATTTAGAAAAATTTCTTTATTTTTCTGTGGTTTTGGAGTGTTGTATGTATATGGTATGGTGCTCAATGACCTTTACATGACCCCTTATCACATCAATATATATATATATGATAAGGACTTGCGTCGAGTGCTGTGTTGAGGCTGCATTGAGAACGTCACTAAAAGAGTGCTGTGGTAAGTCCCGCGTTGTAGTGTCACTAAAAGAATGCTGTGATACAGATACAGCAATTTGTAAAACTTGAAATTGTTCACTTACCTTCCTTTCTAACTTTGCCTGGCTAACTCAACAGAATTGACAGAGTTTTCAAAGTGAAATCTAACACATCAATATTAAAGAATTTATACAGTATGCAGTATTTTCTCTCATACAAAAGCATATAGAACATTTACGACATTACTTCTTTCAAACATATAATTTTTTCGTTTATGGATAGTTTACCTTATTATGATTATTCCCACGCTTGTAAGATTTGGTTTGTCCAAAAAAATCCTTGACAGATAATCTATTAAAAGGTCAGAGTATTTCAAACTCTGAACACAAACTTTCCTGGCAAAAAATCCTCACAAAAAAATTATATGATTAACTATTATTATTCTACCTTAAATTAAATACAAATACTCCAATATCAGTTAAAAATAAATCTAAAAGTAATACTTGCAGAATCCACAAAAACGCTTCTCGTAATTAAACATCTTCTTATTTTAAATTGATGTCAAATCAGCTTAAAATTCTCATTTCAAACAGCAGTTATCAAAGTATATTTTTGGTTAAATCTTCCATTTGATTATTTAATAAAATTTTTATAATAGCGTTATATTGAAGAATTTTCCCACTTCGCTGTAATTAATAAATTCCGTTTTTTATGTAATTTGCATTTAAAACATCACTTCTATATTCATGATACCATTGTAATTATTTAATTATAGTATGCT
This sequence comes from Platerodrilus igneus, assembly GCA_036346225.1. Taxonomy (NCBI): domain Eukaryota; kingdom Metazoa; phylum Arthropoda; class Insecta; order Coleoptera; family Lycidae; genus Platerodrilus; species Platerodrilus igneus. Next base: position 691,015 of record JARFIW010000813.1, read on the forward strand.
TACTACATACTTCAAATATTATGTTCGCAAAGCAACAGCTCGCGCCTTACATCAAAATATCACATTTTGCGATGGAATTTAAGAATCGAATGAATCCCTTAATTAATAAACGTTTCCTTAAATATATAAATTATCTATTTTCTAGAACCTAGTAGAATGTGTATGGACCACTATGATGCAAAGTTTTGCAGAAAAATTCATTAGCGTCTAAAATCGCGGCGTTTATACCTTGTAATCTCGTTCCACTTATTTGTGACGCGCGCTGTTTGTCCTCGTTTAACACATACACGATTATTGTGACGTGTCGCTTCTCCCAACGGTGAATGCAAAGATCACAAATATTTCTTATCAATTTCTATTACATTTTCTGGATTTTTTAGTGTTCCAGCCGCTTTTTGGAATAAATACTTTATTTATTAATTAGTTTATTTACATAGTTCTAAATACGTATGACTAGTATTGTAGTGAATTCTTTATTTAAAATAAATTTCTTTAATCCACAGGTAAATTAATTTAAACTTTAATAGCTTTTTTTTAATGCAAAAGGGGTTGCATTTTATAGGAAATATTTGCTTTTAACATTTTTTGATACACCTATTAGAACTGGGGTTTCAAATACACGAAATTACTTATTTTTATCCAAATGCGTAAAGCTAGTACTATTATATGCTATTTACAGCAAACTAAAAGCATTTTTATCAGAAATGTATTGATAATTAATAAGTGAAAATAAATGACTTTGTATTTATCTTAAAATGATCGATTTGCTTTCGCATTGAATACGGTACCTTACAATTAATTATTTTTTACATATACAACTTACGTTACTTGCTATTTATTTACAATATGCTTATATCACACCGAGTGATTATTTATACATGAACAATTGCTTTTTTCGCTTGTACATCAATGAATAAAAGTACACTTGTATTATACAGGCATAACCATGAATTTAGGAAAATGTTAATTTTACCGGATTCTATTATATTTTAGTGGAATTTATTTGTAGAATTTGGGTTTCAATGACCTGTTATTTTCTCCCAAATCCTAATATAAAATTCGAAATCTGCATTATTTTTCTGCATACATGGATAATTTTACAATTTTTATTTCTAACTACTTGCTGTCTATAACTAATTCTATAAGCTTTATAATGCATATGCATAATCTTTTTATTCTAGGGCTTTTTTCTTTTAACAATCCACTTACTTCTACCTTATAATTAACTAAACTTTCCTTATTGCTATACTAATATTATTTACAATCTAATCCTATATCTCTAATTTTTTCATATTTACACATGGTCTATCAAGTTTCATTTCAAACAAAATTTTCTTCACTATCATACATAATTCATTATATTATCGCATATTCCACTTTAAACTATTATAATCTTGAAAAATATGGGGTTTAAGATTTTCTTAAAGTTGTTCCAGCAACTACTCAGCTATACTACTTACGTCAAAAAAATTATAGTTTAGAGTCTCTATATCTAGCCTACTTAGGTTACTCTCCAATTATACATCTTTCAACTACTCTGTATTAAATGCATAACTTCAGTCTTAAATGGTTCACTATCAATAACTTCTAACTTATTTTCACAATCAGTAGCAATTCTTAACTCTCTATCTTTCAGTTCATACGATTCCTCTTTTAACGATTCTATTTCACTTATAGCTTCACTTGGACATTTAACAACCATTCTCCCTTTGTCTACATTTTTCTCTAATTCTCTTTTAAAATAATATTATACAGGACGTAACCATGAATTTATGGAAATTTCTATTTTTCCGGATTCCATTATATTTTAGTGTGGGTTTATGTGTAGAATTTGAGTTTCAATGACCTCTCGTGACTTCTTATCACATCACCATATATACATACACACGCATAATATATATATATATATATATATATATATATATATATATATATATATAAATATATTGATGTGACAACGGCCACACGATGAGCATCGCTAAAAGAGTGATGTAATAACGTCTGGCTATGATGCGCCGCTAAATTATTGCTATGAGAACAACGGGCGTTAGGCATCGCTAAACGAGTGCTGTGGTACAGATACGGCACATTGAAAAATTTGAAATTCTTGACTTATCTTCTTTTCTAACTTTACTTTACCTGGCTAGCGCAACGTACAAAATGAAACCAAACATAGCAATATCATAAAGCATTTATACAGTCAAAAATATTTTCTATCATTCAAAATCATATAGAACATTTACAGCATAGTTTCTTTCAAATATCAAATTATTTCTAACAAGCACCTATTTACTTAATTATCAAAATATCCTTTACCTTATTTAGGTTTAAATTTACAGAACTAAATCTCATCTCTTATGGATAGTTTACCTGGCTTTGATTCCCATGCTTGTAAGGTTTGTTTGGCCAAAAAAATGCTTGACAGATAATCTATTAAAAAAATCTGAGTGCTTCGAACTCTGACCACTAACTGTGATAAATATCCTTAAGGAAAAATATATTACGGCCGTCTTCAACTGCTTCGGGCTAGCTTATTTGGACCTCCTTTTGGATATCTATATTCCCTCTCAAATTCTATCATTCACGCATACTCCCAATAAAACCACAAAACACAACCAACATACAATCTTTTATTTATTCCTATTTACAAATGCAATTCAACACTGTCCATATTTTATTGTTCACGTTACACTTCAGCAACTTTTATTTTGTAATGTCCTGTATTTACCTTTTTAAATCATCAAACACATAAAATGTACTCGGAGTAAATGGACCTTGAATAATACCTTCTCTAAAATTCCTTCATTATAATTTATTTATTTATTTTAATAAACTAAGTAAACTGTGGGGTATGGTGAGCTCATAATAACCCAACTAATTCTGCATAATGTATGCCCTTCTACTTTGCATACGCTAAAAATAAAAAAAACAAAGTCATGTACTCTTCACAAAATTTCACGTTCTGATGGAACGTTTAAAAGCTTTCTAGACACCTTCAAATTTCTAGTTGAATACCGTAATAAAGTTATTTACACATATTCTGTTCAATACGTAAAAATTCACACTACCTTGAAAAACACTCTCATACGCCACCCCAATATTTACAGTTTATAGGAATCACAATTTTAAATTGTTACCTGGAAATTGTGGAAGATCTCCGCTCTTGTAGATGATGCCATGTATTTTTCTATCTGGTCTGCAGGTCGTTTCTCGCTATTACTAGACGAACTCCATCCAAGTTGATCCGCCAAGGCCGCCTTCTCGGAATAACCAAATTCTAAATTTCATTTCAATTATGCTTCTTTCACAGTAATCTACGTTACTTATTGTCCCGACACGAGTTGATAAAAAAATTATAGGTGATACCTCAATAAAAATTTTTACTCTCGGCACACTAACCGCGTTTTTAATTTAAGAGGCTACCACTATTCAATACAATTTAAATGATTTGATAATACTTACAACTCGTGTTAACTTTCATACGTGCTTTTTGGGACGATCGAAATAGTAAGGGCTTTAATAATATTCTCCTAAACTATTTATATCCTTCCAATGTAACCTTTCCTGGCCACATTTATCCGAAATCCCCTGCTCACAACAACACATTCCCACAATTTTGCACTCAACCCCTTTTCAAATCCGCGAATTTCAGTACCTCGTTATAATATTTCAAGAAAATTACGCTACACTATCCTCGTGTTCATATCAAGTCAAACTAAACATATCAACCAATCGTAGCTCTAATGACGTTTCACAAATCCCTCCTATACTATTGTGGTCTCGTGCTTATACGTTTTCTACGTCTCCTTCTAACCTTGCTTGAGTGGTAGGAAATCGATATCCTTGTTTGTGCGCTGTCTACCACACGTGGACTTTCTACGTGAGTTAAATAATCGGTCATTAGTATTTCATGCTAAAACATCCGACCGCATGTACAATCCTTAGAATAATTTGTTCGTTATCTACAAATTAAACAGAACTTGACATTTAGAAAATACGCAGGTGTTTAATTTTACACGAACGTTTTAAATACATTTCCATGATTTAGAGTTCGGCGTATTTCTACCCTCCTGATATATTTGTCAGATAGCAACGCGTTTCACCTTGGTATCATTGGATTTTTACACGATTTTATGCAAATTATACATCAATAATCGTACAATTAAATTCAAATTAATTAATAATTTAATGGCATTGGCTTCTACCATTTAATTTCTTTGCAAACCTACTTAAATTTCATTAATTATTTATAAAATTTCGTTAATACCTGATACTTAAAAATGAATTACTATTATAAATTTCGCACGTAATTTGTGGTTGTTCCTTTATACAGGGTGTTTTGAAATTGCTTCGTTTATATTTATTTTTGATCTTTTAAAACCACTAATATATATATATATATATATATATATATATATATGTTGCTATGATAAGAGGGTTATTTGGGGGTATATTGAGTCATAATGGTCACACAATACATGTAAATATTACTAGGAGTTAGAAAACTACTTTAATTAATGCGGGGAAGCATATCATTCAACAATAAACACACATTCAGCAAAAAAATAACTTTACGCGCTATCAAACTTGTCTTAAACCAAAAAGCATTAATAAATTGTAAATAGATACGCGTTAGAAAATCATGATACAATTCCCATACATGCGATAGTGAAAGGAGATAGCATAGCGTCCTCATAAGAAACGCATCTTTCGAAATAAATACGTTTTGGAAACGCAAGAAGTAAACAGAAATATGTTAATTTACGTCATTTCGTCTACGTGATTTTCTATATGGAGTTAATACAAATTCAAAAGTATCATCTAGACAAACAAAAACCATAAGTTAAATTACGTGCCAAGGCGAATTATAAATTCCTGTAATAATATCAAAACAGACGGTCTAAAATAAATACAGAATAGAAATCCACTGGTATCCTACGTGACCAAGAAATCGTGCGGCGAGTTATTGTCAGACCCATACCTGTAAAAGTCCGAAATATCCAAAACATCCTATGGCTGGTAGTAAACTTTGAACAAACAGCGCCGATAACCAATGAATTTTTAGATGGGGCGTAGCTTATATAACACGCGAATTTGATAAGCAGACAGTCTTGATTCGAACCGAGCACAAATGTGGAATCAGAAACCGGAACTTTTTATTTATTTGAGTCGGTTCAAATCTACCTATTGGAGTCTTCATGCCTAGCCCATGAGATCACTGGTGTACCAACGTAATACATTATTAATCAAAACAAATGAATCACGGAACTGTACTAATTTAGAATGAAACAACATAAATCAATATGATATATATAACAAAATATCAACTTTACCAAATAAATTAACAGCAGGTCCTGATGACGTCCCAAACATTTTTTTTAAAAACTGTATATGTACTATTATCGAACCACTATTTCTAATCTTTAAACTATCTCTGGATTGTAGAACCTTTCCTGACATTTGGAAAGAGAGCTTTATTGTACCTGTGTTCAAATCAGGTGATGCAAGTAATGTACAGAACTATAGGAGCATATGTAATCAATCAGCTATGTCTAAGTTATTTGACAGTATTATCTGTGACCAACTAAGTTTCACTTGTTCAACAATCATTAATGATAATCAACACGGGTTTCATAGTGGGAGATCTACTACAACTAACTTAATGGTCTTCAATCAAGATATTTTGGAAGCCTTAGAGATGAAGTGTAAGGTTGATGTGATTTATGCAGATTTCTCCAAAGCCTTTGATCGTGTTGACCATAAATTTCTATTGATAAAGTTAAAATGGCTGGGTTTTGGTGATAATATAATTGAATGGTTAAAGAGTTTTTTGACAGGCAGATCACAAAAGGTCAAAATCGGCTCGTTCAGTTCCAGAAGTATTCCCATTCCATCTGGAGTTCCTCAAGGAGCACATATTTCGCCCCTATTATTTAATCTGTTCATGAACGATATAAGAAAATGCTTTGCAAATAGCAAGTATCTATTATTCGCTGATGATCTTAAATTTTATAAAGTTGTAAACTCACAACAGGATGCTGGCTTTTTACAGGAAGATATAAATTGCTTGATAAACTGGTGCAATATTAACAATATGTCACTCAACATCAATAAATGCTACCATATGAGTTTCTACAGATCCAAAAAATTTGATAGTCGTTACTTCATAAATGGAAATTTGCTCTGCTCTGTAAACTCTGTAAAAGATTTAGGCATAATACTAGATAACAAACTTGATTATAATGATCATATAAACTATATTTCCCTTAAAGCCTCCAAAATACTAGGTTTTGTTCTCAGATATGGTGCCGAGCTATCTATACAAGCTTTAACACGCGTGTATATGTCGTTGGTTGTTTCAACTTTAGAGTATGCATCGTTGATCTGGTCTCCTATGTATAAGATACACATGTACACATTAGAAAGAATTCACCATAAATGTTTACGTTACTGTGCTTATAAACTAAAAATATTTATTGATAATCACGATTATTCGAGTATTCTTAGTGTCTTAAATTTACAAACGCTTGAAACTCGTCGAAAATGTAACGATTTGATTTTTGTGTATAAACTTCTAAATGGGAAAATTGACTGTTTACAACTTATCGAGAGAATTCATTTTAATGTTCCTAATAGACTTTTGCGTAACCATAATTTATTTAGTATTCCTTTTCATTCTACAAATTATGGACGGCACATACCTTTAGACAGATCTTTACATTTATTTAATAAGTTAAAAGTAGACCCTTTCTGTAATTCATTAATTAAATTAAAAAAATGTATTTGCACAGTAGAAATATAAATGTATTTGTTATGCTGTAGGACTTGTATAATTGAACAATAGTCACTAGTTATACTATTAATTTCGAGCTATTTTAGTTTTTAGTATTTGTTATACATTTTGGAAGAAAATATTGTTTTATAATGGGGATTTCCCGTAAATAAATAAATAAATAAATTATGATGATGAAATCATTTCTAACCTTTAAAAATTGACATAATGAATGTGCCAACATTTGAGAATCAACCATATAATGATACAAAATAATTTTACCTTAGATCAAAATTGTAGTAATCTAAAATTTATATTTCTTAAATGAAATAACCTAACCCTATTGTTGGAATTTTCTAATAATTTTCTGGTAAAGGCATGCAACTTACGTGACCATTAATTAACGTATATAACAACAAATCTGCACAAATTTTTATAGATTGTAATGATTTAAAATTTATTACTTTCTAAATATCTCTATTTGAAAAAAAAGAATGAAAGATTTATCTTGTATAGAATATACTTAGTGAATTTTTCTTATACGTTTTGTATTTTATAAATATAGGCATTATAATAAAGTGATTATGCAAACGATTTGTATTCTAAATGAAAGTGAACTAAACTACAGCAGATTAGTTTAATTGCTTTCTAATTAGTGAGCTTTTTGGTATTCCTGTTAATAAAACCTAGCATCTTTGATTAAAAGTACATGGGGTGACTTGAGGACAATGGAACCTTAGATTAGTATTCACGGCTAACATGGAAATTACTCCAAGGAAGATCACAAGAGTGGTCGTGGGTGGAGATGCTATTACACTACAAACAAAAGGAATAGCGCCACTACATTTGGTATCTCAACAACCTCAAAGTATAATGATGAATGCAATTTGGAAAGTATACAAACCCAAAGGCCACAAGGTTATAACTGCCAAAAAATTTTACAACTGACTTAATACAAACCAACGTTGAGAAGAAACTAAGAAAAATAAATCACTAAAATAAGTTACATAAGGGACACTAATATTGTTGACAAAATAGTAAAAAGTAAATATTCAACTATTCTTGATTGTACTCATGATGTCTCTTGTGTTGAGCAACTGTTCATTACTATAAGATTTGTTAATAAAGATAGTTGCAATTGAAGAATGTTTTGTTGTCTTCTTACTTGTCGGAAAAATTACAGCAGAAGGTTTGACTAATTTTATAATCACAGAGCTAGAGCAACTGGCAAAATCATTGGAAAACTGTAGAGGTCAAGAATATGATATTGGAAGAACATGAGTAGAGAGAAAAGTAGTGTCCAAAAACGAATACTCAAAATTAGTCCGCTTACTTATTTTGTAGCTTGTAGGAGCCACAGCTGAAATCATTCTAGTGGACGAACCAAATCTTTTTATGGCTTGCTACAAAGGCTGTACACCTTATTTGCTAGTTTGGACCAAAGATGGGCAATTTTAAAAGTACATGTAAATGCCTTATCGCTAAAATCACTTTCCAAAACTAGATGGAAATGCTGAGTGGAATCGATAGAGCCTGTTAAATACTAAGTAATATATGCGATGCTTTGAAGGATTTAGTTGAAAATACAACAGATTGTCAGTTGGTTAGTGAATGCCATTCTATATAAAAGGAAATAACTTCCTGCGAATATGAAATTTCTCCCATGCTATGGTATGGCATTATTACAAAGGTAAATGTTATAACTAAAATTTGGCAGAGTAATGAAATGCCCCTAGATGCAGTTTTATGACACCTCGATGTCTTTATACACTGGTTTAATAATTGTCGGAAAAACGATTTCCAGTCATCTTTGGAAACAGTGAGAGAAATAGCTGAGGAAAATGATATTGAACGAGTTCAAAGTCATGAGAAGGAGACATAAAAAAACAATTTTGATTCTGACGCAGAAGATGAAGCTACTGAATTGTCTGAAGAAGAAATTTTTAAAGTTAACAATTCTTATGTTTTTGTTGATACTCTGCTTGGAAGCTGCTAACCTACGTTTGAGGCACTTAAACAGCGTGACGGTATATTTGGTTTCATATATAACAAATAACTAAAAAAAAGTGATTGTGATTTTTTGAAGCAGTGCTGTAATTTGCAAATACCTTTTATGGTAGGTGAAGAATCATATATTGATGGATATAAATTGTATGAAGAACTAAAGATGTTTAGCCGTGTATATGAAGACGATCATGACATAAATATGTAATGGAGAAAAATGTGTCTGAAGTGTATCCCAGCATCAAAGTAGTTCTAAGAATTATTACCACTACACTTGTGATGGTTGCGTCTGCAGAAAGAAGTTTTTTGAGGTTAAAAATGATTAAAACATATTTGAGGAATTCGATGAAACAAGATCGGCTTTCAGACCTTTCAATTGAAAATGATGTAGCTTATTTATTAGATTACTACACCGTACTGATTCTGATCTTAGAAAAAGCCGTAAACAATGTTTTTGACCTTTTACTTATATTTTTAGAAGTACATACCCTCATCATCATCATTTTGTTTTCGACCTTACTTAAGGTCGGTTTGACGCAGCTCTAACTTCTTTTCTATTCTGTGCTAATCTAAAAGTTCTACATACCCTTTACAACCTAAATTTCTAATAATTTGACTCGACTAATAAATTTGTTAACTTATCTACTCTAAGTAATGACCTTACATTCCAAGTCCTTATCACCAAATCGAACTGTTGTTTTAAATTCTTACGATGACGAGCCCCAAGTACCCCCTCTCGGAAATCCGAATGAGGGGGTATTTTACCTCCAGACAAGAATTTTACTTGTGAGCTCTCCATCATACATAGTTCGTGTTTTAGGCCACGCATACCTGGGAAATATTGTGGTAGGTTCCCATATCTTTCCACAACGCAGTTTTTAAAGATTTTAGCAAAAAGCCGTATCTGTCACGGCCAACCCCCAACAACCTTGTAAATTATTGAGGATTGCCCGAGACCAACCGACTCTCCAATATCTTTTAGCCAGCAAGGCTGCTGTCCTTTGCTGCGCCTTCTAATCGCCTTTTGCGATAAGCAGGCTTACTATAATACTATTCTTTGTCCCCTACTATGGGGATATACATAGCCTACTTAATATATATTATTTTCATTAATAATTTGTCACTTAAATAATATTTGTTGAGTTTAATAAGTATAATAACATATTATTTTGAAATTCAAAATTTATCTATTACTTATGATTACCTATTATTTATTGTTGTTGCATTTTGTTCATACATCAGAAGTACTTTACAGATTACATACTTTGTACAAATGGCAAGGGTCTCAAAACTATTAAGACCATGCTGGATACATGGATGAGTTGATGCACTTGTCTCTATGCAGATACTTGCATGATCACATGTATGTATTGAAACATGCACATGAATATGACATGCATGCACATGCATTTACAGAAAGTGTGACCATACACATACATACACACACGTGCACTTGCACTTGAACCTGCGTTTGATGTAAACATGCACATCAAATGCACTTTCATATGCTACTGATATGCATGCATAAATGCATGTGTCACATTTGCACATGCACACATGTATGATCCATGTATATCCACACGTGATCACAAGCACACTAATAGAATACTGCTCTATTATTTAAACTGGTATGCCATTATTTAAGTTTTATTAAAGTAGTGGCAATATGAATGGCATGATTTTTCAGTTGTGATACGTAAGTATAATATAATTGAGATTTGCATAATGTAGAAAGAGGTAAAATTGTTATGTATGGAATTGATGTTAGCATTTACTGTATCTTAGCATAACATTTACATTGGTGCTTTTTATTTGTTTAAAATCCTCATTTTATAATTTTATTGTAGATGATATTGAATGGCCAGATTCAGATGACTGGTCTATACAAGGTGAAGCTAAAGATCTTATAACAGCATTACTGCAGCATTTACCTCGTGACAGATTGGGAATTGGTGGTGCACAAGAAGTTAAGGAACATGTTTATTTTAAAACAGTTGATTGGAACTCACTATTAAGACAAAAGGCAGAATTCCTCCCTCAGTTAGAACATGAGGAAGATACCAGCTATTTTGACAGTAAGTGTCATTTCTTCTAAATAGTTTTTCTGTTTATTTTATATTTTACAGCTCGTATTGATCGCTATAATCATGATTTGGGAGATGATACAGATGATACAGATGATTCGCCTGTTATTGGATTATTCTCATCATGTTCTGCACAATATCGCAAAGTACAAGGTTCCACTGTTACTAGCAATGAACAAGACACTGTCCGTATTACTACATCGGTGGCAACTACCCCAGATACTCCCGATATTCCTGATTTCAAACTAAAATTGAGATGCAGTACTTTATTGACACCTGAAAAAGATTTAACTGAGTCATCTTTATTTGAACACCGAAAGGTAATTTATCAGTATAACATTATTATTTTATTATTTACGGTTGAACTTTATTAACATATACCTATTAGTGTTTCAAAATTTTATGCTTTTCACATTACTTTTTTTTTATTATGTAGGTAGTATAAACAATATTAAAAATATGAATATGATCCAGTATAACAATATAGTTTTGATGACTAAGTTAATATGTTTTATTGTTATACCATGATTTTTAAATGGGTGATATCATTAATCGATTTAAATTTTCTTTTGATTAAAGTTAATTTTGATGTGTTATGCAGATTTTAATTTAGAACTTGTTCTTCTAAAAATTGTATGTACATTTTTAATTAATTGACTTATGAAATTAATATTGAATTTCGAAAGTTTGCTATTAGGACAGGAACGTCACATCGTATGCATTAAAACTCATCTAAATTAGTTTCTTTCTTGGCTTCTATTACATCGCACCTTACTCCAGTTTTAATGCCATATTGAAAGTTAGGTTCGTGTATAATTACGTACAAGATTTAGATTTGTAAAATTTTCCAATTGTTATCACCAGTGCCGGTAGTGTAATTTGTGAATACATTAGCCATGAAAGTTGAAGATACAGGTTTGAATCTAATCTGCGATCTTATATTTACCATCTTTCAATTATGAGCTCGATTTGAACTGATCATTTGGGCTTTGCAGAAAGTGTCTAAGTTATTATTTCAGCTTATTAATTATAATACCTTAATATTTATCAACTTGCCTCGTGCAATTAATTACCTAATATGTGTGTGTGTATATATATATATATATATATATATATATATATATATATATATCCCACCATCAACCGATTGTCGTACATTATGATTTTGCATTACATCTAACGTTCATGTGAAATATTACGTCCAGTATATGGACACCGGATTTCCAGCATGTTAAATTTTTGGAGAAGCTTTGTAAGAGCTAAATATGTCATTTGGCAAAGATAGGTCCCTTGGCTGCAAAACAAAAAAATATACATTTTTGGTTCAACATTTTTACAGCAGAGGCACTGCATTCGTCGGGTGTATATCGGACCGTATGTCTAGCTGTCATGGTATTCACAACCACACGTCCGTAGAATTGGCAACGTTGTACTTCTTGTAGTCGTTCGTTATTTCAGGTTCACAACAACTAAGCTTTACTTGTTCGATTGACTTGTATGTGGGAGTGGAGTTTGAGCAGGCGCTTGCTGTTTTTGCTTTTCTGTAAGATATTAGTAGTTCACATTTTAACGATCATGTAACTAATTTGAAAGAGGAAACTGCGTTCAGTAATCTGTAAAATTGAAAATGCATACATGTAAATCATTGACTTTAATTAGGATATAATTTAGGACTTAATTGTGAGTGACAAATTGAGAATAATTTAGAACCCAAGCGTTTCTCAACTAAGCGCTTTATAATTTTGCTATAAAGTACTACATTAATTAAACTACATTGGGTAGTGTTTTGATGCATTAATACTGCATTAATACATTAAACTTTTTCTTATTTTGGTTATTTTATAATTTCGGTGTTGTGGATTTTAATTTTTAATATTTTTTAGAATAACGCAATTTAAAAACAATTTTTCCCACTGTGTTTGTTTGTTGTTCAAGGTTGGATTTATATGTCGTTGTATTCAAATCTTTTTATAGAATCAGTATATTATTAAATCGGTTGGTAAATGTGATTTTTAAAGAAGAGTCAAACTTATTGATTATATTAATGTTAACTTCTACAGACACTTAAATTTTCTTAATGTGAAATATGATAGGCTTTAAAATGTAAAATTTTTCATATATAATAGCGGATGGGTTTTTTTTTGTTTACAAGGGTAATAAACAATAATTAACTTCCCTTTTTTGAACACAAAATTCCTTGAGTGTACTTACTATTTTCAAGTGCCGAAGTCATTGAGAAAAATGAAAAATATCTCCTTGTTATAAATAATTACACTCCTTATTCCTTTAAGTTTAGATGTTCTATTACTCCACGGCTATACCATGCTTGTAAAATTCATTATACTGATGCTGATTAAGATTGTACAGGGGGGGTCTAGGCTTAAATTGACTGCTCATTGCTATATATTTATATTTTGTTTCTTCATGTTAAATAAAAAAATGATCCTTGAAAATAGATTAATAAAGAGGAACTAGAATTGAATTTTTGTGCTTCCATGGAGAATACTACTATGCATTTATTTATTGTAATCCATAGAGGCAGAGACAATTACAAATATAGAAATATTTAAGTTACAGACACGACTAAGAGAAACAAATTTAATAAGTGTAATTTCACGTAACCGTCTTATCCAATAATTATTTGTATACCAAGATTGTGAAATTACCTTTTTGCATACCGAGAAGCGCTTGTTGCTGAGGAAAAATAATCTCGAGGTCGCTACAAAAATTTCACAACCAAGATGTACAGGTGTTCAGAAATAGCCTAATGATCATTTCTTATATAACTGCATATACCAGTTTAAAATTAACAGCCTACACATTTTGCGAATCACCTGCACACACAAACACACAGCGACAGACTCAGAAGAGCTAAAGATTTTTTGAACAAATCGACAGTATACCGTTTTAGTAATGTGAAAGGTAGTTCTATTTTTTAAAAGTTCCGAAAGTTATATTATTATTATCTGTTATCTAAAATATCTGGAAACTCTGTCTTTAACTTTTCACACTCATGACGTTTTTAGATTTTATGTGTGTTGCAAAACAATTTTGTATAATTTCTTTTGTTCATTAGTCCAAGGAGTCAGCTGTCTTTTTTCTTTGTGTAATTTTTATCGTGTTTGTTTTCATTGTTGGCTTTAACTATATGTTGGCACCTTTCAAGCTTTACTATTAACTTCTTATTTGTAGGTATTTCTTTACACTTTTTGGTTTGGTCTTCTTCTAAGTTTACAGTCTTTTAAGCTCACTGCTATATCTTCATTAAATAGAATGTCGTCAATTTCTTAATGATTTATGTCATTTTCTTATATGACTGGTTCATTCTCCAAGTCAAAGTTAATTTCGTCCAATGTTTTTCCCTTTAAATTGCGTAGCTTTTCCATCTTCTATTAACATAAGTAGTTTTGATATCTTAGCCATTTGATATGTATCACCGGACAAACAGTAAGATTGCCTATGAATACCAATTGTGTCCCATGAATGTGGCCAATTGCTAAAGATCATTTTCGGATATGTTAAAAATTTGAACAAGAGATGCCATATGTTTGCTCAGCCTAGTGCACGTTAAATAATTCCGAAATTTTGCACTTTTGTTTCAACTGTAGTCTCACTATTTTAAAGTTTGAACTGTGATCAATATTTTTCTATTTACTACATTTTCAAGAACTTATATCTCAAAATTTACTTTAGCTAAATTTCTTTAGTTTTCCTTTTAGTTTTCTGCGTGACTGGTAAATGACTAATATTTTTATTACTTTCTTAATGGTAATGTTTAATGTTTTTAGCCCAGCTTCCGGTTTTTGGATTTTGTATTTTGGGTATATCTGTAACCCATACTTAAGTCCTAGTTGTGGGTTCCAGTTGTCGTTTAATTCTCTGGTCCACACTCATCTGTCCTTGACCTGGAAATTCCAAATCCTATTTTAACTATTTTGGCTGGTTACCGTAGTATGTCGGTTGAGTCCATTATATCCCCAAAAAACATGCTTCAGGTAAATATTAGAGGAGTCATCATCATTAGGTCTTCAGTCCTGGAACTGGTTAGACGCGTACCATCATTGTTTCCTATTCTGAACTAACCTACAGATTTCCCTGAAATTTACACATTCTGCATCTATCACTATCTGATCTAGGTCTACATGTACCTCTTTTTTCCTATCTCTGCTTGTAATATATCCCATACTATTCCCCAAAAATGCCTTAGAACGTATTGTGCCCTTCTATTTCTCTTATCTTTTTCCCCAGATATCCTTGTTCCCCTACTATTTCTATAACCTATTTGTTACTATCTTTGTCTGTCCATGCTATCGTCCTCATACATCTGAAGCACAGCATTTTAAAAGGCTGCTACCGTTTTTCTGTCTGCTTTTCAGACTGCTGGTATTTCATAGGCATACTGTGCTTTGCTCCACACATAAGCTTTCAACAATTTTCTTCTTGTTCTATGTTTGTTGTCTTTCCTCATAGGCGCTGTTCTTTCTTGTTAGATGCAGTTCGGTCACCTTCTATTGTTTTACAATTAACCTATTTCTCCGACCTTCAGTGGTTGTGAAGGGAGGTTAGCAGCCTGTGGCTGCCAAGTTCCCCCAACACTTAACCATTTACCAATTTAATATATTTTCCAATATATCTTTTCGCACAGTCAACATTAGTTGCAAATATTTCGCAACCAACAACTAGTTGTTTATACTAATCATCAGATTTATCTGCGCTTATTTTTTCGTCATTAGGTTTTCCGTCTCAAAACTGGTTGGTCACGTACCTGCACTTATTTATATTCTGAGCTAGCCTACATAGTTCCCTGAAATTCTCACACAGCATGTGTATACAGCTCGTTCCCCTTCTATTGTTTTCTAATTTTCTGCCCTATTTCACCGAGATTCAGTGAAGGGGGTTAAGCAACCTGTGGCTACCAAGATCCCCCAACACAAAGACATTTGCCGAAATAATGGTTTTCCAGTAAATTCTTTCACACACTTAACATTATTTGAGAATATTGCCCAACCAATTCTTGTAGTTGCTTATAATAATCATCATGTTTAAGCACAGTTATTTTTTTGTCATTAGTTAATCCATCTTGGGATTGGTTGGATGCGTACCTCCATTGATTTCTATTCTGGGCTAGCCTACACATCTCCCTGAAACCCCTACAGCCTACATCTTTTACTATCTGTGTGCAGTAGTCTAACCTTCTTTTCTTGTTTCCTATCTCTGCTTCTAATATCTTCCGCAGTATTCCCTCATGCCGTAGTATGTGGCCTATCTCCCTATCTCTCCTATTTTTTACCGTTTTCTACATATTTCTATCTTCCCCTACCATTTTTAGCACCTCTTTGTTCTTAACTTTGTCTGTCCGTGATATTTTCATCATATGTCTGTAGCACCACATTTCAAAGGCTTCTACCTTTTTCCTGTCCGTTTCTCCTACTGTCCAGGCTTCACAGCCGTATAGTGCTGTGCTCCACACATGTTTTAAGCAATCTTTTCCCTGTTTCTATGTTTGTGGTCTTTGAGCACAGTAGTTGCTTTTTCTTGTTAAATGTAGCACGACCTTGTGCTAATCTATGTTTTATATCTTTTGTGTTTTTCCCATCTTGTGTTATTTGGCTTCCCAGGTAGCAGAAATCCTTAACCTCTTGTAAGTTCGTGTTACATACTTGTATTCTTGTTTTTGATTTATTTTCCCCACCTTTGCATACTAGTACTTTAGTTTTAGTTTTGTTAATTTTCATACCGTATCTCTCTGTTAGAACCGTTTCCATTTCATTAAGAGCAGCTTCTAACTCTTCCTTGCTAGACGCTAATACTGCTATAGCATCTGCAAATCTAAGCATATCAATTTTTTGTTCCTGCATAGTGATTCCAAATGTCTTCCTGCATTTGACAGTATTCAGTATTAGAGGAGTACCAATCATTATAAAACGACAGTTTTGCTAGTTTACGTTACGTTTTATTTATTCATAGATGCGGGATGGGTCACTACATACGAACTATTTGCCGGCATTTAAACAAATAATATATAAAAATAATTCTTAACAAAGTATATGCAGAATGATTAATGCTATATCTTTGAAAAAATACGTGTCCTATTTAACTTGGTATTTTGTAAATGGAACACCCTGTTTTTTATGCATATTTGAATTATAAATTAAAAAACACTGCGTGTTTCTTAAAATCTCCATATCCCTATCTGTAATTGTTTTTGAGATAAATCGATTTTAAGCAAATTTCAGAATGTATGCCACAATAAAATAACTGCAAATTTAATAAGAAGAAACAAATTCGTCTTTTACCAACTGATTAAGAACTTTTGTTCGTATACATTACTGTAGTGATCAGATAAATTAATTATAGTGCTGCGAGATTAAGTTAATTAAGAAAACATCATCGTAATTTTTTAAGGATAATACTTATACTTTTAACAACTACGTCAAAGTAAATTATTGTGTGAGCTTTTACAAATTTTATTGTAGCTGCAAGTGTTGAAGGGGATCATATAATTAGCTTGAGAATAAACAACTTTTTTATCGCAAATAGAGTTTTCGTTACATGTGTCAACTGGTGGTATTTTAGTGAGAATAATAACTTTAGAACGATTTCTATTTGCATGCCAACAACTCAGTCAACAGAAAATGGATAGCGAAATCCTTTCTTTCTTGAAGGGGTTTAGTCAAACGTTGCGGAGAGATTGGCTAAAAATTCTGAAAACTTACCAAACTTACAAACCAAAATCTGTAAACCTGGCAGCTAAATTAAAACAGAAATTACAGAAGAATGCCGCAAGCCTCGCAGAAAACAGTATAAGCATCAGAGCACCTAGTGCTGGTGTTACAACTGCAGGTCCCAGAATCTAAGAATGTTGGAGAATACGAACTGACATCAAGGTTCAGAATAAAACCACCTACATTTGATAGGAAGTCACCTTGACAGGTACATTTTAAACAGTTCAAAACTGCCACGAGAGCTAACGCTGGAACGATGGTGAAAGTGCAACAGTGTTAATTGCTGCGTTGAGGCGAGGTCTTGAATATTCTGCAGGTCATATGAGAAATGAAGTACAGCGACTCTTTGCAACAAGTATGTCATGCTCAAGTGAAGAACCTTTACCAAAAGGATACCAAACATTTGCAAGAGTTTAAAGCAGATATTGCGTGCTTGGTGAGACTAGCCTACTCAACAGCATAAGATAGCTTTCTAAAATAGTTGTTTGTGAACACCAAACAAAGAGGAAGGGACCCAAATGCTGGAATTGTGGTGAGTTTTGGAATATACAGTAAATATAAGCAACTCAAGAGGGAAGTAGAAAAGCCCGAAACTATCGGGGCTCAACAGGAAGGGGCGATAGTAAATCTGGACGGATTCTGTGCAGGAGACGATTATTGGCATCGCACGATTTAAGCATGAGGACATTATTTACATATGTGGACAGTTTAGGGGCAAGATTGTGAAGTTCTTGGTTGATACTGGAGTAACTAGGACAATTGCTAATCCAGATGAAGTGTTCAACAGTGGTATAGTGTCATCCGTACGGTACGCCTTCGACCCGTGGCTGGTGAGGAAGTTCAAACACTCAGAGTGCTAGATTTAAAAATCAGAGTTAGGAGCAAAATATTTGACCATCAGGTAGTAATTATGAACACCGCTGAAGAAGTTATTTAGGGAATAGATATCTTGAAGGGATACGAATCCCATGTAGATATGAAAGAGGGTGTCTTGAGAGTAGGGAACGAGGAAGTGCTGTTTTGCGAAAGACGGTGTGTCTATACGAGTTTATTTGATGGACAAGGTTGTCTTTCCCGAAGGAGAGAAAATGTTGTACTGGGACGCTTGGATGTTGCTCTCTGGGAAGATTTTGTGCTCGCTCTTGAACGGATTAGTGACGAATTCCTTGGAGGTGACGTGCTTTTGGGGAAGATTCTAGCGAAAGTGACAGATGGTGAACCTGTTAGAATTTTAAACGCCAATGGTTTCTAACGTGCTAACACAGAATTCAACGTTTGGGCGGTGTTCTTTGGTTGTCCACGTGACGGGGTGTTCTGGTGTTGAAAAAGAATCACCCACCACGGAGTGTTCCGCAAAGTTATTGGTTGACGAAACCATGCCGTCTTGAATAACAACTGCCAGGGTTTAAGAACTTGATCCGACAGTACTCCGAAGGTTTTGCAATTGACGGCGGCCGATTAGGAAAGACTGAAGTAGCCGAGCTTAAAATCGATACAGGAGATTCTCGGTCAATAAAATTGCAGACGCGGAGACTTCCATTGGACCTTTCGATTTATTTGAAATCTTCTTCGGGGTGCTGCAAAGTAACTGTGATTTTCATTGACATAAGGACTCTAAAATATTACTTACACAAACTGGAGTTAAAATACTATCATGTTTTTGACCAATATCATTAAAACTTTATTAAAATGTCAAAGATTCAACATTATTCCAACTCATATTTTACAAAATTGGAAGAGTCTAATCAACCTCACGTGCACTCAAGACAAGTATTTGCAAAGAAAGATCGATAATTTTAAGAATAGATTAAGTAGAACAATTTTAAATTTTGAAATTAAAATAACGGTTGCAGAAATTAAAGAAATGAATGATTCTATTAGTGAGGCTATACAATCTGTTAGATGTTTATTGTCCGAACAGGTCTTTACAGACTTTACTAATAAAACTGATAGAGCTTTTAAGAGAATGTTTACTTTTGTAAAGAATAATAACATAAATAAGTTTGAGAATTTAAAATCCAACACTGTCAAATGCAAAATGTTTATTAACAACGACAAATGGTTACACAATTTAACCAAAGAGGTCATTCCTAGGGATGTTTCAAACTTGCTTTCCTTAGGGTCTAAATTTGGTATATCTCCTACAATACATGTGGTTTTCCAATGCTGCACCCGAAGGTACTACATTGGCCAGGAGGCGTGTTTTTTTACCTGGAAAATTTCGAATTTTGCCGAACCCTTGCTGTTCCAAGCAAGGTAGGGATCTTTAACGTTCGTGACAACACACACACACACGGGACCTCCATTTTACCTCTCATCCGAACGAGGGTGTATTTTTGTGAAAAATGCTTGCCTAACATTTTTCAAGCGGACCGTGTCGAAATTCGAACCCGGGACCTTGGGAGTAGCAGTCACACACATACCACTACGCCACGGAGCCGCCGGTATATCTCCTACAGTTCATTTACATTTCCAATGCTCCACCTGTAGGTACTACATTGGCCAGGAGGCGAGTTTTTTGTTGCCTGGAAATTTAGAATTTTGTCGAACCCTTGCCGTTCCAGGCAAGGTAGGGATCTTTAACGTGCGTGACAACACTCACACACGGGACCTCCATTTAACCTCTTATCCGAACGAGGGCGTAATTTTTGTGAAAAATGCTCACCTGCCATTTTTCAAGCAGTCGGCCGTGTCGGGATTTGAACCCGGGACCTTGGGATCCGTAGTCTTACGCTTACTACATTGATCCACGGCGACGCCGGTATATCTTCTACATTACATGTGATTTTTCAATGTTCCACCCGAAGGTACTACACTGGCCAGGAAGCGAGTTTTTGTTACCTGGAAAATTTTGAATTTTGCCGAACCCTTGCTGTTCCAAGCAAGGTAGGGATCTTTAACGTGCGTGACAACACTCACACACGGGACCTCCATTTTACCTCTCATCCGAACGAGGGTGTATTTTTGCGAAAAATGCTCGCCTAACATTTTTCAAGCGGACCGTGTCGGGATTCGAACCCGGGACCTTGGGCGTAGTAGTCACACACATACCACTACGCCACGGAGCCGCCTCTATATCTTCTACATTACATGTGATTTTCCAATGCTCCACCCGAAGGTACTACATTGGCCAGGAAGCGAGTTTTTTTTACCTGGAAGATTTTGAATTTTGCCGAATCCTTGCTGTTCCAAGCAAGGTGGGGATCTTTAACGTGCGTGACAACACTCACACACGGGACCTCCATTTTACCTCTCATCCGAACGAGGGTGTATTTTTGCGAAAAATGCTCGCTTAACATTTTTCAAGCGGACCGTGTCGGGATTCGAACCCGGGACCTTGGGCGTAGTAGTCACACACATACCACTACGCCACGGAGCCGCCTCTATATCTTCTACATTACATGTGATTTTCCAATGCTCCACCCGAAGGTACTACATTGGCCAGGAAGCGAGTTTTTTTTACCTGGAAAATTTTGAATTTTGCCGAATCCTTGCTGTTCCAAGCAAGGTAGGGATCTTTAACGTGCGTGACAACACTCACACACGGGACCTCCATTTTACCTCTCATCCGAACGAGGGTCTATTTTTGCGAAAAATGCTCGCCTAACATTTTCAAGCGGACCGTGTCGGGATTCGAACCCGGGACCTTGGGCGTAGTTGTCACACACATACCACTACGCCACGGAGCCGCCTCTATATCTTCTACAGTTCATTTACATTTCCAATGCTCCACCTGTAGGTACTACTTTGGCCAGGAGGCGAGTTTTTTGTTGCCTGGAAATTTAGAATTTTGCCGAACTCTTGCCGTTCCAGGCAAGGTAGGGATCTTTAATGTGCGTGACAACACTCACACACGGGACCTCCATTTAACCTCTCATCCGAACGAGGGCGTAATTTTTGTGAAAAATGCTCACCTGCCATTTTTCAAGCAGTCGGCCGTGTCGGGATTTGAACCCGGGACCTTGGGATCCGTAGTCTTACGCTTACTACATTGATCTACGGCGACGCCTTTATATCTTCTACATTACATTTGATTTTCCAATGCTCCACCCGAAGGTACTACATTGGTCAGGAAGCGAGTTTTTTTTTACCTGGAAAATTTGGAATTTTGCCGAACCCTTGTTCCAAGCAAGGTAGGGATTTTTAACGTGCGTAACAACACTCACACACGGGACCTCCATTTTACCTCTCATCCGAACGAGGGTGTATTTTTGTGAAAAATGCTCGCCTAACATTTTTCAAGCGGACCGTGTCGGGATTCGAACCCGGTACCTTGGGCGTAGTAGTCACACACATACCACTACGCCACGGAGCCGCCTTATATCTTCTACACCAGAAACTATAAACATTAATAAACTTTTAGTGGATATTGAAGCTATATTAACAATATTACCCAGTGATATCAAGGACGAAAAGCGAGCTCATGTTACCAATGTAGTAACTAATTATCTAAAAGTACTGTTCACGATCAAACAAGTAATAAACGCATTTTCAATATAACTTTACGTTTTCTAAAAGATAACCCTAATATCATTGTGACTAAATCCGATAAAGGTTCGGCTACAGTAATTATGTATAAACAAGATTACTGACTAAAGGAGAAGAATTAGTGAATGACAAAACTGCGTATAAATTACTAAAATGTGATCCCACATTTACAACTCAAAAAAAAAACAAAACAATGACTTAGTTAATAGACTTTATAAACAAAACTGTATTAACGAAGATGACAAAAAAAAACGACTGTGTATAACAAATTCGGTAACACCAAAACTTTATGGATAACCAAAAATTCATAAGAATGGAATCCCCTTAAGACCCATAGTTACATCAAATAATTCTCCCACATACAAATTATCTAAATTTGTTGCAGATATCTTAACCAAATCTTTTAGTAATACTAACAATTACAACACCAAAGACTCTTTTACATTTGCAGAGGAAATAAAGGATTATTTTATACCTGATGATTTGGTTTAATATCTCTCGATGTAATTTCTCTATTTACCAACATGCCTATCAACTTAGTAATAGAAATAATTAACAAAAAAAAAAAAATGGGATATTATTCAACCAAATTGCAACTTTTCTTTGGAATTACTAACAGAAACCTTAAACTTTATGTTTTATAACTCTTGTTTTTCATTCTACAATAGATTTTATTCACAAATTTTTGGTACTCCTATGGGTTCCCCTTTAAGTCTTATTATTGCTACCATAGTGATGGATTTTCTGTTTGACAATGTCATTCCTACTTTATCGACTCCCCCACTTTCATTAAAAAAAATTTGTTGACGATGTAATTTGTGCCGTACCTAAAATGAAGTTGATGATGTGTTAAACAGCTTCAACAAATATAACAAACATATCCAATTTACGTTAGAAATAGAACATATCAGCAGTATTCCATTTTTGGATATTAAAATAATAAGAAGTCCCAACAACAAGCTCTTGCTGGACTGGTTCCAGAAACCTACCAGTTCAGGTAGATGCATTAACTATTATTCGAATCACAGTATAAATTACAAAATAAACACACTGTTATGTTTAATAAACAGAATTACAAGAATTTCAGATCTTTCATTTCATAGAAAAAATTTGACACTTCTATCAAACACCATGATAAACAATGGTTATCTGAAACCTCTTGTAAATAATTTGATATTCAGCTTTAACAGTAATAAAAAATGTCAAAAAAAAACAGCAATCAACAAATAGCGTTGCGTATAAAAAGTTACCGATGATAAAGGGTTTAACTCCAAAATTAGTACACATTTTAAAAAACGATTGTATGGTTATTTCAAAATATAATGCAATCACGGTTGGCCAACTTTTTTCAAGCACACAAGATAAAACTTCTATGCTACATCGTTACAATAATGTGTATTCCATTTCTTGTCAAGGATGTTACAAAATTTATATAGGACAGTCATCACAATGGCTGCGCTCTAGAATTGTTCAGCATAAGAGTGATTGCAAAATAAAAAAGAATTCGTGCGCATTAGCTGGTCATACAAACAATACTAACCATATCCGGATTTTAATAATGTAAAAGTTTTGGATAAAGAAAATTCATACATAAGTAGACTTTTTCTTGAAATGGACCATATAGTAAACAATGCAAATGCTTTAAACTTCAAAACAGATACAAGCAATTTGAATGCTGTGTAGATGAATTTACTCAAGTACAGGAAATCAAACAACATAAGGTTAATACAGATAATCAACCATGCACTTCAACAATGTTATCATGCTAATTATTTTAATAATCCTCATGTTTTGGTTCTCATTGGAATTTATATTTTAAAAGCCAAATTTTATTTTAATTTGGAACATGTATTGTGTGGGACGCGATTAGTTATTTCTTGTGCTTTTATACAAATGTTTTATTTGATTTATTTATTTTAAGTTTTAATGATATTTGTCGAAACTATGATAGTATTTTAACTTTGGTTTTTGTAAGTAATATTTTAGAGTTCTTATGTCAATGACAATCACAGTTACTTTGCAGCACCCTGAAGAAGATTTCAAATAAATCGAAAGCTTGGTAAAAAAACAAATAAGAGTTTTATTACTAGAAGACCAAATAACCTATTATTATTAATTGTATATATATATATATATATATATATATATATATATATATATTGCTGTGAAACCTCTTGAATCACCTGGTCCGTTGATTTTCTTCTGTTAATCGCCTCGCCTGCTCCTCTAGATAGCTTTCATCCTCATACATAAAAAAAACACACACATTCCTACCAAAAACATCAACGTTAACTCTATTTACATCAATATTCAGAATACATTAAAATTTCAAATTTAAAACTCAGCATAAATTTCAGTTTTAAAAGAATTTCAAGATTAATTTTATTATCATTTTACTGTGCATCCACAATTAAAGTCCTTGTTGGATGCCTACTAATTAATATAACAATATAAGCAGACCGAGTCTGAGTATAAAGGAGCATCTACCACCCTTTACGTTAATTAACCAGGTTTGTCTAATTGAGCTCAAAGACATACCCAAAGTTTCATCATATTCCCGAACATCAAAACAAAATACCCTTTTACTTAAACAAGCAAATTTCATCTTAAAATTAAACTTTTATGGTTAGAACAATTTCACTAATGTCCATTTAAGGTAAATCAATTATAAAGTCATTCAATACACACAAAATGTCAAACAAAATAGTATAATTTACCTGAAGGTTACTGTCCTCGTAGCTTCAAAGTATCGTTTCTTTAGTTAATCACACCATTCAACAGGATTATATTTACGGCTTCTGATTCTCTACGCTTTTAAAATTTGCTCCATCACCATCCATTCAAAGTCGTTTCTGGGCCTTTCCGGAACTCATCTGTGTTTATCTGACCCTTGATTCATGGTTCCAGACACGTATTTGAACCATTTAATTATTAACACCCCCGAAAAATAGCAAAGAAATTCGTGCTTCTGTCACCCCTATACGCCAAAACTGCCTACTTTTGTGTATACATTCGTCGTTGTAAATTTTGCTAATTGGTACAGTGAAACTAAATTTTATTACCTTGTATCTAAGTGCACTGAAGTACATTCATGTTAGCACGTAAATAACAAGCTATTTTGAATCACTAAAATATACTAGCAAACTTTTAAATTATTTAATCAAACTAAAATGCACGGTTTAACATCTTCAATCAAGTCGCGTATGTACGAGCTTTTAACGCATCGAATCGTCAAAAGTCTAAGAGAGCTTGTTTATCTTCATCTCGGTATATATAGCAAAAAGCCTGTCTGTCGGTCGAGTCTCTAAAACGGCCAGTTTCTAGAATTTCTCATTCTATGTTCCCAGTCTGTTGCTCGCACGTCGATTTTTACGAATTTTCACTCGCCCCATTCAAATCTTAGAAAATTTCCACACGGCACGCAAGCATGTCCGAGAAAAACTAATTGATTTTGTACAGAAATTGTTGTTCTACCTCTGATATTTGCATCCTATTTTTAACCAATTGTGACCCCCGTGACGTTGCTTAAATCCCGCCTTTTACAATATGTGTCTTTTCTTGACGCATTTTCTCTTTCCTTCTCTAACCTGTTCGTATTGGTGCAAATTGATACTCTTCATTATCGATTATATCAGTACACGCGGACTGTTATCTGGGTTTAATAACCCCGTATCGCACATTCTCGTGAATACTAAGCCCCGGTTTCTCCAAGATTCTTTGTAAACATTAATTATCTGCAAACTTTTCGCCGTATTTGACATTTAAACTACGCAGGTGTTCAAAATAATATTAATTCTCAGAGCTTTTTTAAATAAACCCTGTTTTGTATTTCGTGCTAAAGCATCTGATCGTTTCCAATATCCTTAGAATCGACATGTTTATCCAAACAAATTAAACTGAAATTGCCTTTTAAAAACACGCAGGGGTGTTCAAACGTAACATTTTAAATAACCTTCCTACGATTTGACTATTATTGGGTTTTTACAAGTTTCTATAGGTATTATATGTTATTAACGGTTTAATTAACTCCAATTAAAATTGATTTCTATCCTTTTTATTTTTAGCGAATACAACTTAAATATTAATTATTATACGTACACTTTGTTTTACTACCGGTTACTTAAAATAGGGTTAATTAATATAAACTTTGTACGTAATTTCTCTTTGTTTAGGAATAATTACATTACACGCAGAGCTTTTCACTACTGCTTCGTCTTATAAATAATTTAAATTTCTTATTTTTACTGAAACAACCGAGTTTATTTATGCTTCATGGTTTTAATAACGCGTATTATTTAATGAAATTCCTTATACACGGTGATTAAAATTATTTGATGTGATTATTTAATTTTCTACCCTGGTCTAAATATGAGTATTTTCCCCCTATTTGAATACAAATAATCCCACTTATTCGAATTCAAATATAAAACATTTAGACAAAAAAATTACAAAAAAATTGCCTATCTCTCTACCCTTATCTATCTAACTTACCTACTTTGTCTCCAATCAAAAAAATTATTTACACCTATCCTATATCCCTATCCTACTCCTAACTCTCACCTAATTCTATAAACTGAACTTATCCCTAACTTCATCCTACTTATCCATCCAATCCTATATACATCCTATATACCTATCCTATTCCTAACTTTTAACTAATCTTCACTATACTTTACTTCCCCCTACCTAATCCTATATGCCTATCCTACTTTTACTCTATTCCTAACTCTCCACTAATCTTATATGAAATATCTATACTTAACCTATCTTATTTTCTTCCTACATTTAATCTTTATTCTCATCCTAAACCTATTTCTAATTATCTCCCATATTTATCCTATACCTAGCTTTATTTTCTATAAACACCTACTTCTACTCTTCTATATACACCTATTCTATCCCTATTCTATTTAAATCTAACTCTCTTCTACACCTATTTCTCCTGTGGTGCTGGTTCTCCGGTATAATTGAATAGTAGGTTGACGTGAAACCGTCCCCTCTCATTTCCCGTACCTACTTCCCTTAATAAATATGTGCACTCCCCTACTACTTCCCCTATCTCAAAAGGTCCCTCATATGGCAAGTGTAGTTTAGCACATGTCATCCTATCTCTTCCCTACTCTCAAGCTTTTACTACTACCTGGTCTCCCACTTTAAATTTTACCCTCTTTCTAATTCTTGCGTTCATCTTCCTTGTATATTTTCAGCTCTCTTCCTTAACCTCTCCTCACATCTACCAAAAGTTGTTGAATTCATCGTCCCTAGGCACAATTTGCCATGGTCTTTCGGGATACTGTTGCTTGATCAGCATGATGGGACTGGTTTCTGTCACGGTACTAGGGGTTTCATTGATGAAAGATTCAACCTTAGACAAATTGTCCTCCCATAAACGATGATTCCTATGTGAAGCTAAACGCAAAAACTTAACCGTCTCCTGAATATATCGCTCAGCTGGATTCGCTTGAGGATGCCTTATGCTACAAAACACCACTTTAACGTTTTGCCTCTCCCAATAATCTCTAAATCTTTGATTATTAAAATAAGTAGCATTGTCTGCTAATACTCGTTTAAAAGTTCCTACTTCCTACAAAATTGTTCCAATTTCTTGTTAGTTCCGACTGTGTTACAATCCCGAGTGGGATATAATTTGGTAAATTTCGAAAACACATCAGTCACAATCAGCACATGTTTGTGTCCTTTTGTACTTCGGACTAGATTGCTCAAATAATCAATAGCAACTAAGTCCAGGGGATTTTGTACGTGTATACTTTGTACCACATCCTGACTCGTACTATTTTTGTACTTTCCTAAAGTACATAAGTGACAAGTGTTGATGACAGACTTTACTAACCCTAAGTCTTTAGTAGAAAAAACGTTTCCTAAAAATTAACCATGTCTTTCGGATTCCTATGTGACCATATCTTAAGTGCAGATCTTTGATAATTAATTTTGCTTGTACCCTATCCACCACATACACTTCCAATTCTTGAATTTTTTACACAAAAGCCGTTTATCATATGGAAGTTTTAAATCCCGGTTCGCTTTCTAACTTCGTTCTAACAATCTGTAGCTCCTCACTCTGCCTCTGGTTCCTCAAGATCTCCTCTTCTCCATATACTGAATCATTTTGTAGTAGACTGTTCATGGCAATCATGATGTCACACGGTCTTTTGTTATCCATGTCCCTGTTTCTACTAAACGCGTCTGCTATAAAATTATTTTCTCCTTAATATATCTAATCTCAAAGTCAAACTCCTGTAGTAACAACCCCATCGATATACTCGATTATTAGAAAATCTCGTATTCATCAACGCACACAACGCCGAATGATCCGTTTCGATTACAAAATGTCTTCCTATCAAAAAATTTTAACCTCGTAACACCAAACACCACTGCAGCCATCTCCTTTTCACTAATCGTGTAATTTACTTCATGCGGCTTCAGTGTGCGTGAAACAAAAGATATGGGCACCTCTTCCCCCTCTTGTACTTGGTACAACTCTGCTGCTAATGCACTATCCGATGCATCCGTCCTTAGTACGAAACCTACATCAAATCTGGGATGCCTCAAAATTAGTTGGTGGTGAAATTGTTCCAACAGTGTTAAATATGCTGCCTCTTGACTTTCCGTCCAACTCCATCGTACTCCTTCTTCAGAAGTTTAAACAATGGACCCGCTTTTCAGCAAATCCCGGTACAAACTTTTATAAAAGTTAAGGACCCCAAAAAGCTCTTAATTTCCTAATGTTATTAGGTCTCGGATATGTCAGAAGTTCGGACAATCTTTCTTTATCGATACACATACCTTGAGTGTTCACCACATACCCCAGAAATTTAACGGTTTTTGAAAAAATTCACATTTTCTATATTCAGCCTCAATCCTGCTAACTTAAGCTCTAATAATATCCGTTCTAAATGAGAGTAATGTTGTTCCTCAGTTTCACTAAAATTAAAATATCATCCACATAGTGTATGCAGAATTGCTCATATGCTCCTAAAATTGCTTGCATTGCCTTAATTAATGCTGCACTTGACGTTGACAAACCATACGGTACTACCTTAAAATTATAGATTTTTCCTCTACGGAAAATCCTGTGTACCTTCTAGAATCTTTGTGTAATGGAATCAGCCAGAATGAATTCCTTAAATCTAATTTACTAAAATAAACTTGCCACTTAATCTCGTCAAAAGCGTGTCCATGGATGGTGGACAATGGAATTGCGGTTTGGTCCGTTGATTAATTTTCGTGCATCCAAACATAAACGAATGCTATCATCCTTTTTCTTAACTACCACCAACGGATTTATGAAATGAGTGTTTGATACCTCTATTATGCCATCTTCCAACATTTTATTTAATTCTGCCTTCACCTGCTCCCGATATGCTGCTGGAATTGGATAAACCTTTGCGTTGAACGGTTCTGAATTATCCACTTCAATCTGTGCTCATAGCCTAACGCTGTGCTTGCTTCTACCCCACTAATTCTGCATGTTTTTGTAATAAAGCTTGAACCTTTACTCTCCTATCCTCTGGACATCTTATTGTGTTGATCTGTTTAACTTCCTCATCCTCTACCTCTACTACATTAATACTTAACCCCGTGTCATCCTCTGTGACTTCATAACTGCCCTTCCATGGCACTACCCTATCCTTAATCCTTACTACCTTCCTTTCCATATCTATCAAAACCCCTAACTTCATCATACAGTCAACACCTAAAATGCTCTGAAACTTCAGTCCAGGTACAATTACAAACTCCTGTTCACAGCTTAAATCTCCTATATCTATCCTAAGCACCACAACACTATTTACTACAGCAAACTTCTTTTATTTGGAGCTACTAAATGGCTACGTTTTATAGGCATAATTCTATCACAAACCTTATCCCTAATTTTGCTGACGAATTCCTCCGATATTAAACTCGCCTCTGCCCCTGTATCAAGTAATACTTCTACATTATTTTCAAAAATTTCTAAATTAACAATTGGCAAACATAATTTTTCCTCAGTTTCTGGCTCTACTTCCTCCTCAATTTTGAAAAATTCACGTGGATGTTCGTATACATTTACACAGAAATCTAGTGGTCTGTCACGTTCTAAAAATCCTGTCTCATCCTGTTTTCCGTGCTTGGTCCTGGTTGTCCTTCTACAACCTGTGCGTACGTCCTCCTCGTGTTAATATCCGTGTCCCTGTCTCTATTCGGCGTGCTGGTCACAGTCCTGTTTACTTCCGGTAAACTGTTCTGTCGCGTGTAACTAGGTCTTGGCGTCGGTCCCCTAGTCGCACTATTGCTCCTGTATTCCTGTCATCGTCGTTCCCAATTCGGTCGAAAATTTCTGTTGTAGTCAGGCCGTCTCGGATAATTCGGTGTCCTGTTGTCAAACCTAACTGTGTTAACGTTTCGTTCTCTTGTCCGTCCTACACATACATCGTCATATCTCTGCAAATACTCTAAAAATGTCTCCCGTTCTGTGATGTTTTGTAAGGCCACGTGTTGTCTAATTTCCAGTTCAAAATGTCGTGATAGGTACTTGATAATCTGTCTGTCCGTCAATGGTGGATTCAGTTGTTTGGCCACACTGTACTTGCGGATGGCATATTGCTCCCTAGAACCTGCAAACTCTCCCTTAAATTTTCCTGTAATCAAGTCGTCCCTAATCTGATCCTGTTTGTGATCACTCCAGTAATGTTGTAAAAATTTGTCTTCAAAGTCCTGATACGTGTCTATGTCCTGTCCTACTAGATTGTACCATGCTTCCGCGTTGTCCTTTAATAAAGCCTTTATCGTATTCAGTTTAGTCTGTTCGTCAAATAAATTTCCCACTAGATTTCTTACACTATTAATAAAAATTTGTGGATTTACCCTGTTATCGCCATAAAACTTCATGTGTTGGTCCAATGATACGCCACCTGTATAAAATCTGGGACCTTCCCCCGTTAAATTTGACATGTTGTATTTGATACTACTAACTTCGCGCTCTACCCTGCCTAACTGATCCCTACATGAGTCCGTCACTTCAGTCATTTTTACATTAATCTCTTCTTCACAGAACATGCGTACTTCGGACCTTAAATGTCCCATTTCCTGTCGAAGACCTGTAATATCACGCTCATTTTTTTCAACCCTATTTTCTACTTCCCCCAGTTTCACGGTAAGACTATCTTTAAATTCTGTAAATTCTTTAGTATTTTGTTCAATTTTCCCGCTTATCTGCTCTAATTTTGGTTGGACTCCTCCCTCGCTCTATTAGATTCTTCCCTAGCTCTATTAGCTTCTTCGTTCATCCTCTCTAGCATTCTCATTATCATCTCGTTTCCTTGATCCCCTGATTCCGTCCTCGACTGATCTCTACTGCCTCCAGCTTCTTCCATTTTCGAAATTTTCTCACACAATGCACTATCGTCACTTCCAATTTCCACTCCTTGACTCCTTAACCACTCCTTTCTCTGCATACGTTCAAATCACTCACACACACTCTAAAAATACTCTTAAATTTATACACAACCAGAAACTCTCTCTCTCAGATCGCCAGTTTCCTGGAATAAAATCACAAAAATTTTATTTGGAACTCGAGCCTCACTTTTGGGTCGCCAAATTATGCTGTGAAACCTCTTGAATCACCTGGTCCGTTGATTTTCTTCTGTTAATCGCCTCGCCTGCTCCTCTAGATAGCTTTCATCCTCATACATAAAAAAAACACACACATTCCTACCAAAAACATCAACGTTAACTCTATTTACATCAATATTCAGAATACATTAAAATTTCAAATTTAAAACTCAGCATAAATTTCAGTTTTAAAAAGAATTTCAAGATTAATTTTATTATCATTTTACTGTGCATCCACAATTAAAGTCCTTGTTGGATGCCTACTAATTAATATAACAATATAAGCAGACCGGAGTCTGAGTATAAAGGGAGCATCTACCACCCCTTTACGTTAATTAACCAGGTTTGTCTAATTGAGCTCAAAGACATACCCAAAGTTTCATCATATTCCCGAACATCAAAACAAAATACCCTTTTACTTAAACAAGCAAATTTCATCTTAAAATTAAACTTTTATGGTTAGAACAATTTCACTAATGTCCATTTAAGGTAAATCAATTATAAAGTCATTCAATACACACAAAATGTCAAACAAAATAGTATAATTTACCTGAAGGTTACTGTCCTCGTAGCTTCAAAGTATCGTTTCTTTAGTTAATCACACCATTCAACAGGATTATATTTACGGCTTCTGATTCTCTACGCTTTTAAAATTTGCTCCATCACCATCCATTCAAAGTCGTTTCTGGGCCTTTCCGGAACTCATCTGTGTTTATCTGACCCTTGATTCATGGATCCAGACACGTATTTGAACCATTTAATTATTAACACCCCCGAAAAATAGCAAAGAAATTCGTGCTTCTGTCACCCCTATACGCCAAAACTGCCTACTTTTGTGTATACATTCGTCGTTGTAAATTTTGCTAATTGGTACAGTGAAACTAAATTTTATTACCTTGTATCTAAGTGCACTGAAGTACATTCATGTTAGCACGTAAATAACAAGCTATTTTGAATCACTAAAATATACTAGCAAACTTTTAAATTATTTAATCAAACTAAAATGCACGGTTTAACATCTTCAATCAAGTCGCGTATGTACGAGCTTTTAACGCATCGAATCGTCAAAAGTCTAAGAGAGCTTGTTTATCTTCATCTCGGTATATATAGCAAAAAGCCTGTCTGTCGGTCGAGTCTCTAAAACGGCCAGTTTCTAGAATTTCTCATTCTATGTTCCCAGTCTGTTGCTCGCACGTCGATTTTTACGAATTTTCACTCGCCCCATTCAAATCTTAGAAAATTTCCACACGGCACGCAAGCATGTCCGAGAAAAACTAATTGATTTTGTACAGAAATTGTTGTTCTACCTCTGATATTTGCATCCTATTTTTAACCAATTGTGACCCCGTGACGTTGCTTAAATCCGCCTTTTACAATATGTGTCTTTTCTTGACGCATTTTCTCTTTCCTTCTCTAACCTGTTCGTATTGGTGCAAATTGATACTCTTCATTATCGATTATATCAGTCCACGCGGACTGTTATCTGGGTTTAATAACCCCGTATCGCACATTCTCGTGAATACTAAGCCCCGGTTTCTCCAAGATTCTTTGTAAACATTAATTATCTGCAAACTTTTCGCCGTATTTGACATTTAAACTACGCAGGTGTTCAAAATAATATTAATTCTCAGAGCTTTTTTAAATAAACCCTGTTTTGTATTTCGTGCTAAAGCATCTGATCGTTTCCAATATCCTTAGAATCGACATGTTTATCCAAACAAATTAAACTGAAATTGCCTTTTAAAACACGCAGGGTGTTCAAACGTAACATTTTAAATAACCTTCCTACGATTTGACTATTATTGGGTTTTACAAGTTTCTATAGGTATTATATGTTATTAACGGTTTAATTAACTCCAATTAAAATTGATTTCTATCCTTTTATTTTTAGCGAATACAACTTAAATATTAATTATTATACGTACACTTTGTTTTACTACCGGTTACTTAAAATAGGGTTAATTAATATAAACTTTGTACGTAATTTCTCTTTGTTTAGGAATAATTACATTACACGCAGAGCTTTTCACTACTGCTTCGTCTTATAAATAATTTAAATTTCTTATTTTTACTGAAACAACCGAGTTTATTTATGCTTCATGGTTTTAATAACGCGTATTATTTAATGAAATTCCTTATACACGGTGATTAAAATTATTTGATGTGATTATTTAATTTTCTACCCTGGTCTAAATATGAGTATTTTATATATATATATATATATATATATATATATATATATCTAATAGTTAATAAAATGAAATAATAACTTAGACACTTATGCAAAGCCCAAATGATCATTTCAAATCGAGCTAGTAATTGAAGATGGAAAATATAAGGTCCCAAACAGGACTTGAACCTGTATCTTGGGCCTTCCGGGCCCATGCGTTTTCCAATTACGCTACCGGGATGGGTGACGATATTTTGAAAATTGAGAAATTTGAATCATGTACACAACCATACATCAACCAACCCATGAACCCAGAAAGCCCAAGATACAGGTTCAAGTCCTGTTTGGGACCTATATTTTTCATGTTTCAATTACTAGCTTGATTTGAAATGATAATTTGGGCTTTGCATAAAAGTCTAAGTTATTATTTCATCTTATTAACTATAGTACGTTAGTATTTATCAACTTACCTTGTGTAATTAATTACCTAATATTTCTATATACATATATATATATATATATATATATATATATATATATATACATATATATTGACATGATCAGGAGGTCACGAGAAGTCACTCAAACCCAAAGCCTATAAATAAAGCCAACTTAAATAGAAGTAAAACGGAAAAACAGTTAAAATATCCGAATATTCATTGTTCCACCTTGTATATAAGCGTATTACATGTATAAGGTCTTCAAATTCATCCGCGTTGATAAAAAGCATAGTTCCCGTGTATTACATTACATTGCATCAATCATTTTTAAAGTGTAAATACAAAAATCATTTAATTTCATTAAAACGCGAAAACGATGTAAATTCTTGTAAATACTACAAAACATAAAACAAACCGTGTGTGTAAATAATTAATCGTTACTTAGAAAAACGAGTTTTAATTCTAATTACTGAAATTCGTGCGTTTGTTAGAATGCAATTTAATTTTAATATATAAAGCCTTTTATTATTATAAAATACACCTTCTGTGCATAAAATAATTATGCCGTGTGTAAAATATCCCCGTAAAAGCTATGCAAATCTTGTTGCATTTTGACAAACAAACCCTTATTAAATATGTGTATAGATGTAATATAGATAATAATATAGATGTAATATTCAGTACGTCATCTGTACTATCTACTTAAAAATGTCAATTATTAAGAAACGTTATTAAAACTTAAACGGTCTATTCGAGGAACTCGAACGAACATTAAAAAGTAATAAAAATCGTTAAGAATTAATTTATAGCTTTCCACAGGAATGCGACGCGAACATTAACTACGTACATTAGACAAAGATAAACGGGACGTTTCACGATAAACATAATTCATAGTTTGATACTAAATAGATCATAAAGCGCGCTATGCCTTTTAAAATTACATCACCGAGGTGAGTAATTCTTCTAATTAAATCTGGAATAGCATGGAAAAAGTAATGTAGTTAGGATTTTAATATAAAAACCGGAACTTGATTAGAACGATTCCTTCATTTATAAATTTGCGATTCATTTTAAAACGTCGAACATGTTACTTTGAGAAAAGTAATTTATTAAGTATGTGGCATGCATACAGTATTCAACATACAAAATGTAACTTTGAATAAAGAAGTAATTCTTAAAACGCAACTCTGCTTAAATAGGAAACATAATTATTTTGTTAAATACTACGAGAATTGAACAATCTTTGACATAGAAAGTCCCGAAGCAAAAGAATACGCTGAGTTAATTAATTGAAAAATAGAAGATGCACTTGGAAAATTAAGATTCTAAATGGAGATTTAAAATTATATGGACAAACTGATAAACCGGTATTTTACCGTCAATTTTAAAATGGAATTGGGAGGTTTTTACTGCCGTTAATTACAAATTGGATAAGCGCTATCGGATTTCGCAAGTATTAATTTTAGAGTTCTTTGTTTGTAACCGATATTTGAGTACTTTGTCATTTGATTTTAAGGTAGAATAAGTTCTTAATCCTATAATAATTTTATTTTGTAAAGCGGATATTTACCCGAAAGTTTTGAGTCGAAGTTCGAGATATTTTGACCTCTACTAAATAGATTAATCTGTCAAAGATGTTTGGCCAAACGCCCTTGCAAATGTAGGAGTAGAGGATAAGTAGAATATCTACCTAATTGTGTGTCTGTGAGTAAATATTAGGTAAGAATTTTGATTATTTTATGTATAAACTGGAATTGTGAATTGTTTTATAAACTGTTTTGTGCGAAAGAAAAATGTTTTTGACTGTATAGATGCTTCTTGAGATTGCTGTGTTTTATTTCATATTGTAAATTTCATAGAATAATTTCCGTTGAGCTAGCCAGGAAAAGAAAAGTTAGAAAGAAAGGTAAGACAATAATTACACATTTACTATTGCTGTACTGTGTCACAGCACTCATTTGGTAATTCCCAGCATGAGGCATTATCACAGCATTCTTTTTTAGCAGTGCTCCATTGCGGGACTTTAACGCAGCACTCTTTTAGTGACGCCCAACGTGAGGCTTATCACAGCAATGTATATTTATGTTTAGTTCATTTAGTACTGGACCTTTGTTGTTTCTGCAGTCTACTAAAGGATTTGTTCGAATCCACTCTATCACGAGTCTCATGTGAGCTAGTCTATAACAAAGAATTATTTTCATGACAAAGTCTTGAGGTATACAGTTTTGCATGTCTGTGTATAGTAATATTTTTGTTCGGAAACTTTCTAAGATCACGACAGGTATTTAAAATAATGGTTTCTGTGGTTGTATATGTGTTTGTAGCCAGATGTATTAGTTTAGTACCTGTATGGAGAGTTGTTTGTATGACCCCATAGAAAAAATTTTAATTGGAACAGTTATGATTATATGTATGCGCTGGGATTCTCTAGTTTCTATTGTTAGATTTCATGCTTTTGTAATTTTGTGGTTTATTGTGTGTAGATTGTTTTGGACCTTGGATGCCTATATCTATAAAGTCATTGGTTGTTTTAGTGTGTCTACAAGTCTTATATTTGGTGTGTTGTCGTGTATTATTATTGTATTGTCATTGCTATTACTATCACTAGTATCATTCTTTTTCAATTAGTTTTATTCGTCTTCTTTAATTAAATGTACCTCAAAATATATTAAATGAAATTAGATTTATAAGACAAATATTTTGAAATTATATATACTCGAGTTTTTTGGAGATGGTTTCAATATACATTAGTGTAACATAGTAACTAAACCCTTATTTCGTAGTCATGTTTTATATCAATAACTATTAATAATTAGCTATGATATATTTTTTAGGTATCACTAGATCTCAATCGTACTGTTAGCACCCCAGAATCTTCACAAACGGATAGTGATGATGTTTCACCTCAGATTCAGAGAAAACGCAAGAGTGCCCACGCACGTGAATTATTACCTCGTTTTTCTATATCAATTGAAGATGAACATAGCAGGTAATTTATTGTCTTTTATTAATATAGTGTATTTATAATATCGATTGCTTAAAGCTTAGACACTGGTACTTCCTCATCTGAGAACAGGGAGCTTTCTCCAGTTGGCCGTAATCCACCTCCATTAATTCCACTAGGAAAACATCGTTCAAGATCAGTTGTTAAAAGCGCTTCTGCATCAGGACTTTCTCTTATGATTCCTTCTGGTAAGATTGGTTTGTAAATTATATCTTTAATATTTTCTGTTTTCAGATGAATTCCAGACCGTTTCTATGGGAATTCATTCACCAAATGAAGGAGGAGGTTCTAGCACTGCTAGTTCACGTGATACATCTCCTTGCAGGGAAATTTCTCCTTTAGTTACTAGTTTAAAACCTCCTGTTATAATTCGTAGAGGACCTAAAGGTTTTGGCTTTACTGTTCATACAATTCGTGTATATTATGGTGATAGTGATTTTTATACAATGCATCACCTAGTGATGGTAAGTAAATGTTTCAATCATTTGTTGTTGGTGTTTAAATAATTGGTATTTAGCAATTTGTATAAAAGCAGCTATCCATTTTCGAAATATATCAAACATACACAATAATATTTATGGCAACGGAATATTAATGCTGCTTTTGATCATTCATAGTTATTATAAAGAATTTAAAATATTTTACCTATAGTACTGCATGGAATTACCATATGTTTGATAAACATTCACTCTAATTAATCGTAGAATATTAATGCCTATTTGCTTGCATACATGCATAAATACATCTATGCTCATACATGTAGACATGCAGATATGCATACATCTATTCATACATACATTCAAACCTGCATATATATATATATATATATATATATATATATATATATTGATAAACGGTACGTAATGACTTCCAAAACAGATACATAGCAAACGATGTGACTTCACATATACCGTTGTTACTTCCATTTTTGGAAGTCATAGCGATTTGCAAAAATTTTACACTTTTCAGACCATTGGAGGTATTTTAAGTCATTTCCCAAAAAATTGTCTGGAGGTCACAACTGACCACCTGTACCTACAAAAAAAACTTTTAGTTTACTTGTATATCGCTGGCGCTAGTGTCGTGTTTGATACCTTACATACGTCTAGCACGCTGTAACTTCCGTTACATGTTAGCTACCTTAGTACCTCCAAAGACCGCGGTAAATGCGACAACATTGCTCACTACATATCTTGAAACATAATTGCAGTTTAGCATTTATTCAGAAAGCCGATTAAGAAAGTTTTAAATAAAGGTGATGAAGAAATGAATTTACAGTATTGCCCGAAATAAACAGTACTGAAATTGTAATTGTTTTGTATATTTAAAAAATACATATTATTGACACTTTATTATATGTTCTAAATGTGCACCTCCTCGTTCGA
Organism: Platerodrilus igneus; assembly: GCA_036346225.1. Taxonomy (NCBI): domain Eukaryota; kingdom Metazoa; phylum Arthropoda; class Insecta; order Coleoptera; family Lycidae; genus Platerodrilus; species Platerodrilus igneus. The sequence goes on from JARFIW010000813.1 coordinate 729,696, forward strand.
GACAGACTTCATAACGATGTTCTAAGTTTCTGGTCATGTTATTGAATAAGGGTTGTCTCAGGGCTGCGAAGAAGACTCTAACAGCATCCTTTAATTCATTGATGGTTTGTGGTGCCCGTTTGAAAACGGCATTTTTAGCCATGCCCCAAATGTATGCGTCTGGAGTTGTGAGGTCTGGAGAATGTGAAGGATAAGGGAAGTCAGTAAATCGTGATATGAATTTGCTTGGAAAATGTTCTTGAAGAAATTGACGAATTGCGGCAGCAGTATGGCAAGTTGCCCGTCCTGCTGAAAAAATTGGTTTCGAAATGCCAAGTTACGTGCACGACAGAATTGACGTAGATCAGGGATAAATCGTGTTAAAATTTGTCTGTACCTCTGTTGATTAAGTGTGACTTGCCTACCATTCTCTTCGATAAAGTACGGACCAATGATTCCGTGTCCGGAAACAGCACACCAGACACTCACTTTTCACTATCTAAAGGAACCTCTTGAACCTCATCGGGTCTGGCAAAGCCCAGAAATCGATTTGTGCGACGATTCACATAGCCTGACAAGTGAAAATGTGCTTCGTCTGAAAACCAAACATTTTTCAAAAATTCAGGATTTTCATACTGTAACGCGAGAATTCTGGCGCAATATTCCACTCTACTGCGATAATCCTGAGGATGTAGTTGTTGATGTACCTGAATCACATACGAAAATGTACCCAGCTCCTTCAGGATTCTTTGAAAGGAAGTTCTTTTAAATCAAGTTGTAACGCTGTCCTTGCCTGGCTGACTTTCGGATTTTCTAAGATTTGCTCAAAACACGTTCATGGTTATTGTTGTTGTTAACTGTCCTGGGACGCCCCGAGTTTCCTTTTCGTTGGCACAATACACTACCTGTATTTCTAAACTTTTCAATAACCTTCAAAATTACAGCATTACTTGGAGAACGTTTATTAAACCTTTGTGTGAATTGATCAGACACGTATAGCAAACTTGCACCATTACGTCGGCCGATTCCGTATGAACGAAAATAATGCTCTACCAGAAACACTTTCTCCTCTGTACTTAACACCATTTTTAACAATTAGGCCCTACTAATTACTTGTTTGAGGTTTACTTGACAGGTCTATACTAGCTAACTTGAGTGTGACAGCGCACGCATAAAAACACCGCCAACTTAGTTTCAGTACTGTTTATTTCGGGCAATACTGTAATAAGCCAACTAAATGATACAATTAGCTCTAAATAGTAGGGATATTTAAAATTTAAATTATTATGACCATTTATTAACGATTCTTTCATTTTACAAATAGTGTAATATTAACGTTATGCATTCAGTTAGTACAGCTGACTTGCATTCCAAATTAATGTTCAACATTTTTATGTAAAGTATAATATGAATTCTACGAATAGGAAAAATATCTTTAAAAACAATTGCACTTTTTATGTTTGTTTATAGGGATTTTAAAGAAATGTTAAACGCCTACAAAGTTTTGCTTGCCTCGTTAGTGTAAACACCTATGGTATTTAGCCGTTTACAAATATACATTAAATTAGTATAAGTTGGGTAGATTGCCGCATGTCTATTAATGCTACCTGGTTATGCTTTATCGAGAAAATTGAATTTTTATTAATTTCAGTCGGGAATGAGTTTTAACTATTGTTATATTCTGCGTATTTAGCACAATTATGTTTAACTGAAAAGTATCTTTTAAGCAGACTTCACGGCACCATGCATTAGTTTGATTAAGAGGTATGGGAAAGATTTATAGTTAATATTTGGGTCAAGCGCAATTATATTTTTAATTATTCGGCATTTTATTGTGTCTGGCAATAATACCATAATAGACTCTAGGAAATTAAGGTAGGTCCCTTGCATTTTTCGAAAAATTCAGGAACGCAGTTTGAATGCATTTTATGTTAGTGTAAGCCATTAGAATGATGTCTAATACAAATTAAACCAAATCACTTCTTTATTAATATTTTTAAACAATTGCTAAAGATGTGAAAAACACATTTCTAGATGATATACCGAACGTTATAACATTTAGAGAAAAAAGTTTCGAATGAAAAATGTGAGCCTTAAAAACACCTACAGAATGAGTGGTAATAGTTTAAAATCGATTAATTTGTTCACTTGCATATGAAGTTAAACTACCTAAAATACCACTTTCTTAAATCTGCTGTTGTTTAAACAGTAATTGAGATATTTGGCTGAAACCAATTGGAAAGGATACCACTAAGGGCTTTTAAGTTACCATTAAAATTTCATTGAAAAAAATTTACTGGTTTTCTTAATAATTCATTTGTTTATTAAAAAACTTTTTTTCTCAGTGGAATTTCTACAGAAATGGCCTATTGAAAGTTTAAATAAATTAAGGAAATTTACTCTGAAAGAGTCACACCATAACGTACTGTTATGAAAATAATGAATTTTTACAGAGAGTTGCAGAAGAACGGCTCTAAAGTGAAAGCATGTTTTTTGATATAAACAAACTGGCGTACCTTGTTTAATATTTATTCTATTGAATCGGGACAAAAACCGTTCAAAAGCTGCTTTTCTCTTGAAACTTCTCCGGAAAGAAATTTTCATCTAATTTGAAGGTGAGAAGGAAATAATTTTTTATTTTCAAGAAATCCCTGCTCCTATAATTATTAGCATTTTAAATTGAATTTTAAATATGTTGGAACGAACGAGTCAAACTATTTGTACGGGACTCCTTACATTTGATTTTCCAATGCTCCACCCGAAGGTACTACATTGGCCAGAAAGCGTTTTTTTTTTATCTGGAAAATTTTGAATTTTGACGAACCCTTGCTGTTCCAAGCAAGGTAGGGATTTTTAACGTGCGTGACAACACTCACACACGAGATCTCCATTTTATCTCTCATCCGAACAAGGGTGTATTTTTGTGAAAAATGCTCGCCTAACATTTTTCAAGCGGACCGTGTCGGGATTTGAACCCGGGACCTTGGGCCGCCTGTACGAAACTCCACGCATGTAGAATCATTGTTATTAATGACAATTTTGTACAAAGTAACGGTCGCTCTTGTAGTAGCGTCGGGTGGCATTGTGGGAGTACTCGTACCGCTAGTTCCAGTGTCAATAAACGATTTTAGCTCTCGTGACAAAATCGCTGCAACTTTTAATAACTCAGCAATAAATTGACATTTTGAGATGATTTTTTTTTTAAATTTGGGTACGTTTTACTATTGATTTCAAATGTCGTATTGAAAATTTAAAAAAAATTTCTTACATCTGAAATTTAACATTATTTATTTATAATAACAATTATTTTTTATAAAAAGATTAGCTTTTCAAATTCATTTTTAGACTAATTTCATTATATGAAATAAGGATAAGAATGCATGCGAAAAGCTACTTATTTATATAAAAAAAGATTATTATAAATAAATAATGTTAAATTTCAGCCGTAAGAAACAAATGTTTAAAATTTTCAATACATTAGAAATCAGCAATAAAAGTATTCCAATTAAAAAAAATTATTTCACTATATAAATTTGTTGCTGAGATATATAAAGTTTCAGCGAATTAGTTACGAGAGCTCAGAATCTTGTATTAACGTCTAAAAATAAAAATTATTTTCCACCATTCTAAAGTCAGATGATTTTTTTTTCAAAAGAGCTTAATCATTGAAAAACGCGTTTTTCACACGCTTTTGGCGATTGTTTAAAAATATTAATATTGAAATGAAATGATTGGATTCGTATTGAACTTCATTCCAATGGCTCACATTAACATAATATGCATTTAAACTGTTCCTTAATTTTTTTCGAAATTTTTCCTAATTTCCGCGAACTAAATAACGGTATCGTTTAAATTTAGTATTATTATAATTTTGCAAACATTTGACGTCATTTTTCCTAAAGATGGGTTAAAATCGTAGATTTAATGTATTTAACTTTTCACATCTAAGTAACTACTTTATTGTAAAAGTAATCCATGTAAAACTTTTGCAGCTAGATAGGCCAGCACAACGCACATTTTGTGTGAATAGTGTAATTATAAAGTCAAAATCCTGCCAAGTATGATAAAAGTAAAAAGTAGCGTGTCAAGCAATGCGGTCAGTAGCAATTAAAATAGAGTAAAAAAAGTATTAAGAAAATTTGTTATAAATCACACAAAAATCCAAAATAAATATGGAATTTTGTAAAACAATTCTCTTTTTAAATTTTCGCCATTTTTTTGCCCTCATTAGATAATAATTTATTATTTTAGTAATAAGCTTGCCATGAACAAGCAAGCAATTCCAAAATTTTATTTAACATTAACAAACAAAATTTAACAATGATTTACCTTGTGTTCTGGTTTCATGGCACCCTTATTATTGCAATTACAAATTATTATTTGGACACACACACACACACATACGTGTGTAGTTAGCACCCCGTTTTTGAAAAAGTGTGATTTTGAAAGTTATTCCAGGTTGTTTTAAACTTGAACTACATCGTTTTCATTCGACATTATTTTATTTCAAATGATTGTTTATAAAAAACGAAAAAAAAATTCTTATTGGCTCCCACTTTTTCGAAAATTAAAGATTTGACCTTCGCCATACGGTGTTTTGTTTACTTCAAACATAGTTTCAAAACGACAATTCGTCATTTACATACATTTTTAATAAAAATAATTCCGATATTTAAAACCATATCCTAAATTATACACGCCTGCAATGCTAATCAACTATTAAGGTAAAATGGTTCAATCAATCTAAGTACGAACAATGCAATCTCCTATTTAGAGCATATACAACAGTCAATATTCTCATTATAATATGAAAATGCTTTTGGAAATATAGGCAACAGTGTTGGAAGTAAAAGAGTAGCAAAGGTATTACATTTACGAATCGTCTACATATATATAAAAGGAAGTGGTTGCGTATCTTGAGTAGGCAAACATATATAAACAAAAATTAAAATCAGAAACCTTTTCCCCTCGTTTGAGAATTGTTATCAGGAAATTCCCCTCAATGAATATATGCATTCAAAATAGAAATTGGACTTTTGGAAAATGCGGAAGTAAGGTAGTCTCTTGCGTATTATGGAAGTCACAGCTTAACAACCATCAATATATATATATATATATATATATATATATATATATATATATATATATATATATTACAGTGTCACCTTGGGAATCGGCTTGCTACTTTGTGCCCCACACTTTGGGTGTCATTATTTCTGTTATCAAATAATTATCCGGAAAGGAAACCCTAAAAATAATGCCCCACTATTTCTACAAACCTGTCTGGACTCAACCAACTCCACCAAATGTCTCAAACAGCTTTCCCAATTTGATCTTCCTTGGCTAGCTCTGTACACTACCTCCTATGATATACTTACCCCAACTACACATTCTTTCAACACCTTTACACACAAAATACAAAAATAAAATAAACTCCTTGGACAAACATACACCCTTGTATTCGTATGACATAAATAATTATTCAGACAATTTTAATATTTACACTTTTATATTTACAATAAAACATTTCACCCTTTCCTTCAATCTAAATTGTTTGTCAGTTACTACACTTCAACATTTTTTTTTTATTTCAAAGTAGATGGGATTATCATGAAACCCTAAATTTATCTTTTCTTGGTCTATGGTGAGCTTAGTATAAACCTTTTTTCCTGATATGCATAAAATATTAAATGGTCAAATTACTCTAAAGACCCGTTTACTCTTTACATCAAAAATTATTATTCCTGTTTTTACCCACTCAAATAATAATAGAAAATTGTCTTTTATATACGGTATTCAAATTAATTTTTAGTTCATACAATTTTCACCACATAATTCTAAACACACCTAGCTTTATAACACAATGCCAGCACCACAGTTCAACAATAAAACAAAATTCGTTACCTGGTGTGCTTTCTTCGGACGCACCACCTCCTTAGATGACCTCCACCAAACTCACGTACTTGGATTTCCCCCAATTTCTCACTTCTAAATGGACAGCAACTCTCTCAACTCGTTCATCCAGTCTCTCCGGTCATTAGTGGATGCTTTCCATTTTACCGTCCATCCAAATCCAAATGTTGCCTGTCTTAATGTAGCGTGCCACCAGCGCTCTCGTTCAAGAAATACTAGGTTTGCTTACCTCAGTAGCATGCTATGTTACTCGTACAATTATTTATACTAATTTTTTTCCAGCCCGTTTAACTTATTAGCACCAACTCGTGCATTTATAACACTTGTAAAAATATACGGCGGACTGCACTATGTCGCGGCTTTTAATTTTAAATTAGGATGTCTTCTCGATGCTACTTAATGTACTCGAAGCGAATCAGAAAATTAAGAGAGCTCCTCCACCTCTGGCAAGAACTTTTATAATCTTCAAACCACTTCTTTGGTCATGTATTTACATAGTTTTCGCTGAACTATCACACTCGTTACAAAACAATTGTCCAAATTCCTGCACTTAAAACACAACGAACTTTTAAAACTCAGAATTTCACTCGTTCCACCACGGCATTACCACGAAAAACTATGTATCAGTTGCAACCGTCGACGCGAGTTAAGGTTCGTGGCTTCGAGCGGTCCTTTTTAAAAAGACTTCTTTGAACTTTAACAAATTTATTTGATTTAAACAGATTTGAACAATGGAACTTTACAATCTTGAATTAAATTATTCTAAGTCGAAATACATTAATTACTTAATTGTACAAGTGAGCTATTTACGAACTGCAATGTAAAAGCTGAACGTTTGATGAACTGACTGCGAGTGGAGCTCCCGGGCCTTATATAATTTCTCTACCCCCTCATAGTTCTGTGGGAACTTGACTCTATTCATGATACATAGTTGCTATCTTAAAAGCTATTCATAAATACTTTGTTGCGAGCTTACTTCTGTGTAATTTCGGTACGTGACTTCCTACGACCGTCTGTGACCTGACATCTGCAGTGTCACTTATTCTTGTGCTACTTTGTAGCGCTTCCGTTCCCATGAACGTTTATAAACTGAAATAAATTGTAATAAATTGTCTTTTATGACATTGTTGCACATTTCCTAATATTTCCTAATAACTTCTTAAGTATTAGTTTTATATAGATATAATAGGTGGGGGATCTCATAACTCCTCCCGACGTACATTAAAAACTAAGGGTTTCTACCTTTTCTTGATTTTTAATTAAATTAAATTCGTTTAATCTCATTTAAAATTCATACTTTCTAGGGGTACATTTGTTTCTTTGGGTTTCTTAAGTTTAAAACTGTTTCCATTATTATTTTTATATCTAATACATATTTTGTAAGTTACATAAATGATCAATAAAATAGTCAATATAATCAATATAATTGTCCATACACTAATGTTATTGTAGTGCACTTTGGGCGTCTTGATCCCGTTCAGGTGTTCCTTGTAATCTTTCATGAGTTTCATGGCATGGTTGAGGTTGTCTAATTCCAGGTGTTCCAATTGCATTGGTTTTTGAATTATTTCTTCGTCTTCGTCTTGGGTAATCTTGATTTGTAAATCGGGTAGATTTGCTAATTTCTTGCTTTGTACGGGATCTTGGTAAACTCTAATTCATTCTGGGGTATGTACGATTTTGTTTCCCTTTTTTAAACAATTGGTTAGGGGCTTGGTTATTTGAGCATAACCTTTAATGAATTTACGGTAATAACCGCTAAGGCCTAAAAATTCTTTTATCTTTTTATTCGTTTTGGGTATGGGGTAATTTAATACAGCGTTTGTTTTGTCGGGGTTTGGCATCACTCCTTGGGGTGTTACTATGTGTCCTAAAAATGCTACTTCCTTCTGTAGAAATTCGCTTTTATCTAGTTGTACCTTAAATTGTGCGGTTCTTAATCTTTCGAACACTTCTCGTAATCTTTCTATATGCTCCACTAATGATGTTGAATACACTATTATATCATCTAGGTACACGAGACATTTTTCGTTGTGTATCCCTCGTAGTATGTTGTCCATTACTCGTTGAAAAGTTGCGGGTGCGTTCTTTAGTCCAAATGGCATCCGTTTATACTTGTAATGCCCTCTAGGTGGGCTAAAGGCTGTTTTTTGTGTATCTCCTTCTTCCATTTCCACTTGATGGTATCCTGATGCTAAGTCTAGCGTCGAAAAATATTGGCACTTGCCTAATTTATCTAAAATCTCTGTTATATTCGGTAATGGGTATTTATCGTCTACCGTTTCTTCGTTTAACTTGCGGTAATCTATTACCATTCTGTATTTCCGTTTTCCTGATGCGTCCAGTTTCTTTGGTACTATTAATATGGGGTTGCTCTATGGTGAATTGGAGTGTTGTATGATGTCTTGATCTAATAGATTGGCTACTTGCCTGACAGCTTCTTCCTGACTTGCCTGGGGTAATCTGTATGCTTTGGTGAATATCGGTTTGTTGTCTGTTAGCTCAATGTTGTGCTTGACTGTATTTGTAAAGGTTAAGGGTATTCCTTCGCAATGGAATATGTCGCGGTATTCGTAACATAATTTTTGTATTGCTTTTTGTTCCTCGTGATTTATGTCGCGGTTAAATCGGATATTATTCAAATTTTGTCTTAACATTTCGTCGTTTTCTACGGGGTCGTAATTTTCGTTTGAGTTTTCATCTATTTCCATTTCTTTAACATTTAATTCTTCTACGTTAATCGGGTTTGTCAAAGATAGTTCTACGGGGTAGTCGTTTGAGTTTAATATTGTTGTTGTGGCGTAATTATCTTTGATTTTTACTAACGCGGTTGGGGTTTCTACGCCTTGTTGAAAAGTTATGTGGTTTATTATTCCTAAGTTATTGTTTGAATTTACGGGGATTCTTATCTTTTTTTCTGTTCGGGGTTCTAATGTACATTTTTCGTCAATTTGGGTGTTTTGAAATTTAATGGGGATTCGTCCGTATTTGGTTCTTAATAATCGGTTTTTAATATCTATGTTGGCTCCTAATTTTCTTAGAAGGTCCATTCCTAATAGTCCGTCATATTTGTCATTAAATTCAAATATGCAGAATTTGTGTTTCATCGTTACGTTAAAGGTTTTTGGTAAAGGTATGTTTGCAGCGAATTGGTGCAGGGTTGTTTGATGGGCGGTTTTATTTTTGAAGGGTTCTCTTTCTACATAGTTTAGATAATGTTTCTTTACTGTTCGCGGGCTTATTAATGTTTTTCAAGATCCGGTATCGATTAGTAATTTAAATTCAGCGTGGGGTAATTCGATATAGGGTAGTACAAGGTGATTCATATTATTTAGGTTTATTACGTTTGGTCGTTTATAAAGTGGTCCATTTGAAAATTTGAGCACGCGTTGTCTTCGTTGTCCTCCTCGTAAGTTTCGTATGGTTTTCGCGTTCATAGTGGTTTGATTGATTCTGTTCATTATTCGTACACGGTCGATTGCTATTATTCTGGTCATCTTCATAATCTTCTACTTCTTGATGAAATAGCTCTTCTGAAGTGAAAGTGCGTTTTGATTGGGGTTTGGTCTAATGTGTGTTATTTTGGTGTTGGGTCTGGTGTTACCAGATGAAGTATCCATTGGTGTGGGTTTATAATAGCTATTGGGATTATTATTGTTTATCATGGGTGAGTTTCTAATAGGATTCGCGTTGAATGCTGGCCTTTGTTGATTTACATTTTGGTTGAATCTTGGTTGAAATGCGGGTTTTGAAAAGTTCGAGTTAAATGTTGGTTGATATGCGGGTTTTGAAAAGTTTGGGTAAAACGTTGGTTTTGAAAATTGTTTGTATTGGTTGTTAAAGTTTGAATTATTAAAATGTGGATTATTAGTTCGCATTTGGTTTGTTTGTGCATTGAACGGGTTAAATTTTTGTTGTGGATTTATTTGTCTTGCGGGTTGTATAGTTTTCATTGGCGTATAGCTTTTATTTGCGTTGGGGTTATATAGTCGGTTTCTATAATACATTACATTCTCTTCTTCGATTATCATGTTCATTGCTTCTTCTAAGTTTTGGGGATGTTGAAATCTAATTTCATCTGAAAGTCGTTCGGGTAGCGCATTTAGATAGGTATCTAATGCCATCTCGTCGTACATTTTTGTTTTTAGAAGTCTTACGTTTGGGTCTGTTTCTTTAATTTTGAGTTTTGTCAAGATTAAGCTTCTTACATCTTGGCATTTCATTCCAAACTGGTATGGGGATTGGTTGTGTTTCATCCTAAGGTTTGTCAAATCTCTTACTAAACATTTTAGGTTTCTTTGATCGCCGAAATATGCTATTAGTATGCGTTTGTATTCGTCCCATTGGTCTACGTCTTCGCGACTTGCAATTAATGTTTGTGCCCTTCCGGTCAGTTTACTGATAATAAGGCGGATAAGCAAAGTGTTCCTTTCGTTATCACCTGGCTTATAAAAGGTTTTTAGGAATATTTCGCTGGCTGAATTATAGTTACTAAGTAAACATTGATCGTTACCGTTAAAGCTGGGTATCATTTCTAAGTACAGTTTCATTTCATTAGTCATCTTGGCTGAGGTAATATTTGGGTAATTTAAAAAGTAAAGAATTTTTTTTTGAAAAATTTGGATTTGTTTTGTAGTTTTTGGTGTTGTTTAATGGGTTTTTACGCTTGATATTGGTTTGGTTGAGTTTACTCTTAATTTGCCGATTTTAATTTTAATTTCTGAAGTTTCAATAGGCTGAGTGGTTTTTGTGGTAATTTATAGTGCTTGAATGTTTTGCATTAGTTGCGTCAGTTAAAACTTCTCTATTTTTAATTTATGTCGATTTTAGTTAGGTGCGTAATAATTATCTGTTTGGTTTATGCGATTGTAAGGTGTCTGCAATGCTTACAATGTTGTCAGTTATTAGTTGCGTTAGCGTCTCTATTACAGGTTATTTTTAATTATACTGTAGGTGTTATTCAGTAAACGTTGTGATTTTATACAATGTCGTGTTTGAGAATAATACAATTTGTGCTTCTTTAATTTACTGAAATATTTAATTAAAATTTTCACGTTTGAATGCGTTCTCAGTACCGTAATTATTTATATCTTTCCTGAGTAATTTAAATTGATACTTTATAAAAATGTTTCTGGTCGTAATTTTATGCTGTTTTAAATTTTACAATGCTGAAGGTTTTCGCGATGTTTAGATAGCTTTCGTTTCGCGATTTATAATTAGATTTATGCGTATTTATCCAAGGTTAGATTTTATTCACTTTTAAAGATGATACGATGAATGTTGGTTTTGCGTTTGAAATCGCGCTTCGTTATTTCTTGTAATAAGAATGTGGTTTTTAATAATGGATTTGTACGTTGTCTATTTATGGATCGTATTCCGTTTCGCGTTTGAATAGTTGCGTTGTTATAAAGATTTTAGTTTTAGTTTTTCGTGATTTTAGCTTTCACTTTTTATTCTCGGCGTATTTAAATTATTTTTATGTGCCAGTTAAGTCTCTTATTGTTGAATTAGGAATTCGTTTCTTGCGTTAGTTAAAGTTGTTGAATTAGAAATTTTAGAAATTTCTTGCGCCAGTTAAGATTGCTGAATTAGAGGTTTAGTTTTGTTTCTAAAAAATTTTATTGCGTTAGTTAAAACGTAATCTAGTCTCTTGTGCGCTTTGCGACTTTTTAATTGTCTCTAGTTTTTTATTTCTCAGAAATAATTTTTCTCAAGTTTCTTTGTCTCGGAAATAAGTTTTCTCAAGTTCTTATAAATCTTTCTCATATACAGAGTAAAATAATAATAAAAGCTTGAAGATAATCTTTAGCAATTGCTAAGTCGATTATTTTTAAAAAATTGCATAAAATAGTTGTAACAATAGTTAATATACATATATAAATCATAAACTAGCAAATATCAAATGTCTTTGTTAATAATAAAATAAAATTCAATTGGTTTAAAGGAAAATGAACTCACATTAGTTGCTTTGTTGCTTTGTTGCTTTCATTGATTTCTTTCTTTGTTTCGGTTTTCTTTTGGTTTCTTGGATTTGATCTATTCTTGTATCGCCTCCAATTTTTGTTTTGTTGAATTTGAACTATGCTTGTTTCTCCTTCAACTGCTGGAATTGAACGATGCTTGTTTTGGCTCCAACTTTTGTTTTGTTCTGCCAAATTCGAAATTGAAATTTCAGACCACCAGTTCCTCGATTTTGGATTCGCTAGTGCCCTTTTGACATCCGTTACGACTGCGCCAGTTAAGGTTCGTGGCTTCGAGCGGTCCTTTTTAAAAAGACTTCTTTGAACTTTAACAAATTTATTTGATTTAAACAGATTTGAACAATGGAACTTTACAATCTTGAATTAAATTATTCTAAGTCGAAATACATTAATTACTTAATTGTACAAGTGAGCTATTTACGAACTGCAATGTAAAAGCTGAACGTTTGATGAACTGACTGCGAGTGGAGCTCCCGGTCCTTATATAATTTCCCTACCCCCTCATAGTTCTGTGGGAACTTGACTCTATTCATGATACATAGTTGCTATCTTAAAAGCTATTCATAAATACTTTGTTGCGAGCTTACTTCTGTGTAATCTCGGTACGTGACTTCCTACGACCGTCTGTGACCTGACATCTGCAGTGTCACTTATCCTTGTGCTACTTTGTAGCGCTTCCGTTCCCATGAACGTTTATAAACTGAAATAAATTGTAATAAATTGTCTTTTATGACATTGTTGCACATTTCCTAATATTTCCTAATAACTTCTTAAGTATTAGTTTTATATAGATATAATAGGTGGGGGATCTCATAACTCCTCCCGACGTACATTAAAAACTAAGGGTTTCTACCTTTTCTTGATTTTTAATTAAATGAAATTCGTTTAATCTCATTTAAAATTCATACTTTCTAGGGGTACATTTGTTTCTTTGGGTTTCTTAAATTTAAAACTGTTTCCATTATTATTTTTATATCTAATACATATTTTGTAAGTTACATAAATGATCAATAAAATAGTCAATATAATCAATATAATTGTCCATACACTAATGTTATTGTAGTGCACTTTGGGCGTCTTGATCTCGTTCAGGTGTTCCTTGTAATCTTTCATGAGTTTCATGGCGTGGTTGAGGTTGTCTAATTCCAGGTGTTCCAATTGCATTGGTTTTTGAATTATTTCTTCGTCTTCGTCTTGGGTAATCTTGATTTGTAAATCGGGTAGATTTGCTAATTTCTTGCTTTGTACGGGATCTTGGTAAACTCTAATTAATTCTGGGGTATGTACGATTTTGTTTCCCTTTTTTAAACAATTGGTTAGGGGCTTGGTTATTTGAGCATAACCTTTAATGAATTTACGGTAATAACCGCTAAGGCCTAAAAATTCTTTTATCTTTTTATTCGTTTTGGGTATGGGGTAATTTAATACAGCGTTTGTTTTGTCGGGGTTTGGCATCACTCCTTGGGGTGTTACTATGTGTCCTAAAAATGCTACTTCCTTCTGTAGAAATTCGCTTTTATCTAGTTGTACCTTAAATTGTGCGGTTCTTAATCTTTCGAACACTTCTCGTAATCTTTCTATGTGCTCCACTAATGATGTTGAATACACTATTATATCATCTAGGTACACAAGACATTTTTCGTTGTGTATCCCTCGTAGTATGTTGTCCATTACTCGTTGAAAAGTTGCGGGTGCGTTCTTTAGTCCAAATGGCATCCGTTTATACTTGTAATGCCCTCTAGGTGGGCTAAAGGCTGTTTTTTGTGTATCTCCTTCTTCCATTTCCACTTGATGGTATCCTGATGCTAAGTCTAGCGTCGAAAAATATTGGCACTTGCCTAATTTATCTAAAATCTCTGTTATATTCGGTAATGGGTATTTATCGTCTACCGTTTCTTTGTTTAACTTGCGGTAATCTATTACCATTCTGTATTTCCGTTTTCCTGATGCGTACAGTTTCTTTGGTACTATTAATACGGGGTTGCTCTATGGTGAATTGGAGTGTTGTATGATGTCTTGATCTAATAGATTGGCTACTTGCCTGACAGCTTCTTCCTGACTTGCCTGGGGTAATCTGTATGCTTTGGTGAATATCGGTTTGTTGTCTGTTAGCTCAATGTTGTGCTTGACTGTATTTGTAAAGGTTAAGGGTATTCCTTCGCAATGGAATATGTCGCGGTATTCGTAACATAATTTTTGTATTGCTTTTTGTTCCTCGTGATTTATGTCGCGGTTAAATCGGATATTATTCAAATTTTGTCTTAACATTTTGTCGTTTTCTACGGGGTCGTAATTTTCGTTTGAGTTTTCATCTATTTCCATTTCTTTAACATTTAATTCTTCTACGTTAATCGGGTTTGTCAAAGATAGTTCTACGGGGTAGTCGTTTGAGTTTAATATTGTTGTTGTGGCGTAATTATCTTTGATTTTTACTAACGCGGTTGGGGTTTCTACGCCTTGTTGAAAAGTTATGTGGTTTATTATTCCTAAGTTATTGTTTGAATTTACGGGGATTCTTATCTTTTTTTCTGTTCGGGGTTCTAATGTACATTTTCGTCAATTTGGGTGTTTTGAAATTTAATGGGATTCGTCCGTATTTGGTTCTTAATAATCGGTTTTAATATCTATGTTGGCTCTAATTTTCTTAGAAGGTCCATTCCTAATAGTCCGTCATATTTGTCATTAAATTCAAATATGCAGAATTTGTGTTTCATCGTTACGTTAAAGGTTTTTGGTAAAGGTATGTTTGCAGCGAATTGGTGCAGGGTTGTTTGATGGGCGGTTTTATTTTTGAAGGGTTCTCTTTCTACATAGTTTAGATAATGTTTCTTTACTGTTCGCGGCTTATTAATGTTTTTCAAGATCCGGTATCGATTAGTAATTTAAATTCAGCGTGGGGTAATTCGATATAGGGTAGTACAAGGTGATTCATATTATTTAGGTTTATTACGTTTGGTCGTTTATAAAGTGGTCCATTTGAAAATTTGAGCACGCGTTTTCTTCGTTGTCCTCCTCGTAAGTTTCGTATGGTTTTTCGCGTTCATAGTGGTTTGATTGATTCTGTTCATTATTCGTACACGGTCGATTGCTATTATTCTGGTCATCTTCATAATCTTCTACTTCTTGATGAAATAGCTCTTCTGAAGTGAAAGTGCGTTTTTGATTGGGGTTTGGTCTAATGTGTGTTATTTTGGTGTTGGGTCTGGTGTTACCAGATGAAGTATCCATTGGTGTGGGTTTATAATAGCTATTGGGATTATTATTGTTTATCATGGGTGAGTTTCTAATAGGATTCGCGTTGAATGCTGGCCTTTGTTGATTTACATTTTGGTTGAATCTTGGTTGAAATGCGGGTTTTGAAAAGTTCGAGTTAAATGTTGGTTGATATGCGGGTTTTGAAAAGTTTGGGTAAAACGTTGGTTTTGAAAATTGTTTGTATTGGTTGTTAAAGTTTGAATTATTAAAATGTGGATTATTAGTTCGCATTTGGTTTGTTTGTGCATTGAACGGGTTAAATTTTTGTTGTGGATTTATTTGTCTTGCGGGTTGTATAGTTTTCATTGGCGTATAGCTTTTATTTGCGTTGGGGTTATATAGTCGGTTTCTATAATACATTACATTCTCTTCTTCGATTATCATGTTCATTGCTTCTTCTAAGTTTTGGGGATGTTGAAATCTAATTTCATCTGAAAGTCGTTCGGGTAGCGCATTTAGATAGGTATCTAATGCCATCTCGTCGTACATTTTGTTTTAGAAGTCTTACGTTTGGGTCTGTTTCTTTAATTTTGAGTTTTGTCAAGATTAAGCTTCTTACATCTTGGCATTTCATTCCAAACTGGTATGGGGATTGGTTGTGTTTCATCCTAAGGTTTGTCAAATCTCTTACTAAACATTTTAGGTTTCTTTGATCGCCGAAATATGCTATTAGTATGCGTTTGTATTCGTCCCATTGGTCTACGTCTTCGCGACTTGCAATTAATGTTTGTGCCCTTCCGGTCAGTTTACTGATAATAAGGCGGATAAGCAAAGTGTTCCTTTCGTTATCACCTGGCTTATAAAAGGTTTTTAGGAATATTTCGCTGGCTGAATTATAGTTACTAAGTAAACATTGATCATTACCGTTAAAGCTGGGTATCATTTCTAAGTACAGTTTCATTTCATTAGTCATCTTGGCTGAGGTAATATTTGGGTAATTTTAAAAAGTAAAGAATTTTTTTTTTTTGAAAAAATTTGGATTTGTTTTGTAGTTTTTGGTGTTGTTTAATGGGTTTTTACGCTTGATATTGGTTTGGTTGAGTTTACTCTTAATTTGCCGATTTTAATTTTAATTTCTGAAGTTTCAATAGGCTGAGTGGTTTTTGTGGTAATTTATAGTGCTTGAATGTTTTGCATTAGTTGCGTCAGTTAAAACTTCTCTATTTTTAATTTATGTCGATTTTAGTTAGGTGCGTAATAATTATCTGTTTGGTTTATGCGATTGTAAGGTGTCTGCAATGCTTACAATGTTGTCAGTTATTAGTTGCGTTAGCGTCTCTATTACAGGTTATTTTTAATTATACTGTAGGTGTTATTCAGTAAACGTTGTGATTTTATACAATGTCGTGTTTGAGAATAATACAATTTGTGCTTCGTTAATTTACTGAAATATTTAATTAAAATTTTCACGTTTGAATAAGGTTGTAATTTGCGTTCTTAGTACCGTAATTATTAATATCTTTCCTGAGTAATTTAAATTGATACCTTTTAAAATGTTTCTGGTCGTAATTTTATGCTATTTAAATTTTACAATGCTGAAGGTTTTTGCGATGTTCAGATAGCTTTCGTTTCGTGATTTATAATTAGATTTATGCGTATTTATCCAAGGTTAGATTTTATTCACTTTTTAAAGATGATACGATGAATGTTGGTTTTGCGTTTGAAATCGCGCTTCGTTATTTCTTGTAATAAGAATGTGGTTTTTAATAATGGATTTGTACGTTGTCTATTTATGGATCGTATTCCGTTTCGCGTTTGAATAGTTGCGTTGTTATAAAGATTTTAGTTTTAGTTTTTCGTGATTTTAGCTTTCACTTTTTATTCTCGGCGTATTTAAATTATTTTTATGTGCCAGTTAAGTCTCTTATTGTTGAATTAGGAATTCGTTTCTTGCGTTAGTTAAAGTTGTTGAATTAGAAATTTTAGAAATTTCTTGCGCCAGTTAAGATTGCTGAATTAGAGGTTTAGTTTTGTTTCTAAAAATTTTATTGCGTTAGTTAAAACGTAATCTAGTCTCTTGTGCGCTTTGCGACTTTTTAATTGTCTCTAGTTTTTTATTTCTCAGAAATAATTTTTCTCAAGTTTCTTTGTCTCGGAAATAAGTTTTCTCAAGTTCTTATAAATCTTTCTCATATACAGAGTAAAATAATAATAAAAGCTTGAAGATGATCTTTAGCAATTGCTAAGTCGATTATTTTTAAAAAATTGCATAAAATAGTTGTAACAATAGTTAATATACATATATAAATCATAAACTAGCAAATATCAAATGTCTTTGTTAATAATAAAATAAAATTCAATTGGTTTAAAGGAAAATGAACTCACATTAGTTGCTTTCATTGATTTCTTTCTTTGTTTCGGTTTTCTTTTGGTTTCTTGGATTTGATCTATTCTTGTATCGCCTCCAATTTTTGTTTTGTTGAATTTGAACTATGCTTGTTTCTCCTTCAACTGCTGGAATTGAACGATGCTTGTTTCGGCTCCAACTTTTGTTTTGTTCTGCCAAATTCGAAATTGAAATTTCAGACCACCAGTTCCTCGATTTTGGATTCGCTAGTGCCCTTTTGACATCCGTTACGACTGCGCCAGTTAAGGTTCGTGGCTTCGAGCGGTCCTTTTTAAAAAGACTTCTTTGAACTTTAACAAATTTATTTGATTTAAACAGATTTGAACAATGGAACTTTACAATCTTGAATTAAATTATTCTAAGTCGAAATACATTAATTACTTAATTGTACAAGTGAGCTATTTACGAACTGCAATGTAAAAGCTGAACGTTTGATGAACTGACTGCGAGTGGAGCTCCCGGTCCTTATATAATTTCCCTACCCCCTCATAGTTCTGTGGGAACTTGACTCTATTCATGATACATAGTTGCTATCTTAAAAGCTATTCATAAATACTTTGTTGCGAGCTTACTTCTGTGTAATCTCGGTACGTGACTTCCTACGACCGTCTGTGACCTGACATCTGCAGTGTCACTTATCCTTGTGCTACTTTGTAGCGCTTCCGTTCCCATGAACGTTTATAAACTGAAATAAATTGTAATAAATTGTCTTTTATGACATTGTTGCACATTTCCTAATATTTCCTAATAACTTCTTAAGTATTAGTTTTATATAGATATAATAGGTGGGGGATCTCATAACTCCTCCCGACGTACATTAAAAACTAAGGGTTTCTACCTTTTCTTGATTTTTAATTAAATGAAATTCGTTTAATCTCATTTAAAATTCATACTTTCTAGGGGTACATTTGTTTCTTTGGGTTTCTTAAATTTAAAACTGTTTCCATTATTATTTTTATATCTAATACATATTTTGTAAGTTACATAAATGATCAATAAAATAGTCAATATAATCAATATAATTGTCCATACACTAATGTTATTGTAGTGCACTTTGGGCGTCTTGATCTCGTTCAGGTGTTCCTTGTAATCTTTCATGAGTTTCATGGCGTGGTTGAGGTTGTCTAATTCCAGGTGTTCCAATTGCATTGGTTTTGAATTATTTCTTCGTCTTCGTCTTGGGTAATCTTGATTTGTAAATCGGGTAGATTTGCTAATTTCTTGCTTTGTACGGGATCTTGGTAAACTCTAATTAATTCTGGGTATGTACGATTTTGTTTCCTTTTTAAACAATTGGTTAGGGGCTTGGTTATTTGAGCATAACCTTTAATGAATTTACGGTAATAACCGCTAAGGCCTAAAAATTCTTTTATCTTTTATTCGTTTTGGGTATGGGGTAATTTAATACAGCGTTTGTTTTGTCGGGTTTGGCATCACTCCTTGGGGTGTTACTATGTGTCCTAAAAATGCTACTTCCTTCTGTAGAAATTCGCTTTTATCTAGTTGTACCTTAAATTGTGCGGTTCTTAATCTTTCGAACACTTCTCGTAATCTTTCTATGTGCTCCACTAATGATGTTGAATACACTATTATATCATCTAGGTACACAAGACATTTTTCGTTGTGTATCCCTCGTAGTATGTTGTCCATTACTCGTTGAAAAGTTGCGGGTGCGTTCTTTAGTCCAAATGGCATCCGTTTATACTTGTAATGCCCTCTAGGTGGGCTAAAGGCTGTTTTTTGTGTATCTCCTTCTTCCATTTCCACTTGATGGTATCCTGATGCTAAGTCTAGCGTCGAAAAATATTGGCACTTGCCTAATTTATCTAAAATCTCTGTTATATTCGGTAATGGGTATTTATCGTCTACCGTTTCTTTGTTTAACTTGCGGTAATCTATTACCATTCTGTATTTCCGTTTTCCTGATGCGTACAGTTTCTTTGGTACTATTAATACGGGGTTGCTCTATGGTGAATTGGAGTGTTGTATGATGTCTTGATCTAATAGATTGGCTACTTGCCTGACAGCTTCTTCCTGACTTGCCTGGGGTAATCTGTATGCTTTGGTGAATATCGGTTTGTTGTCTGTTAGCTCAATGTTGTGCTTGACTGTATTTGTAAAGGTTAAGGGTATTCCTTCGCAATGGAATATGTCGCGGTATTCGTAACATAATTTTTGTATTGCTTTTGTTCCTCGTGATTTATGTCGCGGTTAAATCGGATATTATTCAAATTTTGTCTTAACATTTTGTCGTTTTCTACGGGTCGTAATTTTCGTTTGAGTTTTCATCTATTTCCATTTCTTTAACATTTAATTCTTCTACGTTAATCGGGTTTGTCAAAGATAGTTCTACGGGTAGTCGTTTGAGTTTAATATTGTTGTTGTGGCGTAATTATCTTTGATTTTACTAACGCGGTTGGGGTTTCTACGCCTTGTTGAAAAGTTATGTGGTTTATTATTCCTAAGTTATTGTTTGAATTTACGGGGATTCTTATCTTTTTTTCTGTTCGGGGTTCTAATGTACATTTTTCGTCAATTTGGGTGTTTTGAAATTTAATGGGATTCGTCCGTATTTGGTTCTTAATAATCGGTTTTAATATCTATGTTGGCTCCTAATTTTCTTAGAAGGTCCATTCCTAATAGTCCGTCATATTTGTCATTAAATTCAAATATGCAGAATTTGTGTTTCATCGTTACGTTAAAGGTTTTTGGTAAAGGTATGTTTGCAGCGAATTGGTGCAGGGTTGTTTGATGGGCGGTTTTATTTTTGAAGGGTTCTCTTTCTACATAGTTTAGATAATGTTTCTTTACTGTTCGCGGGCTTATTAATGTTTTTCAAGATCCGGTATCGATTAGTAATTTAAATTCAGCGTGGGGTAATTCGATATAGGGTAGTACAAGGTGATTCATATTATTTAGGTTTATTACGTTTGGTCGTTTATAAAGTGGTCCATTTGAAAATTTGAGCACGCGTTTTCTTCGTTGTCCTCCTCGTAAGTTTCGTATGGTTTTTCGCGTTCATAGTGGTTTGATTGATTCTGTTCATTATTCGTACACGGTCGATTGCTATTATTCTGGTCATCTTCATAATCTTCTACTTCTTGATGAAATAGCTCTTCTGAAGTGAAAGTGCGTTTTTGATTGGGGTTTGGTCTAATGTGTGTTATTTTGGTGTTGGGTCTGGTGTTACCAGATGAAGTATCCATTGGTGTGGGTTTATAATAGCTATTGGGATTATTATTGTTTATCATGGGTGAGTTTCTAATAGGATTCGCGTTGAATGCTGGCCTTTGTTGATTTACATTTTGGTTGAATCTTGGTTGAAATGCGGGTTTTGAAAAGTTCGAGTTAAATGTTGGTTGATATGCGGGTTTTGAAAAGTTTGGGTAAAACGTTGGTTTTGAAAATTGTTTGTATTGGTTGTTAAAGTTTGAATTATTAAAATGTGGATTATTAGTTCGCATTTGGTTTGTTTGTGCATTGAACGGTTAAATTTTGTTGTGGATTTATTTGTCTTGCGGGTTGTATAGTTTTCATTGGCGTATAGCTTTTATTTGCGTTGGGGTTATATAGTCGGTTTCTATAATACATTACATTCTCTTCTTCGATTATCATGTTCATTGCTTCTTCTAAGTTTTGGGGATGTTGAAATCTAATTTCATCTGAAAGTCGTTCGGGTAGCGCATTTAGATAGGTATCTAATGCCATCTCGTCGTACATTTTGTTTTTAGAAGTCTTACGTTTGGGTCTGTTTCTTTAATTTTGAGTTTTGTCAAGATTAAGCTTTTTACATCTTGGCATTTCATTCCAAACTGGTATGGGGATTGGTTGTGTTTCATCCTAAGGTTTGTCAAATCTCTTACTAAACATTTTAGGTTTCTTTGATCGCCGAAATATGCTATTAGTATGCGTTTGTATTCGTCCCATTGGTCTACGTCTTCGCGACTTGCAATTAATGTTTGTGCCCTTCCGGTCAGTTTACTGATAATAAGGCGGATAAGCAAAGTGTTCCTTTCGTTATCACCTGGCTTATAAAAGGTTTTAGGAATATTTCGCTGGCTGAATTATAGTTACTAAGTAAACATTGATCATTACCGTTAAAGCTGGGTATCATTTCTAAGTACAGTTTCATTTCATTAGTCATCTTGGCTGAGGTAATATTTGGGTAATTTTAAAAGTAAAGAATTTTTTTTTTTAAAAATTTGGATTTGTTTTGTAGTTTTGGTGTTGTTTAATGGGTTTTACGCTTGATATTGGTTTGGTTGAGTTTACTCTTAATTTGCCGATTTTAATTTTTAATTTCTGAAGTTTCAATAGGCTGAGTGGTTTTTGTGGTAATTTATAGTGCTTGAATGTTTTGCATTAGTTGCGTCAGTTAAAACTTCTCTATTTTTAATTTTGTCGATTTTAGTTAGGTGTATAATAATTATCTCTTTGGTTTATGCGATTGTAAGGTGTCTGCAATGCTTACAATGTTGTCAGTTATTAGTTGCGTTAGCGTCTCTATTACAGGTTATTTTTAATTATACTGTAGGTGTTATTCAGTAAACGTTGTGATTTTATACAATGTCGTGTTTGAGAATAATACAATTTGTGCTTCTTTAATTTACTGAAATATTTAATTAAAATTTTCACGTTTGAATGCGTTCTCAGTACCGTAATTATTTATATCTTTCCTGAGTAATTTAAATTGATACTTTATAAAAATGTTTCTGGTCGTAATTTTATGCTGTTTTAAATTTTACAATGCTGAAGGTTTTCGCGATGTTTAGATAGCTTTCGTTTCGCGATTTATAATTAGATTTATGCGTATTTATCCAAGGTTAGATTTTATTCACTTTTAAAGATGATACGATGAATGTTGGTTTTGCGTTTGAAATCGCGCTTCGTTATTTCTTGTAATAAGAATGTGGTTTTTAATAATGGATTTGTACGTTGTCTATTTATGGATCGTATTCTGTTTCGCGTTTGAATAGTTGCGTTGTTATTAGGATTTTAGTTTTAGTTTTTCGTGATTTTAGCTTTCACTTTTTATTCTCGGCGTATTTAAATTATTTTTATGTGCCAGTTAAGTCTCTTATTGTTGAATTAGGAATTCGTTTCTTGCGTTAGTTAAAGTTGTTGAATTAGAATTTTTAAAAATTTCTCGCGCCAGTTAAGATTGCTGAATTAGAGGTTTGGTTTTGTTTCTAAAAATTTTCTTACGTTAGTTAAAACGCGATCTAGTCTCTTGTGCGCTTAAAATTTTGCGACTTTGTTAAATGTTTCGAGTTTTTTATTTCTCAGAAATAATTTTTCTCAAGTTTCTTTGTCTCGAAATAAGTTTCTCAAGTTCTTATAAATCTTTCTATATACAGAGTAAAATAATAATAAAGCTTGAAGTAACTTTGAAACTTTATATTTAAAACTTCTTCAATTTTAATCAATCGTTAAATACACTATCATCAACTTAACAAAACTTTCATCAAATTACCGTACTAGAACCGACTGACGTTCACTACGACTTCATAATTATCAACTTAACTGATTTACATTTATAAACTTAAATTATATCATATATAATACTAATCTGTAATATATAATCTAACTATACGAGCATTACTCATACTGTTCTTTCTATCAATTCGATTTATATCTATCTTGATATAGTTATCTTGACTTACTTACTGATCTAATGCTTACATCTTATTATGTATATTAATGTACTGTATCTATTAATTTATATCACTTTATTTTGTCTCATTCTAACTAATAATCATACTTCTATTAATATTAATTCTATATCAATAATCTAGTAATTGCTATTATACATTTATATCTATTTATTTATAGATATTATGTAATCTTTATAATTTCGTATACTTTTAGTTATTCATTGTAATTTTATGTAATTTTGATTCTTAGCATTTATATTCGTCTATTAAATATTAATTTTAAACTTTTGGTGATATTAATATATTCATATTGTTTAACTTCTAAAATTTATTGTTAACTTAAATTTATTTATGATTTGAAATCTATTTATATTGTTTAAATTATTTTGTATTAATATTTAGATTCTATTTACTTCTTAATTTATAAATTAATATAAATTCTTATATTTTAACTATAATTTTCTAATTTGTTTAAATTTAAGTTTATTTTGGTTTAAAATTAGTGGTATTATTTCCGTAATTAACTAATACTTCTTATTATTTTATTTTATTGTTTTAATAATTTATAATTAAAATTATTTATTCTGTTTTTGTAATGTTTTAGTTAATCGTTAGAATTTTTTTAATAATTAAATAGTTTTAAATATCTCATATATGTAATTTCATTTACAATTTTTGATTTTCTTGTTAGGATTTATAATACTGGTCTTGATTTTTTGGTTTCAATTATTAAGATTTGATTATTATTATTTCGTTTGGTAATTTTGCTTGTTATGGGTAACTTAATTTATACTTGTAGTCTGTAAATTTTTATTTTACTTGTTTCCGTTACGACTGCGCCAGTTAAGGTTCGTGGCTTCGAGCGGTCCTTTTAAAAGACTTCTTTGAACTTTAACAAATTTATTTGATTTAAACAGATTTGAACAATGGAACTTTACAATCTTGAATTAAATTATTCTAAGTCGAAATACATTAATTACTTAATTGTACAAGTGAGCTATTTACGAACTGCAATGTAAAAGCTGAACGTTTGATGAACTGACTGCGAGTGGAGCTCCCGGTCCTTATATAATTTCCCTACCCCCTCATAGTTCTGTGGGAACTTGACTCTATTCATGATACATAGTTGCTATCTTAAAAGCTATTCATAAATACTTTGTTGCGAGCTTACTTCTGTGTAATCTCGGTACGTGACTTCCTACGACCGTCTGTGACCTGACATCTGCAGTGTCACTTATCCTTGTGCTACTTTGTAGTGCTTCCGTTCCCATGAACGTTTATAAACTGAAATAAATTGTAATAAATTGTCTTTTATGACATTGTTGCACATTTCCTAATATTTCCTAATAACTTCTTAAGTATTAGTTTTATATACTAAGGCTACATTTGATGCGTCTGTTGTTAATATGAATGGTTTCGAAAAGTCGGGGTATTCTAATACGGAGTGATTTGTTAATATACTCTTAATTTTGTCTACTGCTTTGATAAATTCTGGGGTATGTACGATTTTGTTTCCCTTTTTTAAACAATTGGTTAGGGGCTTGGTTATTTGAGCATAACCTTTAATGAATTTACGGTAATAACCGCTAAGGCCTAAAAATCCTTTTATCTCTTTATTCGTTTTGGGTATGGGGTAATTTAATACAGCGTTTGTTTTGTCGGGGTTTGGCATCACTCCTTGGGGTGTTACTATGTGTCCTAAAAATGCTACTTAAAAGCTATTCATAAATACTTTGTTGCGAGCTTACTTCTGCGTAATCTCGGTACGTGACTTCCTACGACCGTCTGTGACCTGACATCTGCAGTGTCACTTATCCTTGTGCTACTTTGTAGCGCTTCCGTTCCCATGAACGTTTATAAACTGAAATAAATTGTAATAAAATGTGTTTTATGACGTTGCACATTTCCTAATATTTCCTAATAACTTCTTAAGTATTAGTTTTATATAGATATAATAGGTGGGGGATCACATAACTCGCGTATCCGGAAAATCTTTCTTCTCCATTTACTCTAACCACCTGCAAAACACGCTCATAATGCCAGCGTCTCTATTCTCCTTGCAGTAATGCGTTCATAATCACTATTTTCCGTCTCACTCGTGTTTCCCTACTTTCATCGAGCCCCACTATTGCCGTGCTGTCTACGGTTACGGTTCCCTCGCTAAATGTGCCCCTTCAAAATCGATATCGTCGACAAACATCTTGCATCTTTGTTTTACCTATTTGTTTTTTATAATATACTCGTCTGTCACGCGCTTGAAAACTGTTTGTCCTTTTACCAGCTGATGTATTCTATATCTCTCTTAGTTGCTTTCTAACGATTCTCTGTCCCTTAAAATTATTGATTTTTGCTTCACAAATAACATACTTGTTCGTTAACCTGGCCTTTACGCTGTACAATACCTCGAAAAGTTATCGCATCATCTCCTAGCTTTCAAAGAAATATTTATATGTTGAAGCTTCTATTCCCTGAACTCCTCGACCGTTTGGTTATGTTATTTTGTAGTCTTTTATGAATTAAATTAACGTACTTTTTAGATTACGATGCTAAACAAATATTCGTTACATCAATTATTGATTTTTATATACCACGAAGCTTTAATATTACACATGTTTTCCTGCAATAGTCAACCTTGTATTAAATTAACGTATAGAAATGATTGATTTTTATCTACCGCGAAGCTTTAGTATTATACATGGTTGTATGCAATAGTCAACCTTGTTGTCGATCCTACTTGTCTTTGCATTAAATTAATGTATACAAATTATTACTTTGAAACTATATAAAAATGTCATTTAACACTAAAAATTTCTGTATGTAATCGTCTGCCTTGTCGTATACTAAAGTATTCAAACTTTTGCTTTGAAAAAATGTCTATAATTATTAGTATATGTTGATGACCCTTTCTACTTCTAACCAAATTACTCAAGTAATCAATCACAATTAAATCAAGTGGGTTTTGCACTTGGATGCTCTGTACTACATCCTGACTAGTATGGTTTTTGTGCTTGTCCAATGTACATAGATAACATGAATTAATTGCTGATTTTACAATCCCAATATCTTTAACAGCAAAAAATATTTCCCTAAATATTAACCAAAGTTTCCTAATGCCTATGTGCCCATATCTAACATGAAGATTCTTCACAATCAGTCTCGCTTGTTCCCTATTTACTACATACAACTCCAGAGTTTGAATTCTCTTGCACAGAAATCCATCAATCATCCGATAAATTTTAAACTCCGGTTCGCTTTCTAATCTTCTCTTGATGAGTAGTAGTTCTTCACTTTGCTCCTGATTCCTTAGTATCTCTTCCTGTCCATATATGGATCCATCTTGCAGTAGAACATTCATTGCGATTATTATGTCACATGGCTTTTTATTTTCATTTTCCTATTCCGACTGAAAGCATCAGCTATGAAATTGTTCTCTCCTTTAATGTATTTTATTTCAAAGTCAAACTCTTGTAGCAATAATCCCCATCGATACACTCTATTGTTCGAAAATCGCGTGTTCATTAGTGCACACAACGCTGAATGATCTGTTTCAATAACAAAGTGCCTACCTATGAGATAAAATTTCAGTTTGCTTACACCAAACACCACTGCTGCCATCTCATTTTCACTAATAGTGTAATTCAATTCATGCGGCTTCAGTGTTCGTGACACAAATGATATAGGTATCTCTTCGCCATCTTGGATTTGATATAGTTCTGCTGCCAAGGCACAATCCGATGCATCCGTATGCAATAGAATTCCTAAGTCAAATCTGGGATGCCTCAAAATTAGTTGTTTGTGAAACTGCTCCAACAGGATTAAGTATGCTGCTTCTTGACTCTCCGACCATCTCCATTTGACTCCTTTCTTTAAAAGTTTGAACAGCGGCCCTGCCTTCTCAGAAAATGCTAGTACAAACTTCTTGTAAAAATTGAGAACACCCAAAAATACCCTTAACTTTCTTACATTATTCAATCTCGTATATTTTAGAATTTTCGACAATCTTTCTTTGTCTATACACATACCCTTATTATTTACTACATAGCCCAAAAATTTAACTGTCTTTGAAAATAATTCACATTTGTCGATATTTAACCGTAATTTCACTAATTTCAGTTCTAATAAAACCCTCTCTAAATGAGAATAATGCTGTTGTTCAGTTTTGCTAAAAATTAAAATATCATTGACGTAGTATATACAAAACTGCTCATACGCCCCTAAAATTGCCTGCATGGCCTTAATTAATGCTGCACTCGATGTTGACAATCCATACTACTTTAAGGTTGTACACTTTTCCCTCCACAGAAAATCCCGTATACCTTCTAGACTCTTTGTGTAGTGGAATTAACCAGAAAGAATTTTTTAGATCTAACTTACTAAAAATAAATTTGCCACTTAGCCTCATTAAAAGTGTGTCCATGGACCGTGGACAATGAAATTGTGGTTTTGTCCGCTGATTAATCTTCCTTGCATTCAAACATAAACGAATACTATTGTCTTTTTTCTTAACCACAACTAACAGATTTAGAAAATGCATGTTTGAGAACTCAATTATGCCATCATTCAACATCTTCGTTAACTCTTGATTCACTTGTTTTCTATATGCTGCCGGTATTAGATATATTTTTGTATTAAACGGTTCAGAGTTATCTACTTCTAAAACGTGCTCATATCCTAACGCTGTGCTTGCTTCTACACCTACTAATTCTGAATGTTTATTCAATAGCACCTGTACCTCTTCTAATTTTTCCCCTGAACATTTAATTGTGTCGATCTCTTTCACCTCTTCATCCTCTATTCCCCTAACATTAATACACAAACCTGTGTCGTTCTCAGTGACTTTATAACTTGTCTTCCAGGGCAATATCCTATCCCTAACTCTAACAACCTTCCTCTCTATATCTATCACTACACCTAACTTCACCATACAATCAACACCTAATATCCCCTTAAATTTCAGTCCAGGTATAATTATAAATTCCTGCTCACAGCTAACTGAACCTAACTCTATTCTTAATACTACAATGCTATTTACCATAGCAAATTGCTTTTTATTTGGTGCTACCAAATGGCTTCTTTTTATTGGTATAATCCTATCACACACCTTTTTCCTAATTTCACTGACGAATTCCTCTGATATTAAACTCGCCTCTGCTCCAGAATTGAGCAACGATCATAAATTATGATCACAAATTTTCACATCTATAATTGGCAAACAAAATTTTTTCTTTATTTCCGGTTCAACTTCCTCATAAATTTTTAAAAATCCCCTTGGATGTTCATATTTATACACAATTATGTCTAGTGATTTGTCACCGTCTAAAAATCCTGTCCGTGTCGAGTTTCCCTACTAGGTCCCTGTTGTCCTACAACCTCCGCATACGTCCTCGGCGTCGTTTCTATCCTACTAGTTCTCTCATTGTCCCTACCTGATGTCATCATCTGCGTCCTACCCATGTCCGGTGAACTGTTTTGTCTTTAAATCGTAGGTTGCTGCGTCGGTCCTCTACTCGCACTGTTACTCCTGAAAAATGTCCTCCTTGATTCTCAGTTCTGTCCTGAATTCTTATTAAAATTGGTCCCCCGTCTTTGATAATTATCTCCCCTATTTTCGAATCTAACCATATTAACGTTCCTTTCCCTATTTTCACGAGGTTTTTTGGTGCTCACATCGTCATACCTCTGCAAGTTTTCTAAAAACATTTTCCTTTCTACAATATTTTGCAACGCTAAATGTTGCCTAACCTCAACTTCGAAGTGTTGCGAAAGATACTTAATAATTTGTCGGTCCGTCAAAGGTACACTCAACTGCTTTGCTATGCTATACTTGCGAATAGCATACTGTTCCCTACTTCCAGCATATTCACCCTTGTATTTTCCTGTGATTAAATCGTCACGTACCTGATCTTTTTTGTGATCGCTCCAATAATGCTTTAAAAACTTGTCTTCGAACTCCCTATATGAATCTGTTTCCTGTCCAATTAAATTATACCAGGCCTCAGCATGGTCTTTTAACAATGCTTTAACCATGTTTAATTTTGCCTGTTCATAATACAAATTTCCAATAAAATTTCTAACGCTGTTAATAAAAATTTGAGGGTTTACCCTATTATCCCCGTAAAATTTCATGTGTTGTAATGATACGTTAGTTGAAACAAATCTGGGACCACCCCCCATCAAACTTGATACATTCTGTCTAATGCCACTTACCTCTCCTTCAACCCTTCCTAATTGATCTTTGCACGAGTCCATAACCTCGGTCATTTTTGCATTTATCTCTTCCTCACAGAAGATTCTTACCTCAGTTTTTAACTGTCCCATTTCCTGACTCAAACCTCTTATATTTCGTTTGTTCTTGTTGACCCTTGTTTCAACTTTCCCCATTTTTATTGTTAAATTGTTCTTAAATTTATTAAATTCTTGAATAGATCTATCTATCTTTTTACTTAAGGTAAATAAAGACAACGTAAATAAAGACAATTTTAAAAACTCTGAGTGATTTAATACCCAAGAAAGGTTAAGAAAAATACAAAACAAACCACAACAAACATACAGGGAGTATTTACAAAGCAATAAGTTTCACACTAACCCCTATATGCAGTATAAATGACTCTCGAATTTCTGTAGTTAGTGGTACCAAATCCGGAAGGTTTAAAAAAATTTAAATATCTTTTGGTCTGTAGCAGTTGAATATTGTTTTACCCTAAAATTAATGACATATCACTTTAATACTGTGATTATCTTCGTTTCTTAAAATGTCAAGGAATCTAGCAATACTTCGTTCTCTAGAATTTTTAAAATTCTCTAATATAATTAAAATTCTTCGGTCCACACTTGCATACAACTGTAATTCCTTTCCAGGTTGAAGCAGCGAAAAATCAACTTCAAGCTAAATTATTATCGAAAATAAATATGACTTAATCTCATTTATGATAATTACCAATTTGTATCCGTTTTCCGTACCCAGTGCTGGAAATTTTTAAAAATATGTATTGATTTCAAGTGCCTCAAGAATTGTTTTTCTAATTTGGAAACTATTTCTTCAAGCATCCAAAATGGAAGTCCAGGGCGATATGTTGTTTTCCAACCACAGAATAAGTTCTTTTTCTTTCGGTTTAATAGCTAAAATATTCAATCCCAATTAGACATTTATAAAAGATCATTCTGCAATAATTTCAGGCAATATAGTAAATATTTTTCTACTTTGGATATACCAATCTTATAATACAACTTGTAACACTACAATATTTTTTATAGCAACAGATATTATACCCAGGCTAGTAATTTAGATGTAGTCGGCATGAGCATAAGATTCAACTTAAGGGGAGGTAGGAGTTTGTTTGCAAATTCAATAGGAAAAGTAGAATACACATAATTGTTGCAAATGTAAACTAAATGCTAAACGGTTATTGGATAATCGTACCAGCTGGTAATGACTTAAATAATATTTATTTTTAATTAACACCTACAAAGTAACAACTTAATAGGCGTCAACAGTGCCTAGTTGAATGTAACTGGTATAGGCGTACTTACACAAACTAAATACTTACAAGTGCATTGGCTCCTATAATTTACCGACCAATTTAATAACTGCTAAATAACTTCCTACTTAAGATCTTAGCATCTGTCCATCATGGTTTCGAACAATGTTGTATTCGTGGTAGAACTAGATGGGTACGTGAAGGGCGAATCCAGAATACTTTTAACTCAAGAAAGAAACCTAGAGATCACCTAAATGCACCATTTAGCACATGTAAATTAAACAATAATTTACCTTTCTAAGGGTATCCTTTGTATGTTAATAAAAATAGTAACTTCCTTTTGGATACCATTCAGCAGCAAAAAGGTAGTTATAACTACGGTAGTTCTGTTCTTGTTTTAAATGTTTCTAAAACTACTGCCATATGCATCGGTTCACGTGTTAACAAATAAAGAGCATTGCGATATCAAACTAGAAAGCTCAGAATGAACAACTTTGTCATTCGTATAAACAACAAAGTCAGTATATGTATATGTGTATCTATGTGTGTATATATCTATATACTTATTTTTTTTTGCATATGCTACAAAATTAGAGGTGGTGAAGCAGATTATCTGCTTGCAGAATGTCCCCAATTGTGTTACTCTGTATATCACATTAATTTATAATTACTTCGTCATCAGCAGTAGGTCTTTAGTCCTAGAACTAGTTAAATGCGTACCTACATTGTTTCTTATTCTCAGCTAATCTACACATTTCCCTGAAATTCCCACACCCTACAGTTTTTACTATCTGCGTGCAATAGTCTGATCTAAGTCTACCTCTACCTCACATTTTTCCTATCTCTGCCTGTAATATATCCCGCACTATTCCCCAAATGCCTTAGTACATGTCCTGTCCTTCTATTTCTCTTGTCTTTTTTTTTTTGTTTCCCACAGATATCTTTCTTGCACCTACTATTTCTAGAACCTCTTTGTATTAACTTTGTCTGTCCATGCTACATCATCATACATCTGAAGCACCACATTTCAAAAGACGTCTTTTCTTTTCCTGTCTACTCGTACTGTTCCTATTTCAGACATACAGTGCTGTGCTCCATACATATGTTTTCAACAATTTTTCCTTGTTTCTGTTTGTTTTCTTCGAACATGACCTTCAAATGTCATATTTATTAGCAAAATTAAACTATAATCCCGAACTTTTTAAACTAAAAATATATGTTTAGGTACCTTAAAATGTTTATATTTTAAATTATACCGTACAAAATCACACAGATTTAATTAGTTGTGTTGTTGGTTTATTAAATATCCGAATATTGAACAAAGGAATAGTAAAAAGGGATATATTGTTCAACATACATCCAAACAGTTAAAATTTATTTGTTGAACAACCAAATCGGCCAATAACTCAATCTGCGTTTTAACATGTGATCTCAGCAGCTGATCCAAACTAACCAAACCTAAAATAATTGAGCAGTAAAATGGTTGTTTTTTTTATGCTTTGTTTAGTTGTTGTGTGTTCTTTATCAATTTAAGTTGTCTATTACTTAATAATTGCAAGAATAGATTCAAAATGCATTCTGCATGGCCAAGGTATGATTATTATTTGTATATTAATGATAAAGTTTAATACAAATTTAATGCATTTTTAGTAAAAGATCAGCCTGACTGCAATCTTTAAGATATCCGCCACAAACAAGTTCACAAAATGTGTGACATGAGCTACAAATTAATAACGTCAGATAAAAGTTGTTTTCAAGTCAAGATGATGATGATGATGGAGCTACAATATCAAGTTCGGTGGTATCATCTGAAAAGATCGGTAATGTCACAGAGGAACCTGTTCAAAGTAGTGGTGCAACACTCATTGAAGAAACTGAAGTGTATAAAATCGGTCTAGATTCATATCACCAGCGGAAATTATAGTATGTGATCCACACATAGAAACTGATACCTTATCTGACTATGCCGCAGCAAGAAGTAATGTCATTCAGGAATTTGTAGTTATCGACAATCAACTTGTTTCTGTAGAAGTTGGACAGCATATTATCATACCAGATGGAGAGTATTTTATTGAACGGTGCAAATATTTTAGTAGAATGCACTAATCTATAAGTAAAAGACTTATAATGCAAGGAAGTCCAAATATCAGACGCTAAAAAAAGAGTACGAAAACGTAAGGTTGATCTACATAGTTGGAAACATAATATAAGAAAGAAACAGTGGGAATCAGGGAAAAGATACGTTAATATTAAAGGTATCACTATGCGAGCACGTGTTGTTAATGGAGGTTGTACTACAAAATAAGTAGAAAAAGTAATATTTATGAATATTACCTTGAAATTGATTCCTCTAAGCAGCGTGTTTGTAAAAAAATTGTTTCTAAACACTCTCAATATTAGCCAGCAACGAATATATTACTTTTTTAAATGCGTTCAGAATACGAAAACTGGAATACCTTGCTCTCCCTTAAAAGGAAAAAATGTTAAGAAATGCATAATTCCCGCAAAAGTTTAGGAAATTCAGGAGTATATTAGTTTTTTTCCTTACTATAGACAGACACTATTGTCGCTCTAACTCTAGCAAGCAATATTTAGAGTTCACATTCAATTTGTCCCGCATGTACGATTTATACAGAGCGAAATATACCAGCTCACTACCTATTCATACCTACAGGAAAGTTTTCAACCAAGAGTTTAATATTTCTTTTTATGTACCTAGAAAGGACAGATGTGAAGAATATGATTCAAACAAGCATGCTTCAGAAGAAGAAACATTTGAACAGGAAGAACATTTAAGAAGAAGAGAGAAAGGGTATAAAGAGAGGAAAAAGGATCAAGAATTGAACAAATCAGTAGAAAGAGATGGACACACAGCGGTAGTTACATTTGACCTATAAAACGTATTCACTTTGCCAAAAATGGGCGTCAAAAGCTTTTATTACAAGTGTAAACTAAATGTATGCAACTTAATTGCCCATTGTAATATAAATAATGTGGTCTATAATTGCATTTGGCATAGGTGCTAGTGGACGATCAGGCAATGACATGGCTAGTGCATTAGTTAAACTATTAACCTTAGTTACTAAAGACAACCCACACCTAACACATTATTATTTGATCAGACAGCCGTGTGCCACAAAACAAAAACTCGCACATGACTATGGCTCTGAAATACTTTTTGGAATATTCTTCTTTAAAAACTATTGAACACAAATACGGCGAACCAGTCCATGGCAATGTGCAAGTGTTTGATGCCGCATACAGCATGACCGAGAAGTTTCTTAGAAATGTGAAAATTGCTAGCCCTGTTAAATTGATTAGGGTACTGCCGAAACTTCCACAAAACAAATATAAGTTCAGAGTAATCCAAATGATGCCACAAGACTTTAATGATTATGCCTGCCTAGCATCAAATTTTGTTTTTAAAGAAATTACATATATCAAAATCAAACATATCATTTACAAAAAAGGTAACATAATGAACATATTTTACCGACTACGATTCACAGAAAAAATCTGTACAGAAAAAACGATTAAAATTCAAAGTAAGAAGCACGAAAGAAAAATTTAAAAAAAGCTTTGGCTGCACAAGAAGCTGTAATGCCAAAATTGACAATACTGAAGGAAGTTTGTTTTCTTTCAGCGTTAAAAATTAAACATCTACATGAGATGAAATATCTAGATGACCAAGCAGACAAAGAATTTTATAATGCTCTTCTAAAGAATGTAAAAGTGGCCAAAAAGAAGAATGAATAACTACAAAATAATATGTTTGTTAAAAGTCACATTTCAAAAATTTTAATTAATTTTTTTAAAGATATTGAACAATATTTAAATAGAATATGTAAATATTGTTGTGTTCAATATCCATAATTTGTTCAACATCCTTCTCTATATAATGTAGTCATTAAAAAAAGTGTTCAACATCCATTGTATTTTGTATAATAAAAGATAAAAAAATATGTCCATCTCAGGTATTAAGCCATTTTTTAACCTACCACAACTTTCTCTTTAAATGTAAAGTCAAATAAAGTTTAAGAACTTTGTAATAAGCTTGCAAACAGTTTTTTGTGTTTTCTGAACAAATATACTTTTGGTTTATTGAACAAACCAATATTCGGTGACGATATATTAAACATTATCCTTTTCTTCACTTTTTTCACAAATATAGCATTCCTGGGTTCATAACCTTGAGCATTATACAAAGCGGAATTTGTGATAAATGTTAGTAATTAATGAACACTATAAATTAATTATACCACATCAATAACATTAGATATATTAACTCGAAATATAACATAACATGCATCTACAACCAGTTGATGGCCACCACACACGTTTTATATAACCGGTAAGGTAGAACACTTTATTTACGGAAGTAAACATTTTTAAATACATAGTAGGAACATAATATTATGAATTCCTCGCAAATTCGCGCCCTTTGTGCGATTTATCTCCTAACCTTAATGAATTTGAGACTCTGATGCCAGAACATTTTTTAATCGGCTTATCGCCAGTATCAATTCCCAAGAATAATAACGTCAAGACGTTCGCAATAATCGTCTTAATTGATGGCAGTTACTGCAAAAAATGCAGTCCCATTTTTGTCAACGTTGGAGTTCAGAGTACCTGCATACTCTCCAGCAGCGTGCAAAAAAGTGGGATGTCCATACACACAATTTAAAAATCAATTTTCTGGTTGCAATAATCAATCAGAATCAACCGCAACTAAATTGGAAATTGGACAGAATCAAATCGCTTATGCCAGGTTCAGACAACATCATTCGTGTTGCGTCTGTCCAAACTGTAACCGGTGTAGTGTCCAGACCTGTAGTTAAACTATGCCCACTATTTTTTAATTAAGTGTAATTTTTCTAGCATTATTATTTATTTTAAGTTTCTGATTTTTTTTCTATAATTTGTGAAACATGTGATTTATGCACAGAATTAACTATTAATAATAGAAATTTTATTTTATTTTATTTACTGATTTTAGACATTTTTTAATTTCGGGGTACGATTGTGATTAGAATTAAATGTCCTACCATTCTTTTCTCTATTCTCTTTCCTATAGAACTTGATAAAGTACTATGCGCAAGTGTTAGTGCAGTACATTACTAGAAACACATTGAAATATATCGTGTTTGCATGTGTATGTGTGAAGATTGGGATCCTGAACCGATCACCTCAACTCTACTACTTTATTATTTCTTTTTCTTTATATTTATCTATTATTTACTCGCAATTATCAGTTAACCAACTTCTTACAGAGCACTCTAATATGATTCAATAGCATTGTGTGCACACCAATTAGTACAGATTTTTCCACATTTCAGGTTTGTGTCAGATGTACTTGAGGCATCTATTTGTGGCTACTTACTGACTGCTCTTAGCTTTAATTATGTTATTGTGAATTTAGAGACTATGCAAGCAGCATGTGGAATATCGAAAGGGTTAAGGAAGAACACTTAAGGAAATATCTTTGTACTTGCGGGGTCTTTCGCAGTGGCTAACCATAAAGTGAAATGAAAATGTGAGAAATTGACCACGGTTGGAATTACAAGTCAAGTGATACGATTTGGAGGTTGCGTTAAATGCAAAGTAAATAGATATAGTTACAATATTGACTAAGATCAGCTGTCTTAGTTACGGCATAGAATAATGATTTTATTATTGGTTATGGTTTATTAGGTAACAGTTAAAACCATGAAATATACCAGTTAAATGCTCTGTTAAGGCAAATTTTTCATACCTGTTATATTAAGGTCCAAGACATAATGTTATTAAATGCATTACTTAATTGATATCTGAGAGAGATAAATAATCATAACTAGTTGTTGAAGTGCAGGCACATATGCAATATTTAACCTTCAGGTTTACTAGTTAATATATCGTTGTTCAACTGATAACTAATTTAAAAATCAATCAATATTTATTGGGTTTTAAGAAGTAGATCTTTTACAAGTCTGTTTGGGTTGAAAATAATTTGATGAAATTTGGTACTTCTTATTTTAGAATATCGAACAGTTTCTAATAATTAACTCCAATTTTTACCACTTTAAAAATAGATTTAAGGCAGAAGCCACACTAACACATGACCATAATCACATACACAATATGCATTGCAATTCATATTTAATGAATTCAATGCATTAAATCTTTAAGATAGTTACAAAATATTTAATGTTACTCTAAATGTAATAAATTTAGAAGCGCAATTACTTGTTATATACTTAAATAACAAAAATTATTGCAGTAAAATATGCAAAAATGTGTGTGGTAATTTATATATGCTACAGTGTGTAAATGCATATGTGCATGTAAGCATGAATTTGTGTATTTCAGTACATACGTGCATGTATGTGTGTGTGTTGAGCAGAGCATACACGCATGTATATATATATATATATATATATATATATATATATATATATATATTACTAGTTCGATTTGAAATGGTAATTCAACTTTAAATACAAAGTTGGGTTTTCATTTCATCTTAATAACTATTAATATATATTAAGCATTCATTTGCATTCCAAATGTGGATTATTCTTCTCTATTAATAATAATATAATTACATGTTTGTATTATTCCGAACGTTCCAAAAATGGGATGATCAAGTTATTAGTACATGAATTATGTATATAACTAGATTCAATTTCCTTAAATGCAAAACGTAATTGAAAAATCGTTAACAAGAGCCAAGCTTCAGTAGTATTAAGTATAACATCATCTAAACAATTAGGCTAGATAGCTCAATTGGTTAGAGCACTGATCCGGAAAATCAGAGGTTGCAGGTTCAAGTCCTGCTGTAGCCGTTCTTTAGTGGTTTTCAATTACTAGTTCGATTTGAAATGGTAATTCAACTTTAAATACAAAGTTGGGTTTTCATTTCATCTTAATAACTATATATATATATATATATATATATATATATATATATATATATGTATGTATAAATGTAAATCTGTATGCTACACTTGTTGTTTTGGAGGGATTATTTATATGAAGTTAACTAAAATACTTTTGCATTATTTTGGCTGATAATGTAGTGTACAATAAAAATTTTTAATTTAAATGCATTATATTTATTACACTTTTCTATTATTAAATTTTTTTTAAATATTTTATAGTGAAGATATTACTCATCATTGCTAGCAAAAGTAAAGGTTTTGTATGCTATTTGCTTTAGAATTAATAAGTAAATAGATATAGAAAATACTGAATACTTTTGGAATCATTTCATACTCTGCTAGATTGGAACATGCACAGTGTGTCCCAAATTGGATGTATTAAATGGGTAACTTAGTTGTTATTAAAGATACAATAAAACTGTGTGCGCAGTCATAGGCCAACTTTTTGAGATCAATTCAATGGTGAAATCACAAATGAGCGATCTTTTTTTGTTTTCGAGTTATAGCCAAAAATTGATATTTTTAGCAATTCTATTAATTCGTATAACTCGTTTACTTGCAGAAACATCCAAAAATGCTGTAGAAGTATTTTATACAGTTTTTAACGTAAAATACAGTGGTGTACGCAAATATTTAATATTTATAACACTTTTGAGGTTATAATATAAACTTGCATTTTTTTAAATGGAAACCACAATTGGTTCCCGCTTTATTTAAAAGCTCTTTTTGACAGCTTTTAAAAAATATATAGTTTAATATAATTATTTTTCAAATGGCCGATTTATTCCATGTTTTTGGTATAATAAAATAATTTATTATATTGGTAATAAATAGTTGGCCGTGAAACAAAAGGTAAACACAAAACAAGAGTTTATTATTGTACCACATCACATTTCTAAACAACAAAGTTTGAAAGAAGAATACAATATCATAACTACATATATTACAAAAATTAATATAACTACATCTTAAATTGAAAATTATATTTCCCTATCCACATATAAATAGTCTATAATCTATATATGGATACACAAATACACACACACTCAAACACCTCATACCCCACACACACAAGCACGCACCCACACATGCACGCATGCATGCGCACACGCCCACACACACCCTTACCTACACACACCCTCACACAATATATATATAAAACGCTAGAACACAGATGGTATTACTACAATATTTTATTTACTGACAATTCAGAGATATTGTTCAAACTGGCCTCCATTCTCTCTTAAACAAAGTTTGCATCGTTTTATTAAAGATTTAATAGAATTTAATAAATGAACCGCCTTAACTTTACGAAATGCTGCATTAATTGAATTTCGCAACTCTTCAATACTATGGTGCTGGGTTTCATATATTTCCTCTCTCAAAAAATTCTACAAGGAATAGTCCAATATCGACAAGTCAGGAGATCTAGGCGGCCACTGAACAGGTCCAAACGTACCCATCCATTTATTGGGATATTCTCTATTTAAATAATCACGAGTAATTATCGCGTTGTGCGGGGATGCATCATCTTGTTAGAATCACACTTTTTGTCTTTTTTCGAGAGGCATGTCCTCCAGTAATTCGTGCAAGTTGGTATCCAAAATTTCAATATAGCGACCAGCTGAAAGATTATTTTCAAAAATATGGTATTGAAATTTGCCACTAACAATGTGACAACATATATTCAAACCAAAACGGCCTTGTTGATGCCTCATTAGACCAGTGTCGATTGTTGTGTCTGTTGAAGATAACAGTACTACTCACATGTGTTTCATCAGACCATATAATGTTATTTCCAAAATTGTTAGTAGCAGCACATTTACGAAGATACCATTGACAAAATCGCCTTCTTTTTTGAAAATCGTCGGGAAACAAACTATGTATAATTTTAATTTAATAGGGTCGATATGTATTACGCTTCAATATTCTTGAAGCTGCTGATTTAGAAACACCCATTTCCCTTTCAATTTTCCTACATGATGTTCTTGGGTTCGTTTCCACACATGCTATGGTTGCAACAGTAGTTTGCTCTTGATTAAAAACTGCATACTGTTTCATTCTAGGTTTTTCAAAACAGCCAAACTGTTGTAAATTACTATCTAAACTTCTAAACATGTTAATACTTGGTTGTCGTCTTTCAGATACCTGTATTACTTACAAACGACATAGTAATATTATTTGCTATTAGTTACGCAATTACCTGTTAAAATATAAAATTTTTGCTGATAGAGGAATTCTCGCAGACTCAATAAATGCAACTAGCATATCGTATTTTTCGTAATTTTCAAATTTTGCCATTTAGTAACAGACTGAAGGTTCACTTACAAACTAACAATACAATTTATTGCATGTGCAATAGATATGATTGAAGCTCGTTGATGTTTGTTATACAAACAATTGTCGCTTTTTGTTTACCTTTTGTTTCGCGGCCAACTATTTATTAAATTATTTTATTATAACAAAAACATGGAATAAACCGGACATTTGAAAAAATAATTATATTAAACTATATATTTTTGAAAAACTGTCAAAAAGAGCATTTAAATAAAGTGGGAACCAATTGTGGTTTCCATTTAAAAAAATGCAAGTTTATATTATAACCTCAAAAGTGTGATAAATATTAAATATTTGCGTACACCACTAAATTCTATGTAAAAAACTGTATAAAAGACTTCTACAGTATTTTTGGATGTTTTTGCAAACAAACGAGTTATATGAATTAATAGAATTGTTAAAAATATCAATTTTGGCTATATATCGAAAACAAAAGAAGATTGCTCATTTGTGATTTCACCATTGAATTGATCTCAAAAAGTTGGCCCATGACTGCGCACACAGTTTTATTGAATCTTTAATAACAACTAAGTTACTCATTTAATACTTTAAATTTGGGACACACTGTACATTGTCGTGCGATTTTTTTTAAATATCGCCAGTGCTTAATATTTTTGTAATGTTGTAGTGGAAACAAATATTTTTTACTATGAAAAAAAACAC
The DNA here is from genome assembly GCA_036346225.1 of Platerodrilus igneus. NCBI lineage: Eukaryota > Metazoa > Arthropoda > Insecta > Coleoptera > Lycidae > Platerodrilus > Platerodrilus igneus. Next base: position 770,220 of record JARFIW010000813.1, read on the forward strand.
CTATAATTAGACAAGATTTGACACAACAGTGTTTAATTTCAACAATTTTATTTTAAATAATCTTTGTATATCTTTTATATTGAATGACAATATTTATTTCTTGCATCAATATAAAATTTTTTGCGTTAAATATGTACTTACAAAATTAATGTGTAATTCTTATAAAATGCCATTTCTAAAAAAAGTTTATGTTACATCTAGATTTTATTAATTAGCATTTTTAGGTATTATATATATATATATATATATATATATATATATATATATATATAATTTTTGTAGTTTCTCGAACAGAAGTAGTATAAATATAGTTGGATGGGTTTTTTTGGGATACACTCATTCGTAAAATAACAACTATTGTGTCAAATTGTAATTTATGATCTGACGTTTTGGCATGACATTTATACCTTATTCTTAGAACAATTACTTATGACTAGTGTTGTAAATACCATGAACTCATAAATGCATGAATGACATACAACTATGAGTGTTGTATTATATATATATATATATATATATATATATATATATATATATATATATATGTTATATGGTTATATTGGTTGAATGGGACAAAAGTTGCATAATCATAAGGGTATCTCAGATCGGTTTTCAAATTTCAAAAATTTTTCATAGGTTACTAGATAGAGGCAAAAAACACAAAATTGACGATTTCTTTATTTGTTGGTAGTTAGTCTACTAATTAAAATAGAATTTTCAAATTTGGTACATCATGGTAATTCCCTATTGCGCTTCACATTTTCAACTTAGATTTTGTCTAGGGCATCTAGATTTTGCGTGACGATGTTCAACTTTTTATTTTTAAATAGTCGCCATATTGGATTTTTACATTTTTGAAATGCTGACAAAAACCCTTTCCAAAGAGGCTATGTTTGATTGAATCAAAACACTAAAAATCACATAATTATGTTTTGGTCGTAGTAGGCTTTAATTTCCATTATGACAAAGAGAAACAATTGCTCTAAAAATTTTTAACTTAATTGTCAGTGGTAATAAAAACAGTAAAAAACGTAAAAAATTGAAAATAAATCTGTATTAATCAGAACTTACATAACTATGCATTAACAAGGAATAAATACAAACTAGCATCTATTCAATACAAAATATTATTTAAGCTGTTTTTAGTTGTCATTCATGTTCAGACAATTGCAAATTAACAATCAAGGAAAAAAAATATAACAATAGTCAGCCACATGAATTCATTATTTATTTTAAATGTTCAAATAACCCCCCATCTTTACAAGATCGTCTTATCGTAGTTGGAGTTATTTTATTTACGGCCTCTTGGACTGCTTGTTGTAATTGGCCTACATTATCATACGTTTTTGAGTACACACGACTTTTTAAATGACCCCATATAAAGAAATCTAGAGGAGTTAAATTCGGTGATCTTGCCGGCCACTTAATTGGTCCCCGATTTCCAATCCAGTTTTCATTATACTCAGAATTAAAAAAAAATTCTAATAATCAGAGCATTGTGGGGTGATTTTGAAAAATCATATTTTGCAAAGTAGCGAGTGGAAGCTCCATTAGTCTATCTGCCACATTTCCCTGCAATAAATCTAAGTATCTCGCAGAGTTTAAATTTGCATCATAAAAAACGGACCTATAATGTACCTTCCAATAATACGAATCCAGACGTTGAATCCCCATTTAACTTGATGTCTAACTTGGCGGTTCAAATGTGGATTTTCATCTGACCAAAAAATTGTATTTTTGCAGTTGAACATACTACAATTCGTAAATCGACTTTCGTCAGACCACAAAATTGTATATGCAAAATTTGAATTTTTGTTGCACTTTCTGATGTACCAAGCACAAAATTCCATTCTTCGAATTTGATCTTCAGTACGCAATCCCTGACATGGTCGTTCATGATATGGATGGTACTTGAAACGTTTTAAAATAGCTCTTGCCGTAGAATGAGCAACACCTGTTATATTCTGAATTTGTCTAAGAGAAGTACGAGGATTTTCGACAACTGTTTGTAAAACGCTGTTTTCATTATCTTTTTTAATTTGCCTATATCTCTTAGACAAGCCAAAACTACTATAATTTATTAAATTATTTTGTAATCTCCGAAACATACATCTGTTTGGTTGATGTTTTTCTGGGTATTTATTTAAATACAATTCAGCGGCTTTAACATCATTCCTTCCAGAAAAAATAAAACATTCTCATCATCATTAGGTCTTCAGTCCTGGAACTGGTTAGACGCGTACCCTCATTGTTTCTTATTCTGACCTAACCTAAAGATTTCTCTGAAATTTGCACAGTCTGCATCTATCACTATCTGATCTGGGTCAACATCTACCTCTTTTTTCCTATCTCTGCTTGTAATATATCCCATATTATTATCCAAAAATCCCTTAGAACGTATTCTGCCCTTCTATTTCCCTTATTTTTCCCCAGATATCCTTGTTCCCCTACTATTTCTATAACCTATTTGTTATTATCTTTGTCTGTCCATGCTATCGTCCTCATACATCTGAAGCACAGCTTTTCAAAAGGCTGCTACCGTTTTTCTGTCTGCGTTTTAGACTGCTCGTATTTCATAGGCATACTGTGCTGTGCCCCACACCTATACTTCCAACAATTTTCTTCTTGTTCTCTGTTTGTTGTCTTTCCTCATAGGCGCTGTTCTTTCTTGTTAGATGCCGTTCGGTCACCTTCTATTGTTTTACAATTATATACCCTATTTCTCCGACCTTCAGTGGTTGTGAAGGGAGGTAAGCAGCCTGTGGCTGCCAAGTTCCCCCAACACTTAACTATTTACCGATTTAATATATTTTTCAATATATCTTTTCGCACAGTCAACATTAGTTGCAGGTATTTCGCAACCAACAACTAGTTATTTATACTAATCATCAGATTTATCTGCCCTTATTTTTTCGTCATTAGGTTTTCCGTCTCAAAACTGGTTGGACACGTACCTGCACTTATTTATATTCTGAGCTAGCCTACATAGTTCCCTGAAATTCTCACACAGCATGTGTATACAGCTCGTTCCCCTTCTATTGTTTTCTAATTTTATGCCCTATTTCACCGAGATTCAGTGAAGGGGGTTAAGCAACCTGTGGCTACCAAGATCCCCCAACACTTAGACATTTGCCGAAATAATGGTTTCCCAGTAAATCCTTTCACACACTTAACAATATTCCAGAATATTGCCCAGCCATTTCTTGTAGTTACTTATAATAATCATCGTGTTTAAGCACAGTTATTTTCTCGTCATTAGTTTATCCATCTTGGGATTGGTTGGATGCGTACCTCCATTTAATTCTATTCTGGGCTAGCCTACACATCTCCCTGAAATTCCTGCAGGCTACATCTTTTACTATCTGTGTGCAGTAGTCTAACCTAGGTCTGCCTCTTCTTCTCTTTTTTCCTACCTCTGCCTCTAATATATTCCGCACTATTCCCTCATGCCGTAGTATGTGGCCTATCATCCTATCTCTCCTATTTTTTACCGTTTTCCACATATTTCTTTCTTCCCCTACCATTTTTAGTACCTCTTCGTTCTTAACTTTGTCTGTACATGATACCTTCATCATACGTCTGTAGCACCACATTTCAAAGGCTTCTACCTTTTTCTTGTCCGCTTCTCCTACTGTCCAGGCTTCACAGCCGTATAGTGCTGTGCTCCACACATATGTTTTAAGCAATCTTTTCCTTGTTTCTATGTTTGTGGTCTTTGAACACAGTAGTTGCTTTTTCTTGTTAAATGTAGCACGACCTTGTGCTAATCTTTGTTTTATATCTTTTGTGCTTTTTCCATCTTGCGTTATTTGGCTTCCTAGGTAGCAGAAATCCTTAACCTCTTGTAAGTTCGTGTTACATACTTGTATTCTTGTTTTTGATTTATTTTCCCCACCTTTGCATACTAGAACTTTAGTTTTAGTTTTGTTCATTTTCATACCGTATCTCTCTGTTAGTACTGTTTCCATTTCATTAAGAGCAGCTTCTAATTCTTCCTTGCTAGACGCTAATACCGCTATATCATCTGCAAATCTAAGCATATCAATTTTTTGTCCCTGCATAGTAATTCCAAATGTCTTCCTACATTTGACAGTATTCATTGCCTCTTCAATGTACAAGTTAAAAATTAATGGGGATAGGGCACATCCCTGTCTTACCCCTTTCCTAATGTTTACTTCTCTACGTTCCTGCTCTAATTCTATTATTGCTGTTTGCTCTTTGTATAAGCTATGTACTATTCGTCTATCCCTATAGCTCATTCCAATCTTTTTGAGTATTTCAAACATTATTTTCCACTTTACATTGTCGAATGCTTTTTCCAGATCTACAAACCCTATATACACGCTTTCCCCCTTTTCTATTGTTTTCTCCATTATCACTCTCAGAGCTAAAATAGCCTCCCGTGTTCCCCTGTTTCGCCTAAACCCGAATTGGTCTTCTCTAGTATTTCTTCCGCCCGTTTTCCATTCGTCTTTGCACAATTCTAGTTAATATTTTTGACACGTGTGCTGTCAAACTTATTGTTCGAAAATTTTCACATCTATCCGCGCCTTTCTTTTTTGGTATAGTTACTATGATGCTACGTTTGAAATCTTTGGGTATCTCGCCTGTCTCATACATATAGCTTACAAGTTGGAAGAGACGTTCTGTTACTGCTTGTCCAGCGGCTTTTAGAGTTTCTGCTTGCATCTTATCTGTACCCGGCGCCTTACCGTTTTTCAGACTCTTTAATGCTAATTCAAACTCATCTCTAAGTATAGAATATCCCAAGTCATCATTTTCAATGTCTGATTCCTGTTCTAATGCAGTTAGTTCCTCTCCTGCATATAAATTCCCTATATATTCTTGCCATCTACTCACTTTCTCTACGTTTTCTATGATGACGTTTCCTTGTGCGTCCCTTATATTTTTGCTATACGGTTTTATATCCCTAAAATTCATTCTAATTAATTTGTAAGCTTCGTCTGTCTTTCCTATTTCCATCTTCGTTTGTACCTCTTTGCACTTTTCATCAATCCATTGTTCTTTAGCTTTCCTGCATTTTCGAATAATTTCCCATTTTATGGCTTTGTATCTCTGTTTTCCTGTTTCGTCTGATTTATTTTTGTATTTTCGTCTTTCTTCTATTAAATTCAGGATATCCTTTGTTATCCATGGTTTCTTATTTTCTTTTTGTGTATACCCCAGAATATCTCTGGCCGCCATGTCTAGGCTGGATTTAATGTTATTCCATTCTGTTTCTACTTCCTTAGTATCAGATATTTTCCCGATATCTTTGAGCAATTCATTTGACTTTTTTTCGAATCTTTCTAGAATATCTTTATCGTTTAGTTTCTCTAAGTCCAAGTGCCTTTTTCCGTTTCTTTTTTTCACATTCTTAAATTTAAGTGCGACCTTCATAATTACGATGTTGTGGTCAGTATGTATATCTGCTTCTGGGTAGCTTCTACAGTCTTTTACTTGATTCCTAAACCGTTGTCTAACAAGAATGTAATCTATTTGATATCTTCCTATATCTCCTGGCATCTTCCACGTATATCGTCTTCTAGCATGATGTTGAAATAATGTGTTTGTGATGATTAAATTGTTCTTGTCACAAAATTCTACCAGCCTATTTCCCATGTCGTTTCTCGTGCCTAAACCAAATAAACCTACTACCGCTCCTTCCCTACCCTCACCTACAACGGCCTTAAAATCCCCCGTAATTATTAAATTTTCATGTCCTTTTACGTATCTTAATATGTCTTCAATATCTTTGTAGATGGCTTCTACCTCTTCGTCACTGTAGCTAGAGGTGGGCATGTATACTTGTATTATTACTGTGTTTACAGGTTTAGATTCTAATCTAACCATGAGTACTCTTTCGTTCTTTTGTAAGTAATTTTCTACACAGTATCCTTTCTTTTTCCGCATAACTATCCCCACGTCCAAATTTCCTTCCTCTGCTCCTGTATGAATTACCCTGAAGTCTCCACTCCAAAAATCCGCCGCCTCTGGCCACCGAACTTCGCTGATCCCTACTATGTCTAGTGATAACCTATTCATTTCGATTTTTAGGTTCTCTAGCTTACCTACTTGCTTCATACTTCTAACATTCCACGCTCCGACTCGCAGAGTGTTCCCGACTCTTATTTTTAACTTTCCGATCGCATCCTCCGAAGTAGTCCCCTCCCGGAGATCCGACTTGGGGACTATTTTAACTCCGGAATCTTTTACCCCAGAGAATGCCATCATTTTATTATAATTTAGGTACGCTGTGTACTTGGGAGATAATGTGGTGGTTTCCCGTTGCCTTCCACATCGCGGTAGTGTGTCTTAGACTGCCATACCGACCCATATGGTCTCTGCCAATCTAAGTACCGAAAGAGCCGCTGCCCTCTTTCGGGGACCTGTCTTAGTCTGGTTCCTCACTAACGACCCTACTACTTTGGTTGGACCTGTAGTTTGGCTCTTTAGCTCATTAGAACACGCAAGCCATTTCACCTGTTCTAGTAATTTAGAACTTCGGCAAGGTGCAGGTCTATTCGAAATGGAAAACATTCTAACATTTGATATTTATCACGGTTAGTAAAGCGATCCATTTCAAGCGCAAATGCTTTGCTTAAATTTCTATGTAAATTAATTAATTGTTTTTTAAACTGCACTACTTGAAACATAAAATAAAGGACAAACTTTGACGTTTCTCAGATGTTGAGCAATTGTTTCTCTTTGTCATAATGGAAATTAAAGCCTACTACAACCAAAACATAATTATGTGATTTTTAGTGTTTTGATTCAATCAAACATAGCCATGTTATACCTCTTTGGAAAGGGTTTTTTGTGAGCATTTCAAAAATGTAAAAATCCAATATGGCTGCTATTTAAAAAACAAAGTTGAACATCGTCATGCAAAATCTAGATGCCCTAGACAAAATCTAAGTTGAAAATGTGAAGCGAAATGGGGAGTTACCATGATGTACCAAATTTGAACATTCTATTTCAATTAGTAGACTAACTACAAGCAAATAAAGAAATCGTCAATTTTGTGTTTTTTGCCTCTATCTGGTAACCTATGAAAAATTTTTGAAATTTGAAAACCGATCTGAGATACCCTCATGATTATGCAACTTTTGTCCCATTTAACCAAGATCGTAGCTCCTACAGTTTCCAAGATCCCCATGTACTGCATTTTATACTGTACACACTATATATATATATATATATATATATATATATATATATATAAAGTAAGATGTATCTGTAAACAAACTCTTATGAAAATACTAAGAGCCATTGACAAATACAAATCGGGCTGGTAGTTATATAGCCATTAACAAAACATTAGCTTTATTACTTCATAGGGGAGGAAACATCCACTGACCAATGGTTTCGGCTTGTTAGCCTCATCAGAGTGGACTGTTCCCAAGAACCCTATGAAGTAATCGAAGCTATTATAATGATATAATTTCGAAACAATCACTGTACTATGGCAAAAGTAAATAAAACCGCCATCAGGTGATAAAACACCAACACTACTAAAGTGTGGAAGTACAGAATTGAACCGAAACTACATAATAAATTTTAAAAATGACTATAAAAGTACGTTTGGCCTTTGAGATTTGCGGAATGTTACAGCAAAATTTATTTGCTAACGTAACAAACCTTCTCGTGGCGACACCCGGGAACAGTCCACTCTGATGAGGCTAACAAGCCGAAACCATTGGTCAGTGGATGTTTTCTCCCCTATGAAGTAATAAAGCTAATGTTTTGTTAATGGCTATATAACTACCAGCCCGATTTGTATTTGTCAATGGCTCTTAGTATTTTCATAAGAGTTTGTTTAGAGATACATCTTACTTTATATACAATTTTCCTATTGCGGACTGCAAATAACTTGTCTTTGTTTATATATATATGTTATATATATATATATATATATATATATATATATATATATATGTTATATATATATATATGTTATATATATATATATGTTATATATATATATTGCTGTGTTAATAAGGTCATTTAGGGGTAGATAGGACCACTAGTATAATACACTTCATGAAAACAACATGAGGGCTCAGAAAACTAGACATTTCTACGAAGAAAATAAGAAATACAATGATTAGGCAGGAAAGTAAATGACAATGCCCTGTATATAAACTATAGTCATAATTCATTTAAGAAATGAAAAGTATTTTAGAAGATTTGATTAAATAAACGATTTGGCAAGTCATAAGGCAATGTGGACGGAAGCTGAAACACAATACACATGCATAATGCATCATCATTATGCTAAGAATCTCAATTGAACAAGCAGGTTTAAAAATGCGTAATAGAAAACGCATAATATTTAATACATAAATTATATTAAGAATACGTGACCAAAAAAGAAAAATCCAACACCTAATAAATTCGAAATAAACATGGCATGGTGATAAATGCAAAGTTTATCAAATTTATTGTACAAACAACAAATTTATGTGAACGAGGAATGAGAAAATCCAATAGAACGAATGCATTAACTTGAAGTAATACGTGTCGAAAGTAGCGCATTAATTTTGTGTATACAGCAAAATTCCATAGAAATACCCAAAACCTTGTATGTACGAATCACGTACCATAGCGTAATCGTTGAACTCTGTGCTTGTCAATAGATAGGCGATCCTTTTAAATACGTCCGGATTTGTAAACAAATCAGTTCAACATGAATTAAGACAGTCCACATCACTTAGAAGAAAGTATTTACGTGAAAAGATTTAGAAGTGATTTGTTGTTTAGTATGAAATAGTACAATGGTGATTGTGAAAAATTGAACGAGCTTAGTCGTTTTAATCCTTTAAAAACTACTCTGAATAATTACTGGATCCGATGTGAAAATTTAACAAATATTTAACTCAATTATTTATCACTGGATTCGACCAGGAAGTTTAGCGAAGCCGCTGAAATAATTCATGAATTAATTAAAAGAAGCTGCACCAAGAGAAATGCACGCCATATCTAAATTTGACGTTGGGATTATATAAATCAATAAGCTGAATACGAAAGCAGTTGGAACAGGGACTGATTCGAGCTAGAAACAACAGGTTAGCCAATCTGAAGGTTTTGTTATTTTTATTTGTGAATATTTCGTTGTATAATTGTAATTTGAATAATTGAAAAATTGCTTTCATGAAAATTTTATGCGAGAATCAACAAAGATCGTTTTTAATACACCTTATAAATTACGTAAATTTTGAAGGAAGTTTAATGAATGTTCATGTGGCTTCAGATAATAATAATAAAGGTGATTATTGCTGGATTTTGATTAAGTTTGGGAATGATAATTATTGAAAGAATTTTATTTCAATTATTAAAAGGAAGTTCTATTTAGAGAATTCTTAAACATTTCATGCATTGTAAACATTTTTGAGAATATTATAGTAATTGTGCCTAATGATGTTTCGGCTTAAAGAAACAGGAAGTAGAGGTAGAAGGAAAATTTAAAAGCTTTGTTGTCGTATTGTCGCAAGCTCCGTGCGTGGTTAAAACTGAGCTATCCGAGTTATTCAAAATTAAAATTAAAAGTTAAAAATTGACAAAAAGAAAATTTTTAACCTTTTTATTTCACAAAAAGGGGGCACCGGGTTATTGCAACTATATCACAACAAAGTTATATATATATATATATATATATATATATATATATATATAGTTGTATGTCATTCATAAGTACATGTATTTACAACACTAGTCATAAGTAATTGTAAGTAATTGTATGGCAAAGACACACTACCGCGATGTGGAAGGCAACGGGAGACCACCACATTATCTCCCAAGCACACAGCGTACATTAAGTTGAAATAAACATGATGGCATTCTCTGGGGTAAAAGATTCCGGAGTTAAAATAGTCCCCCAGGAACATTTTGCGAGTCAGAGCGTGGAATGTTAGAAGCAAGTAGGTAAGCTACAGAACCTAAAAATGGAAATGAATAGGCTAGCATTTGACATAGTAGGGATCAGCGAAGTTTGGTGGCCAGAGGCGGGGGATTTTTGGAGTGGAGACTTCAGGGTAATTTATACAGGAGCACAGGAAGGAAATTTGGGTGTGGGGATTGTTATGCGAAAAAAGATAGGATACTGTGTAGAAAATTACTTACAAAATAACGAAAGAGTACTCATGGTTAGATTTTAATCTAAACTGGTAAACATGGTAATAATACAAGTATACTTGCCCACCTCTAGTTACAGTGACGAAGAGGTAGAAACCATCTACAAAGATATTGAAGACATATTAAGATACGTAAAAGGACATGAAAATTTGATAATTACGGGGGATTTTAATGCAGTGGTAGGTGAGGGTAGGGAAGGAACGGTAGTAGGTTTATTTGGTTTTGGCACGAGAAACGACAGGGGAAATAGGCTGGTAGAATTTTGCGACAAGAACAATTTAATCATCACAAACACATTATTTCAACATCATGCTAGAAGACGATATATGTGGAAGATGCCAGGAGATATAGGAAGATATCAAATAGATTACATTCTTGTTAGACAACGGTTTAGGAATCAAGTGAAAGACTGTAGAAGCTACCCAGAAGCAGATATAGTCACTGACCACAACATCGTAATTATGAAGGCCACACTTAAATTTAAAAATTTGAAAAAAAGAAACGGAAGGAGGCACTCTGACTTTGAGAAACTAAAAGATAAGGTTATTCAAGAAAGATTCTAAAAAAGGTCAAATGAATTGCTAAAAGATATCGGGAAAATATCTGATACTAAAGAAGTAGAAACAGAATGGAATAACATTAAATCCGGCCTAGACATGGCGGCCAGAGATATTCTGGGGTATACACAAAAAGAAAATAAGAAACCATGAATAACAAAGGATATCCTGAATTTAATAGAAGAAAGACGAAAATACAAAGTAAATCAGACGAAACAGGAAAACAGAGATACAAAGCTATAAAATGGGAAATTATTCGCAAATGGAGGAAAGCTAAAGAACAACGAATTGATGAAAAGTGCAAAGAGGTACAAACTAAGATGGAAGTAGGTACGACAGATGAAGCATACAAACTAATTAGAATCAATTTTAGGGATATAAAACCGTATAGCAAAAATATAAAGGACGCGGGAGGAAACGTCATTATAGAAAATGTAGAGAAAGTGGGTAGATGGCAAGAATATATAGGGAATTTATATGCAGAACAGGAACTAACAGCATTAGAACAGAAATCAGACAAGGAAAATGATGACTTGGGATATCCTATACTTAGAGATGAGTTTGAATTAACATTAAAGGGTTTGAAAAATGGTAAGGCGCCGGGTACAGATAAGGTGCAAGCAGAAACTCTAAAAGCCGTTGGAGAAGCAGTAACAGAATGTCTGTTCCAATTTGTAAGCTATATGTCTGAGACAGGCGAGATACCCAAAGATTTCAAACGTAACATCGTATTAACTATACCAAAAAGGAAAGGCGCGGATAGATGTGAAAATTTTCGAACAATAAGTTTGACAGCACACGTGTCAAAAATATTAAGTAGAATTGTACAAAGACGAATGGAAAAACGAGCTGAAGAAATACTAGGAGAACATCAATTTGGGTTTAGGCGCAACAGTGGAACATGGTAGGCTTTTTTAGCTCTTAAAGTGATAAGGGAGAAAACAGTAGGAAAAGGGAAAGCGTGTATATAGGGTATGTAGATTTGGAAAAAGCTATTCGACAATGTAAAATGCAACAAAATGTTTGAAATACTCAAAAAGATTGGAATGAGTTATAGGGATAGACGAATAGTACATAGCTTATACAAAGAGCAAGCAGCGGTAACAGAACTAGAGCAGGAATGTAGAGAAGTAAACATTAGGAAAGGTGTGAGACAGGGATGTGCCCTATCCCCGTTAATTTTTAACTTGTACATTGAAGAGGCAATGAATACTGTCAAATGTAGGAAGACATTTGGAATTAGTATGCAGGAACAAAAGATTGATATACTTAGATTTGCAGATGATATAGCGTTATTAGCATCTAGCAAGGAAGAGTTAGAGGCTGCTCTTAATGAAATGGAAACGGTTTTAACAAAGAGATACGGTATGAAAATTAACATAAATAAAACTAAAGTACTAGTATGCAAAGGAGGGAAAACTATATCAAAAACAAGCATACAAATAGGTAACAAGAACTTACAAGAGGTTAAGGATTTCTGCTACCTAGGAAACCAAATAACGCAAGATGGGAAAAGCGCAAAAGATATAAAACAAAGATTAGCACCACAAGGTTGTGCTACATTTAACAAGAAAAAGCAACTATTGTGTTCAAAGACAACAAACATAGAAACAAGGAAAAGATTGCTTAAAACATATGTGTGGAGCACAGTACTGTACGGCTGTGAAGCCTGGACAGTAGGAGAAGCGGACAAGAAAAAGGTAGAAGACTTTGAAATGTTGTGCTACAGACGTATGATGAAGATATCATGGACAGACAAAGTTAAGAACGAAGAGTTTCTAAAAATGGTAGAGGAAGAAAGAAATATATGGAAAACGGTAAAAAATAGGAGAAATAGGATCATAGGCCACATACTACGGCATATGGGAATAGTGCAGAATATATTAGAATCAGAGATAGGAAAAAAGAGAAGTAAAGGGAGACCTAGGTTAGACTACTGCACACAGATAGTGAAATATGTAGGCTGTAGGAATTTCAGGGAAATGTGTAGGATAGCTCAGAGTAGAAATCAATGGAGGTACGCATCTAACCAGTTCCAAGGTGGATAAACTAATGACAAAAAAAGTAACTGTACTTAAACATGATGATTATTACAAGCAACTACAAGTATTGGTTGGGCAATATACTAGAGTGATGTTAATTGTGTGAAAGGATTTACTGGAAAACTATTAATTTGGCAAATGTCTGTGTTGGGGGATCTTGGCAACCCCATTTACTGAATCTCGGTGAAATAGGGCATAAAATTATAAAACAATAGAAGCGGAACCGAGTTGTATATAGGCTGTGTGAGAATTTCAGGGAACTGTGTAGGCTAGCTCAGAATATAAATAAGTGCAGGTACGTGTCCAACTAGTTTTGAGACGGCAAACCTAATGACGAAAATATAAGCGCAGATAAATCTGATGACTATTATAAACAACTACAGGTGTTGGTTGTAAAATATCTGCAACTAATGTTGACTGTGCGAAAAGATATATTGGAAAAAATATTAAATCGGTAAATGTTCAAGTGCTGAGGGAACTTGGCAACCACAGGTTTCTTACTCCTCTTCACAACCACTGAGTGCCGGAGAAATAGGGTATATAATTGTAAAACAATAGAAGGGGACCGAACTGCATCTAACAAGAAAGAACAGTGCATATGATGAAAAACAAACATAGAAACAAGAAGAAAATTGTTGAAAGCATATGTGTGGAGCACAGCACATTATGCCTATGAAATACGGGCACTAGGAAAAGCAGACAGAAAAACGGTAGCAGCCTTTTGGAATGTCGTGACTTAGATGTATGAGGATGATAGCATGGACAGACAAAGTTAATAATAAATAGGTTATAGAAATAGTAGGGGAACAAGGATATCTGTGGAAAAAAATAGGAGAAATAGAAGGATATTTTTGGGGAATAGTATGGGATATATTACAAACAGAGATAGGAAAAAGGAGGTAGATTTAGACCTAGAGCAGATAGTGATAGATGCAAACTGTGCAAAATTTCAGGGAATGTGAAGATTAGTTCAGAATAGGAAACAATGAAGGTACACGTCTAACCAGTTCCAGGACTGAAGACCTTTAAAAAGTGTTAGTATGATTTGCTAAGCATAGTTAAACAATTTCAACTTTTGCTAAAATTTTTAAATTCACTATGCTATATTTCTAATAGAACATTAATGCATGACAAGGATGTAGTCTAAGTTAAAGCTATCTTACATTATTGACATTCTGCTAAGTATTCAACAGCATATTAAATATATATATATAATTATTTCTGTTGTTTTAGGCGGTTGATGAAGGAAGTCCAGCATTTGAAGCAGGATTAAGGCCAGCCGATTTAATAACACATGTAAATGGTGAAGCAGTGCAAGGCCTTTATCATACTCAGGTGTTGCAATTATTATTATCTGGTATTGAGCATGTTAGTCTACGAGCTATGCCCTTAGAACAAACTTCTATACAAAGTGGTGGTCGTAAAAGAGAACCTGGTCAAAGTAAGTTAGCTAAGCGAAGCATTCATCATCAGAAAAAACAGAAACGAGAAAATGACAAACGTAGAAAGGCTTCACTTTTTAGGAAAATAAGTAGCAAAAGAGCAAGTGTGGAAATACAACAATTAACATCTGGCATGCAACCTCCCGTAAGTGTCACACCTAGTCGTAGCTTTCAGTCATTTCCAAAAGCTCAGGATGTATCTGGTACAACAGTTCCTCAAAACTCCATTCGTAGTTCAGGACCAAGTCGTGTAAATCTTTCTCCTGCAGATCATTCAAGCGGTTCGCCTTCTCAAACTCCATCATCAGGTTCATCCAGTCCAACCCCAACTGTGAACAGTCGTAGTAGTAAACAACATTATCAAAGACCTTCCACATTACATGGTCTTAAACATAAATTGCACTCGAGTAATTGTTCTAAAACACTACATACAGCCAATTCTACATGTCCAAATGTCACAAGTCGCCGAAAGTCAGTGGGACACATTCCGCTCTCTCCTTTAGCTAGAACTCCATCACCTTCACCTCTTCCTGCTTCTCCTACTAGATCTCCAAGTCCTCTGGCATTTCCCATTGGCCATCAGCCTGGTAGTTCTAATACTACACAATCTTATAGTCCAAGTGCCGGTAGCACTCCTATTGTTTCAACATCAAATCAGGTAAAGAAAGGTTTTGTACGGGCAAAGAGCGGTGAACCTGCATCTCCCTTATTACGAAGGGCTCTTTCACCTGATCGTTTACATCCACGAAGTGCAGAGGGCAAATGTTCATTTATTTCACCTTTGTGCTCATCCAGCAATATTCCAGTTGTGAAAACTCAAAGAAGTGGCACTAGTGCTATTTGGCGTTCTTCATCACAACCAGAACGTGAAAAAGAATCAGATATTGATAGTACAGTATCACAAGCACCTCATATGCCGGACAGTAATAATGTAACTACCTCTAATTTAACAGAAAATCGTTTATCTCTTAATTTATCAACTACTAATGAACCTTTACCAAGAATAGCTGAAGAAAAGGACTCGCCGACTAATTCTACTCAAGAGACTGCAAAACATAAAGATATTAGAGAAGAAAATGCCAAAAATAGAAGTGCACAGTTTAGTGATCCACGAGACTGTAAAATAAAGAAGAAGTCAAATCAGTAAGTTATAGTTAGTTACTTAAATATTTAGTTCTGAACGCTTACTATATTCAATAAGTGCAATAAAAATGTTTGTTTCAATGCAAGGTTCTGTTGTTAATGATATATTTGTATTTGTAATCAACACTAGATACTGTTTTCAGTATAAATTAAAACTGACTTCAAATTGTTATTAGATATTTTATTTTTTAAAACATTTTTATATGCTTAAACTTGCCTGTTTACTAGACGATATTGTTAAGTTACAATGTTTTATTATCTGTAACTAAAAATTGGTGTCATGTATTGTTAAATTTGCATTAAATGCATTTTATAAAGTTAATATATTTATATTGGCCAATAAATTGAAGATCAGCTCACAGTACTTTAATCATATCCATTCTACCTATTCAATATTTACATGAAGATGATTGTAAACTTGTTTGTTATGAGTTTATTTTCAACCATAAACTATATACCTTAGAAGAATTGGATTTTAAAAATTTAATATGTATACAGGAATTGTTGTTTTGAGTTTGTGTGTGCATGTGAGCATCTATGCATGTGTACATGCAAGCCTGTGGGTGTGTCTGTATGTGTATGTATGGTGTATATATATATATATATATATATATATATATTGGAGTGCCCTTAGAGATAAAAATTAATTCTTTCAAAATAATTACCTGCAGCATATGTATAAATGAAACTTTTAAATTATCTTCTAACTTAATGTTAGAATAAAAGATTATATATAAAAATATGCACTTTTAAAGAATTTAAGTGTTTTTAAATAATTATACATATAAATTTCAATATCTCAAAATTTTGCCATAATTAAGCGTGTGAAAATATACCTTTACATGTTTAGAATTGTTGAAAATTGAAAATTGAAGATCAGCTCACAGTACTTTAATCATATCCATTCTACCTATTCAATATTTACATGAAGATGATTGTAAACTTGTTTGTTATGAGTTTATTTTCAACCATAAACTATATACCTTAGAAGAATTGGATTTTAAAAATTTAATATGTATACAGGAATTGTTGTTTTGAGTTTGTGTGTGCATGTGAGCATCTATGCATGTGTACATGCAAGCCTGTGGGTGTGTCTGTATGTGTATGTATGGTGTATATATATATATATATATATATATATATATATATATATTGGAGTGCCCTTAGAGATAAAAATTAATTCTTTCAAAATAATTACCTGCAGCATATGTATAAATGAAACTTTTAAATTATCTTCTAACTTAATGTTAGAATAAAAGATTATATATAAAAATATGCACTTTTAAAGAATTTAAGTGTTTTTAAATAATTATACATATAAATTTCAATATCTCAAAATTTTGCCATAATTAAGCGTGTGAAAATATACCTTTACATGTTTAGAATTGTTGAAAACCAAGTTAGTATTTTGTCAAAATTTAAAATGGCAGATAAAATGATAGACCAAAATATAATTATAAGTTATTTATAGTTTGAATAAATACAGTAATAAATATACTGTATAGTTTTCACTGCACAACTTCAATATCAAATGGAGTTTTCAATTTCATCAGTTTTGTTGACAGAAGCATAATTCAAACATTCTTGCCTATTACATATAAAACATGCTCAGAACCATATAAGCTAACTTTTCTTCATCCACAAACTGCACCTCATTCACTCTTACCTATTCAACAAATATTTCCATTCATGCATACAGTGATAAAGATGATTGTATGTATTATATTCATCGGAAAACCGAATACTGAAAATATTAATTTTTATATGGATATTTATGAAATGTATTATAAATGTTGTGCTCTGATATCAAAAAGAGAAATAATTAAGGTGTACTTTTAAAAAGTAGACTTCTACTTAGAATGTGTACGTGTTGAAATAGTAATAATACTTTATTTCATTAGTTATAGAAGTTTATAATAGCACTTATTTTGCATTTGCACACAGTGAAGAAAACTCTTTTCCACTATCGACATTATATAGAACCTAATAATTTTTGATTTCATAAAAATATCAGTATAATTTTTAGATACATATTTTAAGCTTTAAAAAGCATATTTATAAAAATATTTTATTGTTATTGTAATCTAAGTAAGTCAAAGTGTAAGAAAAGATGAAAGAATTTATAAACATGACAAGCAAAATTTTAGAGTAAATAAAAAAATTCATATAATAGAAACATTATGTTTTGGATTATCAATATTCAAAACAATATTTTGCGATTAAAAATGTTTAGTTTGAAGTATGATTTATTGAAATTAGTGTATATTTTTTTTAGTTAGATGGTACTAGGAATGTGTTGCGCTTTGCACAGACTGTTCTTTAAATTCTAATGAGTTTGGAAGACATTAATTTTAAAATTACATTTAATTAAAAATCTTTTTGCAGAAAATCCTTCATTTCGCAGTTATTTTGTTACATAAGAAACAAAACTAGGTTTTTCTATATATATACATTTTTTAAAATATATTTTGGGTATGTTTAAGAAGAGAAATCTCTTAAGTTTACTTTTCAGGGAACTTTTCTGAAGCTATATATATATATATATATATATATATATATATATATATATATTGCTGTGATAAGGGGTTGTTTAAGGGTGTACTTTATAGCAAAGGTTGTGCAGGATTTAGAAATTATAATAGGAAGCAGAAAACTGCATTTATGTAATAGAAAATTGAGTGATTGGGGTAGTTTGTAAATAGTAAGCAGTCAACACCCTGTATATAAAGTATAAATAGTTTTAAGCGACGCAAATAGACACATCTTAGGACAAGAAGATGCATAGTTAGCATAGAAATAAATAATACATGCATTAAGTAAATAACGAATATTTAACATCCTGTTGATAGAGTTTTAGTTAATTTAGGTAATGCAAATAACGATATTTTCAGTAGAAGCACGCGTATTTATAAGTAAACATAATAAAGGTAATGAAACACGCACTCAAAAGAATTCAAATCAGTTATGATAATACGGAGATAAGAAATAAAGCTTAAAGAAACATAGTGTAAGTGCGTACAAACAATTGGCAACTTTGATAAGTAAAGGTGATTAAAAATTGCGTTAATAGATAAGCCTATATGAAAATTGAAAGTCGAATTGCATCAGTTATTTGTGTATAATATGGAAAAGCGATAATATTTCTCAAAACGGCGCATGTCTGATAACGAAGCAGCTGCAAGAAAATAACAATTATATGAGAGGACGAGAATGTTACATCAGAAACTACTTTAAATAAAGAGACTTGATTGGTTAATATTAGCGATGGGCTTGTAGGCCATGCCCACAGACGAAGTGGGATATCAATTATATATTAACAGCGACATGATAACGAAGTCAGTTCTCAACTCAACAAAGGCCAAGGTGCATCACTCTGAATGTGAGAGTAACACGTAATAATATTTAAAAGTGAAAATTGTTTAAGTGACAGATAGTGCGACGAAGATGAAAATTACTATTGCCGATTAAACGACTCTGAGTCTGGGGAGAAAAATACTCTAAGTTGGAGGCGGATGAAAAGGTTCTGAGTCTGTGGAAAATAAATTACAAGTCTGAGTCTGGGGAGAAAAATGATCTAAGTCTGAGGCTGGTGAGGAAAAGTAATATAATAATTTGAATGATAATCCAATTCTGAGGCCGGTGAGAAAAAGTCATGAGATTCTAAGTTTGGGGTGCATAAGTCTAAGTTGAATAATAATAATCCAGAGGGCGATGACAACAATTTAAATGCAATAATTTAAGCGTGTGGATAGATAAAATTTTTAATTGGTATATAATAATTCTGAATTGGTGGAGAATAATTTTGATCCAAATGGATGGTATAATGCATGGAAAATTCTAGTTGATAATGGATGCGTCGATAATTTTGGTTGCAAGAAGGAAATAACGAAAAAAAAACAGACCAGGTTAGATTTTTAGTTTTAAGACATTTTTTTCTCTATTTGAATTTATATATTGAAGATTGAATTTGCTTATTTAATATAAATTATTGTGACGGAGTCAACAACGAACTTGCATACGTAGAAAGTGCGTTATATGATAAAGGGGTTTTGAACGTTCCAGGTTTCTTTTTATAAAAACAATAGGTTTTTTGGTGACTTTAGATTGATTAAAAAGCATATGATTTTTTGAGATAAATAAGATTTACAACATTAATTGATTGAAAAGTGTATTTTAAATAATTTACAAAACCTGTACATAATATTTGTTTTCATTACATGGAATTGAATTAACTTCATTTTATAATTCAAAATAAAAGCTAGTCGAGGCCATACGAATGATAAAATTTATGGGAGTGTAATTTGATAATTTAAAAAGAGAGGCGGAGTTCTAAGCTGAATACGCCATTGATATCGAGGAAGGCGTTATCACATCAAGTTTTGTTATTGGTCGACACAAGGTCGGTCCACGATAATTCCTGTTTATTCATAGCAATATTTATATGCAGCCCAACGTCGGGGCTTGATAAATCCAGTTCCTGGAAGGAATTCATAGTAATATATATATATATATATATATATATATATATATATATATTGTATGTATGTATGTATGTATGTATATAAATGTGATGTTTAGCTCTGAAAACTTGGTACTTAGTTGTTTAAATTATATATTTTCATATTTTGTTTTTGACTTGCATGAAAAATTGCACCATCTAATGTTCACCATTTCTATAACGTTATTGTTATTTGAAGATGAAGTTAACACATACATGTATTAAATGTGTTTTATAACTTATGTTGTTTTACATTACGTAAAAGAAAAGAATTAAAGGTTTTTCAAATTGTATTGTATGGTATATTATTAAAATATGATCATATACAAACAACACAATTTGTAACAGAAATTACATGTACAGATTACTATCTTACTAGGTTTTTATGGGATTGGAGGAAACACTATTTTATGTGGAAATAATGGTATAGTATATTAAATTCTAAATACGAAATTAAAGTGTAACTTACATGAAATTTCATAGGCCATACAGTTATATCTATGATTTTCTATATTTCTCAGGTTGATTCTTAATTCTCTAAATTCACAAACTTATGAAGGGATGTAAAGAAAGAAATACTTCTAATTATAACATGCAGTGCTGGCATAAAATTGCACTCACAGTCTCAAATATTTTGCACTTTCATGTCTTTGCTCTCCTTCACTATAATAAAGGCCTTTTTATTGGTCAACTAATAAGGACACATCATATGTGGTAGTCGGAAAATTACAAGCAGTTCAAATATTATTTGTTGCTTTTTACTCAATATTATGTGTTGCACATACATGTTGTTCAGCTTCAGGAGTTCTTAAATACACATTACAAAAATAAGGAAACAACAATTTACAAATACTGGAGATATATATGAAACATACCACATTGCAAGCACATCTCTTCTTTGATTATTTCACTCGATAGGTGCTGGTTTTCCCAAAGTATAATATCAAAAGTGAAAAGTTTACAGCATCACTCTGGGATTCAAGCACTGTATTCAACAACTACACTTAATTTCGGCATATAAAACATCGGGAATATCTGTGCCAAATGATACCTGGGGATGGACTGTCTAATCATTCCCTCGAACTCTTGCATCTATCTGTCTTGTTAACAATGCTTAAAGATGCATGGGAATCCATCAAGGTAATTGTTGTTGTAGGAAAGAAAAGGCAGGCTAGCAAAAAATATTACCAATTATACTATCGAGTATGGACATATGTAATTTTAAAGCGGAAAACAGTTGTGTGTATGAGTGCTTATGCATGTGCATAGGTGTGCATGCATGCATGCGGATGTATAGATGCATGGATGCATGCATGCACATGTGCATGCATGTGTGTGTATGCATGCATTCATTCATATGTAAATATATGTGTGAGTGCATGCATAGATGTGTGCCTGCAGACAGGTAGTATGTTTGTATGCATGCATGTGTGCATGTTTGTATGTCTGTGTATGCTTGTATATGTGCTTGAGTACACGTGAGCTTGTGTGTATATTTGCATGCATGTGTGACTGTTTATGCATATGCATACATGTATGCATATGCACATGTTAGTGTTTGTGGTGATGGTGTTGCTGAGGGAATTTGTAGGAATCAGTGGTACGGGTATTTTCTGAAGACATTGGAATATACATCACTGACGTTGTGGGGAGCAGATTTTAGGTCTTGGTCCTGAACTCATAATGGGTATCTACACTCCAAGACCCTACATTTGATTTTCCAATGCTCCATCCGAAGGTACTACATTGGCCAGGAAGCGAGTTTTTTACCTGAAAAATTTTGAATTTTGCCGAACCCTTGCTGTTCCAAGCAAGGTAGAGATCTTTAATGTGTGTGACAACACACACACACACGGGACTACCATTTTACCTCTCAACCGAACGAGGGCGTATTTTTGTAAAAAATGCTCATCTAACATTTTTCAAGCGGACCATGTCAGGAGCACTCTATGACTACTTAACCGGTACCTCTTAATGTTGCCATAAGATTGTATAAGTAACTATTGTAGTGCCACAAATTTTAAAAGGTTAACTAGAGAGCACTTTGTGATATACCTTATTAGTATGAGGCATTATCTTGGAGGACTATGATCATCATTCGTACTGCAAGTAATTAGGTCTAGACTTTGGATCTTGTTGGTTTAAACTTGAAAATGGCAAATATCTTGTCTGGTGTTGTTGTTCTTTGTGAAGATGCTTAAATTATTGTTTATTTATTATTTATTTATTATTTGTGCTTAGATGACTTTATATAGCATGTGCTACACAATATCAAAAACAGACAAGCTATTCTTACATTGATTAAGAAGTGTATAATTCTATCCAACTGAAACAATTCCTTCACTGTTTTGGAGACTGCTCAAGGAAACACATCAACAGAGAACGAACATGAACTCTCAAGTGAAAAGAATATCACACTGACAATGTTGCCGGGTAATATCACTCCCACCAGATATAACATTGAAGAAGTGAAATGTTACACAACGTCACAATTATGACTGTTGTAATAAGATTTGTAATGACTATGCCGTGCAATATATGGTAAGTAGTAACTATAATTGCAGTATCTTTTTTATATACACTAATACTGAATTTTATATTTAAATGCACTACGAATAGCAATTCTCGATTGTCTAGCAGAAAACTACAAGTTGATGTGGCTCTTCATATTTTTGTTATGTATATGCAGTACGCACTATAAATAGTTTTTGATAGTTTTGACATTTTCTTACTACTGCAGTGTCTGTAAGAATCAGGTTAGTTAAAGGTTCCACATTTAGAATGTAACGTGTAACCATAAGAAAACCAGTTCCATATTCAACTAATAAGCCGGCTAGCATAAATTTTTGCAAAAAATACTTTAATTCAGATTTTTTGATGTTAATTCGTTTAATTTTTTAAGTTAAAATTCCAATTCTTTTGGATCTATTTTTGCATTCAATCTTTAAATTTCTGTCAAGTACTTAGAATGGACACAACATAACTCAAAAACATGTCCTTAAAACCTTTCAGCTTGAGTTACTTTTTCAAACAGAGTGATATATTTTAGTGACAACCGAAAGGGGTAAGGAAAAGTTCATTCTCTACATTTAATAATTATATAACAGGTCTTATTGCAAAACAGTTTTGAGTTATGTGCAACTTATTATAATCTATCTTAAATAAAATACAAAATTAATATTTGAGTTATCCTTTATATTGACTTTTATTAAGGTTACTTAGCGAAGTATCAACAAGTTCAAAACTTTTTCTCATTAAGTAATTAGTTGAAAATAATATATTTTGTTGTATTTACTTAAAATATCGCACTGTGTACTGTCTTTTATGCAAAAGCATTGCCATATTTTATATTTTGATTATTAACACCTGTGCCATAATTATTATACTAGGCGTGTATCTGAAAAGATTATCTAATATCACATTTCTTTTGGATATTAGATCATTCTTTTTGAATTCAGAAGATCCCAGCATATATCTCACAACCAGGAATAAGTTTGAGTATGCAGGGATTCAGCAAATGCGACATTATGTATAATATTGCTAAGAAACCCAGAAACTGTATATGGAATATCAACAAACTGTTCAGAATATCACACAGATGTATGCATATATATATATATATATATATATATATATATATATATATATCTGTCCTGTACTTGAGACTGTTCATCAGTTTTAGTGGTTGTCTTTGTAAAATAAAATAAAATTAGTTAATAAGATGAAATAATATCGTAGACTTTTTATGCAAAAACTAAGTGATCATTTCGAATCGAGTTAGTAATTGAAAGATGGAAAATATAATATCTCAAACAGGATTTGAACCTGTATCTTCGGCCACAAAAGCTGGAGATACAGGTTTGAATCCTGTCCAGGACCTTATTTTTTTCATCTTTTAAAACTAGCTCTATTTAAAATGATCATTTAGGCTTTGCATAAAAAGTCTAAGTTATTATTTTATTATATTAGCTAATATAACTTGAAAATCAGTTTGCCTTGTGCAATTACTAATATATATATATATATATATATATATATATATATTACTCAAATGTAGACCAGGGTAGAAAATTAATTAACGACATCAAATAATTTTAATCACCCTGTATAAAGAAACAAATAGAAATTACGTGCGAAATTTATATTAATTAATTCAATTTTAAGTAACGGGTATTAAACAAAGTGTACAGATAATAATTAATATTTAATTAGTATTCGCTAAAAATTAAAGGGTAGAAGTCAATGCCATTCATTATTATTTTAATTGGAGTTAATTGAACCATTAGTAATATATAATAAGCATAAAAGCCTGTGAAAATCCAAGGTTGGTTAAAATACCATGAAATAAAGCTCGAAGAATTATATTAAAGCGTTCATTAGGAGCACACACCTGCAAACTTTTAAATGTCAAATTCTAATAAATTCGAGCTGATAAACATGCAGATTCTACGTATATTGGAAACGGTCGGATGTTTTAGCAGGAAAGGCTAGATGAGGGGTTATTTTACTTATGTAATAATCCACGTGGATTTAAATAACAGATAGTAAAGAATATCGATTTGTACCACTCAGACCAAGGTAGAAAGGGATGGATAAACGCGTAAAGCAGAGACACTGACAATAAAGGCGTGATTTGTGAAGCTTCACTAGGGCCACGATTGGTTGAAATAAGATCCAAACATGAGAGGGGAAAGCATAGCAGTTGGTGTGTAAATTAATTAGTTGTTCTCGGACGCGTTGCGAGCCGTGTGGAAAATTCTTAGATTTTCAACTTGGACGTGTGCAAATTTTAGTAGAATTGCTGTGCCGGACCGTCGAAAGGGAAAAGAGAATGCGAAATTCTAAAAATTGTCCGTTGCGGGACAAATTCGACGTGCAAGCGGGCCATTATATAAACCCGTGTTTATAGGAGTTTCGCTCTCTTATATTTTTGATTTAATCGATACTTTAAACAGTTGTGCTCTTTATTTTTTTGATTATTTAATACTTTAAGTAGAATACGTGGTGATTACGTGCTACAATAAAAGTTATTAGTACACTTAGAGAAGATAGATAAGGTAATCAAGTCTAGTAATATTTGCGGGTATTACTGTACCAATTATCCAAATTAGTAGCGATAAATAAATACATTGAAGTATGCAGTTTTTAGTATAGCGTGAACGAATTATGAATTTCTTTGCTATTTTGTTCGGGAGTGAGTAATCAAGTGTTATTCGTAAACGTGATTGGATCTACAAAACAAGATTTAGATATACATAGATGCGTTCCTGAGAAGCCCTGAAACTTTTTAGACGAATGGTGGTGTAGAAAAATTTTAAAGGCGGCTAGAAATCCGAGGACGTAAACATAAACCAGCTGGAATGGTGGGATGAGCAAGTCCGATGTACATTGAAGTCACGAGTGCAGTAACCTTCAGGTAACTTATGCATTGTTGTTCAATCTTTGATGTTTTGGTGTGTGTTGAATATCTTTATAATTTGTTTGATAAAAATGGACAGTAGTAAATTTGTATAAACAACAAATTTTTAATTTTAAGGTAAAATTTTCTTGTATAAGTAGAAAGGAGTATTTATCAGGTTTATGTTTTTGATTATGATGAGAATTTGGGTCTGTCTTTGAGCTCAATTAGACTAACCTGTTAAATTAACGTAAAGGGGTGGGAGATGCTCCTTTTTATTCATACTTAGGTCTGCACACATTGTTAACTTAATTAGTATGCATCCTACAAGGACTCTAATTCTGGATGCAAATTAAAATGATGACAAATTTTAACTTGAAATTTTATGATGCTGAAATTTATGCTACAATTTAATTTTGAAATTTTAATGTATTATGAATATTGATGTAAATAGAGTTAACGTTGATGTTTGTGGTAGGAATGTGTTTGTTTTTTTATGAATGAGGATGAAAGTTTTAACTAGGTGAGCAGCCTAGGCGGAAAGAGTAAAGAGGCGATTATCAAAAGAGATTTACCAGGGCGAGAATCACAGCAAATCTTGACGCCCAATCTGTGGGGCTCGAATGATCAGCAGAAAGTACCAGTTCCCGTGACCAAAGGCGCATTTCACAGCATCTCTGGGCGGCCCAACGCTGGGGCTCGATTCGAAAACCTTAGTTCCCGATTAATGGAGAGAATCACAGCATCTCTTGGCGCCCAACGTGTGCTAGAATCTCAGATAGTGTGTAACTGTTTCAGGAAACTGACGACCCTGAAATTAGGAGCTGAGTGTGAATATTTTTGTAGGTGTGTGAAAGTGGTGTGTAGGCGTGTGTGGGGGTGAAAAGTGTGACGTATGCAGAGAAAAGAGTGGCTTCGAAGTCAAGGAGTGGAAATTGGTAGTGACGATAGTGCCTTGTGTGAAAAAAATTCGAAAATGGAGGAAGCTGGAGGTAGTAGGGATCAGTCGAGGTCGGAATCAGGAGAAGCCGGAAATGAAGCAATTTTGAGAATGCTAGAGAGGATGAGTGAAGAATCGAATAAGAAATTGGACCAATTAAGCCAGGAATTAGGGGATAAAATAGAAAAATCGACGAGAGAATTTACAGAATTTAAAAATAGTCTTGCCGTGAAAATGGGGGAAGTAGAAAGTAGGGTTGATAGAAACGAGAAAAACATTACAGGTCTTCGACAGGAAATGGGAAATTTAAGGTCCGAAGTACGCACTTTTTGTGAAGAAGAGATAAATATGAAAATGACTGAAGTAACGGACTCATGTAGGGATCAGTTAGGCAGGGTAGAACGCGAAGTTGGTAGTATTAAATATAACATGTCAAGTTTAACAGGGGATGGTCCCAGATTTTATACAGGTGGCGTATCATTGGACCAACATATGAAATTTTATGGCGATAACAGGGTAAATCCACAAATTTTTATTAATAGTGTAAGAAATCTAGTGGGAAATTTATTTGACGAACAGACTAAACTCAATACGATAAAGGCTTTATTGAAAGACAATGCGGAAGCATGGTATAATTTAGTAGGACAGGACATAGACACATATCAGGACTTTGAAAACAAATTTTTACACCATTACTGGAGTGATCACAAACAGGATCAGATTAGGGACGACTTGATTACAGGAAAATTTAAGGGAGAGTTTGCAGGTTGTAGGGAACAATATGCCATCCGCAAATACAGTGTGGCCAAACAACTTAATCCACCATTGACGGACAGACAAATAATCAAGTACTTATCACGACATTTTGAACTGGAAATCAGGCAACACGTGGCCTTACAAAACATCACAGAACGGGAGACATTTTTAGAATACTTACAGAGATATGACGATGTATGTGTAGGACGGACAAGAGAGATACGAGAACGAAACACTAACACGGTTAGGTTTGACAACAGGACACAGAATTTTGCGAGACGGCCTGACTACAATAGGAATTTTCGACCGAATTGGGAACGACGAGGACAGGAATACAGAAGCAATAGTGCGACTAGGGTACCGACGCCAAGACCGAGTTACACGAGACAGAACAGTTTACCGGAAGTAAACAGGACAGTGACGAGCACGCCGAATAGAGACAGGGACACGGATATGAATACGAGGAGGACGTACGCACAGGTTGTAGAAGGACAACCAGGACCAAGCACGGAAAACAGGACGAGACAGGATTTTTAGAACGCGACAGACCACTAGATTTCTGTGTAAATGTGTATGAACATCCGTGCATTTATATTTCCAATGCTCCACCAGAAGGTACTACATTGGCCAGGAGGCGAGTTTTTTGTTGCCTGGAAATTTAGAATTTTGCCGAACCCTTGCCGTTACAGGCAAGGTAGGGATTTTTAACGTGCGTGACAACACTCACACACAGGACCTCCATTTAACCTCTCATCCGAACGAGGGCGTAATTTTTGTGAAAAATGCTCACCTGTCATTTGTCAAGCAGTCGGCCGTGTCGGGATTTGAACCCAGGACCTTAGGATCCGTAGTCTTACGCTTACTACATTGATCCACGGCGACGCCTATGTATGAACATCCACGTGAATTTTTCAAAATTGAGGAGGAAATAGAGCCAGAAACTGTAGAAAAATTATGTTTGCCAATTATTAATATAGGAATTTTTGAGAATAATGTAGAAGTATTACTTGATACAGGGGCAGAGGCGAGTTTAATATCGAAGGAATTCGTCAGCAAAATTAGGGATAAGGTTTGTGATAGAATTATGCCTATAAAGCGTAGCCATTTAGTAGCTCCAAATAAAAAGAAGTTTGCTGTAGTAAATAGCGTTGTGGTGCTTAGGATAAATATAGGAGGTTTAAGCTGTGAACAGGAGTTTGTAATTGTACCTGGACTGAAGTTTCAGAGCATTTTAGGTGTTGACTGTATGATGAAGTTAGGGGTTTTGATAGATATGGAAAGGAAGGTAGTAAGGATTAAGGATAGGGTAGTGCCATGGAAGGGCAGTTATGAAGTCACAGAGGATGACACGGGGTTGAATATTAATGTAGTAGAGGTAGATGATGATGGAGTAAAACAGATCAACACAATAAGATGTCCAGAGGAGAGGATAGTAGAGGTTCAAGCTTTATTACAAAAACATGCAGAATTAGTGGAGGTAGAAGCAAGAGCAGCATATCGGGAGCAGGTGAAGGCAGAATTAAATAAAATGTTGGAAGATGGCATAATAGAGGTCTCAAACACTCATTTCATAAATCCGTTGGTGGTAGTTAAGAAAAAGGATAATAGTATTCGTTTATGTTTAGATGCACGAAAAATTAATCAACGGACCAAACCGCAATTCCATTGTCCACCATCCATGGACACACTTTTGACGAGGTTAAATGGCAAGTTTATTTTTAGTAAATTTGATTTAAGGAATTCATTCTGGCTGATTCCATCACACAAGGATTCTAGAAGATACACAGGATTTTCCGTAGAGGAAAAAATCTATAATTTTAAGGTAGTATCGTTTGGTTTGTCCGCAGAAAAGGAAATAATAATAAATAAGAAACAGACAAGTGTAGGGACTGAAGAAGAAGCAATATTTAAGAGTCAGGATAATAGGGATGATAAGTTTATTGTATGTGAGATAACAGGGATGATAAGTATAGATATAGAAGGAGGAGAAATAGGGATGAAGAGTATTAGGATGGTGAGAAGAAAGACTTGGAGGATCAAGAAAAGAGTCAGATTTAAATAAGGAATGAAGATTAAATGAACAAAATATAGGAATAGAAATAGGTGTATATAGAAGAGTAGAAGTAAGTGTTTATAGAAAATAAAGCTATGTATAGGATAAATAGGGGAGATAGTTAGATATAGGTATATAGGATGAGAATGAAAATTAAAGGTAGGAAGAAAATAAGATAGGTTAAGTGTAGATATTTCTTATAAGATTAGTGGAGAGTTAGGAATAGAATAAGAATAGGATAGGTATATAGGATTAGGTAGGTGTAAGTGAGCATAGTGAAGATTGGTTAAAAGTTAGGAATAGGATAGGTATATAGGATGTATATAGGATTAGATG
Organism: Platerodrilus igneus; assembly: GCA_036346225.1. Lineage (NCBI taxonomy): Eukaryota > Metazoa > Arthropoda > Insecta > Coleoptera > Lycidae > Platerodrilus > Platerodrilus igneus. The sequence continues at coordinate 799,519 of JARFIW010000813.1, forward strand.
GATAAGTAGGATAAAGTTAGGGATAATTTTAGTTTATAAAATTAGGTGAGAGTTAGGAATAGGATAGGGATATAGGATAGGTGTAAATAAAAGTTATTAGTACACTTAGAGAAGATAGATAAGGTAATCAAGTCTAGTAATATTTGCGGGTATTACTGTACCAATTATCCAAATTAGTAGCGATAAATAAATACATTGAAGTATGCAGTTTTTAGTATAGCGGTGAACGAATTATGAATTTCTTTGCTATTTTGTTCGGGAGTGAGTAATCAAGTGTTATTCGTAAACGTGATTGGATCTACAAAACAAGATTTAGATATACATAGATGCGTTCCTGAGAAGCCCTGAAACTTTTTAGACGAATGGTGGTGTAGAAAAATTTTAAAGGCGGCTAGAAATCCGAGGACGTAAACATAAACCAGCTGGAATGGTGGGATGAGCAAGTCCGATGTACATTGAAGCCACGAGTGCAGTAACCTTCAGGTAACTTATGCATTGTTGTTCAATCTTTGATGTTTTGGTGTGTGTTGAATATCTTTATAATTTGTTTGATAAAAATGGACAGTAGTAAATTTGTATAAACAACAAATTTTTAATTTTAAGGTAAAATTTTCTTGTATAAGTAGAAAGGAGTATTTATCAGGTTTATGTTTTTGATTATGATGAGAATTTGAGTCTGTCTTTGAGCTCAATTAGACTAACCTGTTAAATTAACGTAAAGGGGTGGGAGATGCTCCTTTTTATTCATACTTGTCTGCACACATTGTTAACTTAATTAGTATGCATCCTACAAGGACTCTAATTCTGGATGCAAATTAATTTGATGACAAATTTTAACTTGAAATTTTATGATGCTGAAATTTATGCTACAATTTAATTTTGAAATTTTAATGTATTATGAATATTGATGTAAATAGAGTTAACGTTGATGTTTGTGGTAGGAATGTGTTTGTTTTTTTTTATGAATGAGGATGAAAGTTTTAACTAGGTGAGCAGCCGAGGCGGAAAGAGTAAAGAGGCGATTATCAGAAGAAATTCACCAGGGCGAGAATCACAGCAAATCTTGACGCCCAATCTGTGGGGCTCGAATGATCAGCAGAAAGTACCAGTTCCCGTGACCAAAGGCGCATTTCACAGCATCTCTGGGCGGCCCAACGCTGGGGCTCGATTCGAAAACCTTAGTTCTCGATTAATGGGAGAATCACAGCAATATATATATATATATATATATATATATATATATATATATATATATATATATATATATATATATATATATATTGTTATAGATTCAAAGGGTTAAATTTGGGGTAAGCAATGCAATTTCAAACACCCTGTATAGAGAAAGGAACAATTTATTTACGCGCAAAATTTATTTCATTTATTTAATTTAAACGAACAAGTATTGACGTATTTTTATAAGTAATGATTGAAAAGTAATAGGTTCACAAAGAAAACCAGTTTTAAAAACAAATAGAAAACGCTTAATTAATTTAATTTATTTTATGTCAACGTGTAATAGCATTAGAAAACACACCGGGGTATAGAAAATCAATAATCCCAAGGCAAAATGTTCGTTGTAGCAAACAAGGACGTCAGTTGTATCGAATACCGTGAAATATACACTCTAAGAATTGTTATTTTAAACAGTCAATAATTAAGAACACCTGCATATTTAAAAGGTTACGTTCTTCGAATTAATCAACATAATAAAGCGGACTTCAAAGAAAATATTTCCAACTGTCAGTTGCTTCAAATAATAAGGTAACAAAGTTTCTTAAAGAGCAGAAGGGATACACGATCAGTAATATGCTACATATAGAGACGGGTATAAAAGTATTGGTTTCAAAACGCACGTATTCAATCCACGTGGAGTCATGTGACGCGGTCAGCAATATCGATTTTCTATAACTCAAGTGGGGTTTGGAACGCGACATCAAATATGCATAAGACAGGGATAAAAATATTACAGGCGGAGTTTTATGACGACACAGAACGGTATCATTGGTTGAAACAAGTAGTTTTACAACGGACGAACACGCGACAGGTGAATGCGATTTTTCGGATCATATAGCGCGTCCACGTGGTGAATTTCTGGAAGCTTTAAGGCGGTTATATCAAAATTTGCAGAAGTATTATTTTAAAATAAGTTTTTCGCAGGAAGAGTGGCCGAGAGGTGGCATTTTAACAGTATAAATACTTTAAGAAAATTAGCATCGCCCTCTTTGTATTCTCATCGCTCTCTTTGTATTTTCAGTGCTTTAGACGTGAGAGTACAGGCTTGTGAGTATTGAAAAAAATTTATAATTCAGTAAAAGTAGTATTAGCACTTATAACGTGGTAAGTGGAGGCCTTATAGTTATGAACGTGAGTAGTGTCGAGTAAATTAAATTAACCGAGGTCTAACTAATACCATGACAAGCTAATAAAGCATAAACAAAAGTATAATATACGTGAATTTGGATGCTGGGATGGAATGGTAATTGGTAGCAAGGAGCTCGGTGTATGCTGAGGTTATCATCTATAAATATCTGGTGGATCAGAGCGCAGTCACGAAGCCAAGGGGTTCTGGAGGATAGAGCATCATCGAAGGAGATGGAGACTTGAAGCATTTTCCAGGTAACTCATTTGAATTTGCTGTTATTTGATAAACTGTTGAAATTATTTGTGATGTGTGAGTGAACTTTGGAGGTTATTTAAGGTTATTTAACGTATTGGAAAAGATACGTGTACTTGACAATTATTAGGGTATTTTAAATATTGAAAAAAAGGTGTATGTAAAACTTACTAAATTTCATTACGAATTTAAATTGGATTGTTAAGGGTACATGGGTTTATTAGTTTTGTAGTAATTTTATGCAAGGTAAAAGGCATATATTAATAAACTGGGTTATTATGAGCTCACCATACTCCAGTGTGCAATAAATCTAGGGTATTATTTGGGGCCCATTTACTCCTGTTGTATTAAATGTGTTCGCAATTAAAAATTTAAAACACGGATTTTACAAAAATATCACTTATTGAGTTGTAATTAGTGTACCAAACTGTATATATCTGTGAATAATTGTTTGTAAATAGCGGTAAATAAAGATTGTATGATTGTTGTATTATTTGGTGATTTTATTGAACGATGTGTGAGTGTGAAGGAAGAATGATTGTAAATTTAGGTATCCGAGAAGAGGCACAGCTGAGCTAGCCAGGGAAGCTGCTGAAGATTGTTGCAGCAGAATAAACGGGTAAGAATATTTTTATAAATTTTTTTATTGTTTTTTTTTTTGAAAATCAGTGTTGACACGGGCGATGCCAAACCCATAAGTCCGATCACAGCAATCTTATGACAGCCAAACGTTAGAATTTGAATAGGTTTTAGGGAGATCCAGAGACTGACCCCACGATCCACAGCAATATATATATATATATATATATATATATATATATACATACAGTGTGTTCACGCTAAGAAGTACCACTAAATATTTCAGCTTGATGACATCGGATTGAACCGTTTTCAGGAGGTGAAACAAAATACTGAAATACACATTTTGAGGAAATTTCAACATTTTAACTTTTTTTGGTATGCGCATACGCAATACAACTTACTTCTTTTTTAAATGGCAACCCCAACTTTTTCCTACAGATTGCGATAGATTATTTTTTTAAAAACAATTTTCATATAAGAAGTTTTTTTCATGTACAAAACTAACAAAGTTAGAGCACGTCTAAATTTAAATTTACGAATTATCCATTTATAATGAAACTGTAACCACGTTCACTCTAAACTCGAGATATTTCCGATATTATTAAATATGAACATAAATGAATAAATAAATATTATCCAATAAATTTCTCAGTTTCCATCCTAATGTTACAAACATAATTCTATACAACTCTAACATTCTCTCGATGTTGCTGCTTTGATTTGTTCTTCACTCAAATTATTCTGAACATTAATAGGTGGATTTGCATAACAACAGTTTTTAAATGTCCTCATAAAATAGTCAAATTAAGTTGAATCTGGGGATCTTGCTGGCCATGGATTTATTCCATAGGTCATTCATCGGTTTGGAAACATTTCATTTTAGTGTAATCGCACAAGGATGGCACTGTGTGCTGGTACACCATCTTGTTGAAAAAACATATTTTCCCACGTGGCTAATGGAACATCGCCAAGCAGCAGTAATTGATTTTCAAGAAAAAATATCTTCTACCAGTAAGTTTTTCGTCGTGAGAATAAGAAACTAATGGTTTCCCATCAACTAATCCACACCACACATTAGTCCCTCAGACTGTTTGAAAATTAGTTTCCAGGGACGTAATAATAGTAGTAATGTCAAACAATGTCAAGGTACTATGATATAACCTTGAATATCGCCGTAGTTATCAACAAGTTGCTCGCATGAATACAATTAGAGTAAATTACGAACAAAAAAAGGAATTTGTATATATTTTATCTGTAAAACAAATTGTAATTTAATAATATCGGAGATATCTCGAGTTTAGGATGAACAATTTTATTAAAAACGGAAATATTGGTAAATTTAAACTAAGAATTCTAATTTTGTCAATTTTGTAACTAGAAAAAACTTCTTATACAAAAATTATTTCTAAAAATATGATCTATCGGAATTTGTAGGAAAAAAATTGGGGTTGCCTTTTAAAAACAAGTAAGTTGTATTGTACATGCGCGTACTGAAAAAGCTAAAATATTGAAATTTCCTTAAAATGTGTATTTTGGTACACCCTTTTGCCTCCTGAACACCCCATTTCAATCTGAGGTTATCATGCTGAAACAATTTAGTGGTACCTCTTAACGTGAACACATTGTATATATATTGTTGTGATATGAAGTAAGCGTTCCTATAGAACATACGCAAATACTTCAAAACTAAATTTAAGAATTTACTTCCTGGACTGTTTTGGTTAATAGAGCATTAAAAGGCTCTCCTGCTCGAATATATTTATATATTAGTCTTAACTAAAATTTTAAAGTACGATATTTACAAATAGTAATATAGAAGAAATGAAAATTAGTTCAGTATAGATATATAAAAAAATAATACTAAAGTTTCAACTTACACCCTGAATAAACTTATGTTAAACTTACAACATCAGAGTACTTTCTATACCTACTTACTCTTTTAAAAAGTATACTTTTTTCAAAGATCCTTGTATATCGCCATGTGTTATATAAGTAATCTCATTAGCGAAATTTTGAATTAATTAAACCTAAAGCTACAACTTCTCACAATAAACTATTAGATACTAAAAGTCAACTAAATATTCTCATAAAGTCTTTTATCCAAACAAAAACCAAATCTTAAAAACTAATCGAATCTCTGATTTCTGGTGCCTGGAAAAATTCCTGAATCCTGTTCTCAATGGTTTACTTCTCAAAACCTTTTTTCACGATATGATAATAAATTTTAGAACTAAATTACCCACGACCTTACCAGCACGAGGACAAAAACCAACTTGTAACGAATTCAATTGCAGAAGAATTACCTTTAATAGTGTTCAAATGAAATTGCTTAAAATTTCAACCAAGGTTGCGTACCTTGATAGACCTGAGAGGTAACCACAAATCGCGCGGAAATGCACAACCTAAGGCACCGCTAATAACACGCCACGGTTGAAATTAGAGCGCGAAGGAAAATTGAATATAATTAAAGTAACTGAGAATATAAAAGACTAACTGAAAAAACGCGAACGAGTAAATTTAAACAATTTTGCAGGCGCAATTCCGAAAAAAAATCTTGGGGATGGTGTATTGCGTAATAAGGGGTAAACAACAGAAAATCCGATCGGCAACGTTAAAAAAGATAGTGGGGAATATACGGAGGGATTTGAAACGACAGCGAATATTTGTTGGAGAAATTTTGTCATCGGACGATCCAGAAGAGGACGAGTGGTTGCACGACATGATACTACAGATACTACACAGGTGCACGGAATAGGTGCCAATAAGGCAATTCTCGGTCATGAGCTCGTAAAGGCTCTTATTAGGACGGAACCCTAAGAAGGCATCGGCTTTGGATCAAGTCAAAACCACCAGGGTTGAGCACGCCGTGCGAAACAGCGACGGTTTTAATAGGAGAAAATTTGGATGCGCGGAGGGTAAGTCGACAAACGACGCGTGAGAGTTTGTAGTCGAAGAATTCAAGCACGCGAAGGAGGAAAAATAGTTTTGCGTTGTCGTGACGTTGGACATTTCAGAAGCATTTGATGCTGTCAGGGGCAATTTATCGTTTGGGAGTTGGAACGCAGGGATTGTCTGCGAAATTTGATGTCATTGGTCAAGAGTTATTTCTTGGGACAATTGGTACAGGTCGAAATTCCGGGCAAAGTTGTGTTGTCAACGGTGGAAAGGGGATGCCCTCAGGATTTATGCTCTGGCCTAACATTCTGGAATTTATTATATGAGAGCATCTTTAGGCTCAAATTGCCAAAGGATGCGGTTATGTTGGGTCAGCAGATACTACGCTGGTAATTTAATAGGGCGGCTCCGTGGCGTAGTCGGTATGCGTGTAACTACTATGCCAAGGTCACGGGTTCGAATCCATGCACATTCCGCTTGAAAATTGTTAGGGAGCATTTTTTACAAGAATACGCCTTCGTTCGGATGAGAGGTAAAATAGAGGTCTCGTTCCATGTGTGAATGTTGTCCCTCAGATTAAAGATTCCTATCTTGCTTGGAACAGCAAGGGTTCCGCAAAATTCAAAATTTTCCAGATAAAGAAAATTCGCTTACTAGCTAGCCAATGTAGTACCTTCGGGTGCAACATTGGAAAATCAAATGTAGTGTTGATTTATCAGACTGAAATTGTTAATGGAGATGTAAACGAAACCGAGCGAGGCATTGAGTAGGTTACAGGAATAGTAGCAGGAGGTGAAGTTGAAATTCAACACAAAGTCCGATGCACTTTATATCGGAACAAAACTGGGACAATGTCCCCTAAGCCAGAACTAGGAGGGGAAGCCATCACATACTTCAGTGCTAAATTAGACAACAAATTGAATTAGAAAACGCACGTGCAATATGTCAAAAATAAAGGCAGCGAAATATTTAACAGAATGATGGCAGCAGCAAAAATGAACTGGGGTTTCAGAAGTGAATCGCTGAAGAAAGTCTACTCCAGAGTAATGGAACCGGCTATGCTGTATGCGGCATCTGTTTGGGCGGTGGATCTTAAGGTCAAGGTAGTCCGACAATAGGCGAGTGTTAAACGCATAACCGAGGTTAAGGCGGTAAGGATGTACAGGACCACTTCCACGGAGGTGGTTTTGGTGATTAGTAGGATGCTCTGAATGGAATTTGTCGTCAGGGAGATTAGAGACTGGAGACGTAGTTATAGGAAAAAAGTGGGATTGTCGAAAATCTTAATTTTGGCAGTATGGAGGTTGAGAGAAAAATCGTTATTTTCAAACTACAGCATCCGGGTAATGTCAAGGGCTCGAGTTTGTCGGAGGCAAGAAAACGCGACGGAGATCAGAATTTATACGGATGGCTTGTGAATAGACGATTGGCGTGCAGGAGCAGCGTTCATTGGGTATAAGGATGAGAGGGAAGTGTTTCGGTTCCAAACTATACTTGTGGATTGAAGCACAATCTTTCTTTGGAACATCGAGTATTATATCAAAACTTTAAACCGGGTTAATAAATAATAAAACCAAATCAGACTTCCTAATTAACTTAAACCAACCAAATAAATCAATTATACTAAGAATTAAATTAAAAGGAAACCGCGTATAACCCAGGACTTAAAAAATGGTAGTGATTGTGATCCCCAGGCTATTTAATGCAAGCCAGCAGAACTTTAACAGTGCTTACCCATCTCTCGTTAGCAGTAAGAGATAATTAAATGTAGGTAGACGACTAGATCTTCTGAGCCTGGAGAAATTTATATTCATAAATATTGTGGTGGCTGTATTCGTATAAGCATTGATTTGTATTATAAGTTTTGTAGTAAATTTTGAACAAGCACGTTTTATTATAATGGTGCTAGCTGACATAATGCTTATGCGAAGGCACCTGATAATTTAAGGGATGCTTCTTTGCTATTCTAAGAACTGTTATATGTTTATATGCTTAATGCCTTATTTGGATATTTATATTTTATATTTGTATTGTACATTTATATGTTTTATCCTTTTGTCGATTGATTTGTTTTGTTTGGCGTTTTGCTTGCTTTTGGTCGTAGTATTGATAGAAACGAAGATTGAAATTAAAATAAGTCACTTAGGAAATGATAAGGAACATTAGGGACGAATTTAGAGTGAAGTTAGAATAAATTACTTAGACTAGGGCGGACGATATTGTAAATTTATAGAGTAGGAACAAATAACTGGATTTGCTATTAATGAATTTGGCATATGCTTAGAAATTCAAATCCATTAGTAAATACTAATTTAGCTAGATTTTGATAGTTTTAAGTGCCGGCAGCTGCTATGCGCTATTAGGGATCCCATTATTTAAACACTAACTTTAGTTTTAGTTTATAAATTATATTTAGCGATAAATTAATTTTGAAGTCAGATTTATATGAAGCACGTAATTATTCGCGTTTAAGCCCATTGTAGTACCTTCGGGTGGAGCATTGGGACGTGGCTGCAAGTGTAGCGACCCTTACTCCAATTATACGGAATTAGATGTAAGGCGGCTCCGTTGATCAGACAGGTTTGCATATGACTGCTGATCTCAAGGTTTCACGTTCGATTCCCGACACACACTGCTTGAAAAATGTCAGATGAGCACTTTTCATACAAATACGCTCTCGTTTGGATGAGAGGTAAATGTAATTTTCCCTACCTTGTTTGGAATAGCAAGGGTTCGACAAAATTCAAAATTTCCAGGTAACGAAAACTCACTTCCTGACCAATGTAGTATTTTCGGGTGAAGCATTGGAATGCCAAATGTAGGGGTATTAGATGTAGTGCATATTGGGAGTATTTTGCGCGCATTTCACAAGTCAGTTTTAAATAAACGTAATGACATAAACGCACACTTTTAGCCGAATGTGTTTTATTTCCAATTAATAAGCACTTTAAAACCCATGCATCGTAGTTGCCGAGCTCATTGTGAAAGCAAGCATATACTTCTAACTCAGATTGACCAGAGGCATTTATTCTACTGCACATTCCAATCTGTTAATACATTGTGTTCTAAAGTGCACAGGTTTTATATCGACATTCACGTGCAACATCGCCCCTTCCGCCAACGTGTTACTAGTGATGACCAGTTGTGTGTGCTTCGCATCACAGTCCAAAAGTCTGCAGTTCACCGTTCTTGTTAATAGTGGGTGTATCATGTAACCGCATTACTCTTAGGGATAAAATAATAATGAGACACTAGCTGCAAAAGCATTACATACTTTCTTATTCTGTTATATTGTGTCCAAATTCAATAGTACCTATTGAATACCTAAGCTTTATTAAAGTTGTATTTAAAAATGAAGCAAACATGGAAATTGCGCGATATAATGCATTCCTTTAACAAGTTAAGGACTGTAAATAAAGGTACTGATTTGCAAAAACTTCTGCGCAAAAAAAAAGGAAAATTCTAACATAACTGCAAGTCAGTCGTCCTGTTCTTCACAACCAATTGTAGTGGAAGCAAATGATGATAACTTTGTTGCTGATAGATATAGGACATGCTGTAGAAATTAATAATATGGATGCCAGCATGCGGTATAAATTTATAAAGCATGTTTGGATGATTTAAAATCATTTCCCATTTCAATTTCGAAAGCAAACAGGACATAATCACAAATTTAAATACTCTTAGTTGACGAAGTTTAAATGGCTTTCGTACAGCAAGCTAAAATTAGGAGCGTTTTGCAAATATTGCGTGCTTTTTACCTCTGTAAGGGTATGCTACCGACCATATTCCTAACTTACTGACAAATAAACACACAACTTGCAAATAAATAGCGTGCACCCTTAAAACATTCCTTAAATAATAATGGACTCGTTCGACACCCCTCGAAATACATAGACACGTCCGAACGTACAATACAAACAAACCCAAGATATAAGAAGAACCCCAAATTACTACTTAATTGTTTACTTTTTAAGATAGTCACTAAACTTCTTGGAGAGAACATAAGAATAGTGCAAGACGGAAGCTTCCAAGCTTCTTGTGCACTAAGGGTTTTTTTTAGATTATCTTGTTGTGGCCACCAAATCTAACGGGATAAAATGAAATAAACTCCTACAAGCACACTACGGATGTAGGAACCCGCCATATCACAGTTTGGACCCGCTCCATCTCTGAAGCTATCAGGACTACCTCCTGGAGCATGTGGCACCAACATGCACGCCAAGATTAGGAATAGTCTGCCACCAGCTCGTTCTAATTTCAACCAACCAAGAACATTGCCCGTATGACAGCATATCTGCCTACCAGTCGCAGGGTACTTAAGCATGAAAATTCTATCCCATTTAGCGCTCCTAGGTGCCGCATTGCATTTAACATAATGATGGACGCCATCCTTATACACAACACTGGATATAGATCTTTGTCTTGAAGCCACAACATGGAAACCTATTTTGCACTTTCGGTAATTAAAGACATTTGCAATAATTATGCACACTAAAACTTTTGTAAATATTTTCCTTGTGTTGTGCTTTAAATGTATAATTAGTTTGTATTTTTAAACTTGTAAATAAATGTTATCTTTGTTGCTACAAAGCATTTACAAGGTGATTCCGGACAAACCAGAACGCCACACCTCTACTGGTGGCGGAGTCGGATTTCAGGTATTAACTTTTTTAATATACATAGCAGCATATTTTATAGGTACACTATACCGAGATTTTTTTGATTATTTTTGTTTTGAGCATTGTATTATACTTAATTTGCAGCCACTTAAAACTGTGGTTACAGAAGCAATGTTAACCTTGTTTTAGAGTTTGTAAAAGTCTTTAAATCTGATAAAAGTGTACCTGTATTATTCGAACAAGAAAAAGTATGGTTATTCAGTCAAAGAGACAAAGGTTATACCTATTATAAAAACTATTATATTCTGCTGTTGAAATAGCTTACCCCTTAGAAGTCATCGAGAAATAGGATCCATGAATGACAATGGTATAAAAGAAAAGCCTTATAAGGTGTTCAAAGTTGAAACACTTTTTGCCTCCACTCGTTGGATACAAGTGAAGCTTTATCCTTTATGGGTTGTTCGCGGGTCTGGGAATTACCCCAAGGGTGAGCAATGAGAAAGGGCGTGGGGATGGTATAAACTCTACAATAAGCTAACATAAAAAGAAAAAGGGAAATTGAGCGCCACTGTATCTATATGGACAACACAAGAAATTTAATACTCCTATGAGAAGATACAGAAACTCATGGGATATAAGCACCATAAAAACTTACAACTTAATGAACTAACACATCTGGAAACCTCTGGAACATACTTACAACCTCTTCAATCTCGATGATCCTGAAAGAAAAAGTACACAACAAATTTTCTATTAAAAAGACACTGTTTGTGCTTTCGAATAAAAAAGCATACTAATAATTACGAGTGGATAATCTTGAGATTACCACACCAAAGGTATTTGAATTAAAAATGGATATCTAGAATAAATCAATTGTAACATATCTGTGTTTTTAAATTACTTCAGAATTTGTCTAATTTCATTATTCAAAAAATTTATTTTCTCTAAAATATTCTTATTAAAATTAATTGTGCATGGAATAAAAAAACTTGAGTCCAAAAATGTAATTTAATATAGTTTCTCTCTTATCGTTTTTTTTGTTAATATAGTTACAGATACAAAATAATAAAATTGAATTCTGGTTTTTCTTGTAAATCTGTCTTGACATAAGACCTTAATTTTTAATAATATTTCAAAACAAGATTTCTGATACCCAATGGACAGATCTGTGTATTGGTTTACATGTATTTCACATCAGTTTAATTTATTTCTTTATAAAAAATTTAAATCACGTGCAGCTAACTTGGATAAATAAAATTTTAAACTTATTCAGGTATAATGACCCTATTAAAGATTAGACATCTGCAATGAATTTTTTAAAAAACAGGAAGTGGACTTTAGAATCACAATACTTTAAACACATGTATATTTCACGTGTCTTACAAAATTACTTTAATATTACTTCCTAACAATCATATTTCACGTTATTATTCGTGCACAAAATTTAGCATAATTAAGCAACCTTCGAATAAAATTTTATGTGAGCACTTTTAAAGTTTGACAAACATAAGAACTGAAAGATTTGATACCTGTTCTTAATGAAGACGTTACCTCTTGTTATCGAACAGCGATGCACATTTTCTGGATCCTGCTTACAAATTTGATGCAAAAAAACATCGAACAAAAGCTGTACGTTCTTCGTTAACGACAGTTGCCCCAATCTCTATACATATACATCTAATTACTTCATGCGCTAAGGAAATAAAGATATTTTATATTAGTATTAAATTACTTGAATAATGCGGTCTCACCGTTAACAAATACCGACTTCTCGAACCATTTAAACTACCACAACACGCCTATTCTGAGGCCCCACTTGTAAAGAACTCGTGACCCCATCTGTATAAGTTGCAGTCTTGACTACATCCTCAACTACAATGGCCGGCTTGGTTATGCGTACCGTGCAAGTAAAGAACGGCTCATCCACCTTGCGCGTCACCTCGTGACCGTATTCACGCAAGCGCTATCCTAATTTTAACAACTGAAAGGATATAATCCGCCTATGGATTAGGCAACACAAACGACTAGTTCCTTTTTAAATATGTTTTCTGAGTGTATATTGTTATTAAATATTTCTGGGTAAAGCATTTAAGCTAATTAAATGGTCATAATTTCCTGTTCCATTGTGGAATTGTTTCTTTCAGATATAACAGTATCAAATACAAGAATCAAATATTACAGACCAACTATGCGTAGATGTGATTCCTCCAAAACTAGTGCTACAGAATATATATTCGTTACAAAGTATTTTTAGAGATTTATTGGCTTTCAGAATAGAATCTCGGGACCCTACACTTATGCAACACTTTTCAACTCTCATGAGAACTGCACAATGATAGGTGGTAAAATATAAAACGATCCTACTCAAGCTATTGGTGAATATGTTAAAGATAGTCTTTTAACAAGAATAAAAAAATTGCCATGTGCATTAGATATACTCATACTCCTCCCTTTGAATTTTTAGAAATTAACTCCTCCACTAGATCTAATATAAAAAAAATGGTTAAAAGGAAGTTAATAAATATGAACATTAGCTTACAAAAACTTCCTGGATAAAGTTATGATAGGGGATGAAATATGGCAGGTTCCATAAAAGGTAAGTTCTGTTAGGAATTTCTAAGTTTTAGTATTTAATTATTTTGAAGGGGTATGAGCACTTTTTTGTAGAACAACCTTAGGCAATATATACATACTGCTTTAATCATTCCTTATATTTGTGTATAATAAAATCATGCCAAGTCATTGCTATCGGAAACACTATAGGGACGGTTGACAATATTTCCACTTTCTGAGCCGCCTATGCAGAGCATGTAAATTATTGCAAAATATAATTTCTGTGTTTAAATAAGTTATTACCACTGAAACAAGAAAAATGAGATTAAAAGCATTGTGTATGACCCATTGGGTAAAAAGGCATGGACCATAGTCACATTTAAAGAGCTACTACCACTAGAACATTTAGAACATTACACTGACACTGATGTTACAAGAACTGCCATGAGGTACAACGCATGTTTTGGAAGAAGTATTTTATTATATCCCTGTGGATAATTGCACATTGTGTTGAATATTCCATTACTTCAAGCAAATTGCTTCAAAGTCCCAAGTTTAGATTTTTCTTCTTCAGTGGAAGCTATTCGGAATTTAGTTCGTATTTTTGAAAATGAAGGCTTAATCATGAAGAAGTTTTTAATGCCATACTTTTGAAAGCTGAGAAAATAGAAACAAATTCATAGGGCAAACGTGGAAACCGTCAGTCCTAAAGAATATTTTTGTCAAACAATTTTTTGTGTTGTAGCAGCAGTAAGAACATTACTTATCCTGTTTGCAACGATTCCTATTTCTACCGCCTTGGCGGAAAGAAGTCTTGCAATTATAAAAAGATTGAAAACTTATTTATGGTCAACAATCTCAGAGGATTATTTAAATGGGTTGGTCCTTTTAAATATCTACAAGGGAATGTAGGTAAATAAACGAAATATATTAGACAAATTTGTGGAAATGAAACCAAGAAAAATAATCTTAAAGAACCGGTCTAATGATGGATAAACAATAAAGATTTGTATTTATGCATTGTATATTTTGGCACTGTTATAAAAATTGTACTTTTTGGCAGTTTCAATTAAAGACGTAAAAAATACGCTATATATTTTCTTGTGCCCCTTCTCCCTACCAATCCAATACCTAGAACTGCCACTGATCAACATGTAGCTATAAATCTATAAAACAACTTCTATTAAATACAACTCTCGAAACGCGTTTTTTGTACGAATTAAAATGCAGAAATCGATTGAGTGTTTTATAATCATATTCTATCATAGCTATATTATATAGGGTAGCCTCTGGGTAAACGGTATAACTTAGTATAATGATTCTATGAACAATTCTAATCCAAAATGTTTCAATGAACATTGATACAATTCACAACCGTTATCGAGATATTGAGTGTAGAAGCTGTCGACCTTACTGGGTATTCAGTATTTAATATGCTTTTGTTGAAATAAAGCATTTTTTATTAACTTTATTTTCCTTGTCATAGAAGTGACGTGTTGTTACTAATTTTCAATTGAAGTACAAAATGTTATGCCATGTCAGATACTCCAAATTAAATTATTTGAAAATACTTTTATTGCATCATTTCCATATTAACTCTGATGCTGAAAATTGCCAATAAATAGGCTCTTTCTCATGAGGGATTCAGGCAGGAGTGGTATTTGAAATCTAAGCTACAATAAAAAGGCCTTGAGAACTTAATTAACTTTAATAAATGAATTTAATATTCTTTACACACAATGCAGCAGATCCACTTCAGTAACGCCCGGTAAATTATGACCAATGTTCTTAATTAAACTTAATTCTATACCAAATCCCTTTTATATAAAGTGAAAATACTAAAAGTAATTTAAATCCTTAAACCTACTGTGTAAACAGAGAAACAACGTCTTTCTAAACTAATTTACATGGATAACTTAAGTAATATTACCGACGACAGGTAACGTAACCGTAAATTCAATTATTCAAGCAAACCAAAACAAATACACGTCTCCCTTCTACCGCGTTCATAAATTTGAATGCACGGTACAACCCAATGTTTCTAACAAGGACAAAGCACCATACTTGCTATTTCGACGACGTAGTATTAAATTTGTGGTATGATAACCACAGTGAATTTTACCGTACCCTTTACAATTATCAATCGTAGTGATATTAGGTTATTCTATTTAATAATGTTTTGAATGTTCTGATAAATCCTCTAACCGATAACATCAAGCTTGCAAGAGTAACTATATTAGATCCTACCATAAAACATCCATGCAATGGCAGGCACTTAACAGTACTTTTCATCGCGTCTATGATTCATATCACAACTGCTAATTTATACGTCTAACTACCACCACCCCAAACTCCATCTGCCCTTCAGGTAACTGAAGTCTATCACACATCCTACGTTCGCTCCACTTTTGTTATAATATTCTCAACGGATCGTTACGTAAACCAATATTTATCTTACATCTCATGCTACAAACCCTTATCTTTTAATGCCATAGGCGTAGATTATTATGAAATATAAAACAACTAAAGGGAATTGGTTTAATTACTATTATATTCATAAGCACGGGCTGGTACAATACCAATGAGAGTTTAGTTCATTTACTTAATTTTATTTAAATACTAACGTAAGATGTCTTTTTAGTTCAGCAACTCCGAATAAGCAGACATGACTATTTGCAGTGCTTTTCACGGTTTACGCAAAAGCGGATCCTTCCCTAAGCACATATATGAGAGTAATGTTTCTTGTTAAGAAACTGCTGAAACTATTTTGTGTTGTCAAATAAGATTCATGGACCAGTACAAGAACAGTTACTGCTGCAATTGGGTCTAAAAATGACCAGTATTATTAAAACACTCCACGAGGAGCGCCTTCTACTTCTATCATATTCAACCATCCAACTACTTCCGGGTGATTATAGTTTAAGATTTGAGTTCAATGAATGGTTTTAAGGACATTTTAGTCTACGGGATAAGATTTTTTTGTCAATAATCACCAATTATTTTGAACAAAATTCCAAAATAAATGGATAGAGCGCAACGATGTAGTTTATTGGCAACCTAGGTTTCCAGATCTTAACCTATAAGAATTTTTTATTTAGGGGCTATGGCGTTTTGGATTGTCTGGGGGTCAACTTGTTAATACTTCGTAGCAACAGAGATAACATTTATTTACCAGTTTAAAATACGAACCAATTATACATTAAACGCATGACTCACAAGGAACATATTTATAAAACTTTTTGTGTGCGTAATTATTGCAAATGTCTTTAATAACTGAAAGCACTTTAATTTGTAAAGTTCCTGGATGAGATCCTATTTTAAAGAATTGAACGCAGTGACTTTACGATGAAGATTTGTATCTGGTGTTGTGTGTGGATGATGTCCGTCGTTAAACTGAATGCAATGTGACACCTAGCGGCGGTGACTAAAATAGAATTTCAGTGCTTTGCCACACTGCGGCTGGTAACATTAAACATTAATCAATTCCACTGTTAATGTAAACATTTATTAAGTTATTTCCCGTAACTAATTGTTGATTTCAGCTACATATTTACTGTATCAAGGTTAGAATGCAAAAAGCACGTGTTTTCTCTTTATTTTTCCGTGGTTAATAGAGTGACGTATTTATCCAAAAAATAAGGAGTGGGAGAACCAATGCTAAATTGAATATGTTTTAAACTATTTCTAAACAGCAAAAGAAAATCATAAAATTACTGTGGATACCAAGTCATTGTGTGAATCAAAGGGAATGAAAGGGCTGACATCTTAGCTAAACAAGGAAAGGAGAAAAACCTTCAGGAAAAACGAAAAATGCATTACACCGAGATACCAGCAAACGCCAAGCAGGAAGTCTGGAAGTAGTGGATCAGTACATACAGAAGGGATAGACAAAAGAAAGGCACAAAATATGTAGAGCTAATTACAAATCCCCCTAGAAAACCATGGTTTCAGAAATCCTCCATAAAGAAAAGAAGACGCATCACAACAATATGCAGAATGAGAACAACACATTGCCTCACGCCACAACATCTAAATCGCATAGGCATAAAAGACAGCGCCTTATGTGATTGTGGAGAGGTAAGAGACCTAAATCACATATTTCTAAGATTCCCAACAAGAGATACAGACAATCAGATATTATACAGACAATTAACTACACAAAACCAAACACCCATAAATATACACTCGTTACTGGCAACACCAGATACTGACACAACACAGCTATTAATGAAATACCTGGAAAAAACCAGATACAAATCTGAACAGAAAAACATTCCTGCTTAACGCATGCTTGCATTTTAAGTAGATAGACAGGAAAAACAATATAATAACATAGCTAAACGCAAAATTTTCCTTTTTTCCTTAGATTAAACAGTTATCCTGGTTCACCTGGCACAATCCCCTTGTGTAAAAAGCTGTGATACTCCACAGAGCGAGAAGATTGTCAGCATCTATAACACACAACTCCCCAAATTCTTACCGGGTCAATATATAAAGCAAGCAGTGAGGGAGATGGGCAAAGTCCCAGACGCAAATAGCACCTCTCGCTACATCACCAACGATAGGTCAAGGTTGGCTGTATGCCTAACGGCAAGAGGCCATAGGTAACTGAAGAAGAAGAAGATTAATTGTGTGACTCATCCAAACGTGTTTGTGAGAGATCTAAATTTGGCCTATTTTGGTGTTAATCAAGGAGACCAAGATAAATCTTATACTCCACAGTTCGTGTAGAAAATTTGCGACAAAGTAAAGAAAAAATCTCTTAAATTTGGTATATATCAATAGATAAATGTTTATCTAGAAAACACTTCAATCTTACAATACATTGATATTACATTACTTTGAAGCGCACACAATATGAAATACAACCCTTAAATAAATACTTCAATTAATGTAAAGATTGTCCAAAAATTATTTTGAATATGGAATGTTAGTAAGTGTAACAAAGAGGTCGTAATTCAATGGATTCTTAGTTTTTAAATTAAACAGAAAACAGAGTTCATTTGAAAAACATTCTAATTGGATATAAAAACCATCAAAAAAAAATATTAATAAAAATAATACTCACATAATGGACTATACACGCAGTAATTAATAGTATTGTACGTTATTAACCAGGGAAGTAGGTTTTTACCTAATTGTGTGTTGGTCTGTGTAACATGCGTAGTCTTCTCACGAACTTTTTATGTGCAGATAATTTTACTGGATCAATTAAATTTTCATCTGGCTTCGTAGACATGAATTTGGTAAATTTAACATCTTTACCTTTAGCAATTAAATTTATCTTTTTTACCCAAAAATATATTATGCATTTTATTATTATTCTAACAATTGCCCTATCTAAACCTTTATGCTGAGAGAAATCTTAGGTTTGCCCAATACTTAATTGCTTAATAATAATTCCCTCCAATATACGTCCTAAATCAATTTTGTTGCTCAACCTAGGAATTAAATAAAATAACTTTGGAAGCGTTCTAGCTACTACATGAAAAACAAAATTTCCAGTTTGCATCAACGACGACTTATTATATTGCCGGGCAATAACAAAATCATTATATTTAACATCATTGTTGGCTAAAATGTTAGACCTGCATTCCTCACAGTTTTTAGTCAATAAAAGCAATCTCTTTGCAACATAACCTGCCACATAATAAATAGTGCACTTTCCAACCCTGGAAGTTTTAACCTTGTGAACAATATCTGGAACAGAAATAGTTGATTCCAAACCATTATCTATTGGTTTAATTCCAGCTACAACTTCACCAGTTAAAAAACAACGTAAATCGCATAAAGCACCGGAGGAGTTATCTGCTTCACAGTTGAAGCCTGGTGAGTGAGTAGACATAAATTGTTTACTACAAGAGCCTTAAATGAACTAATAAAATTTGCTGCATCAGGCGACACATTTCTGCTTTTATGACTTCGAATGGAGCCAAAGAAGTTTTCAAGTGGATCTTGAGTAAATGCTCTCGGTGGTACATATTTTAAATTCTTCTTTAAAAGAATTTCTCTAATATATAGAAAGCTCTGAATGGTAACTTTTAAATTTCTTAATGTAGGGTTATAAACAAATTTTTTCTTTTTTTTACAGAAGAATTTCATTGTGTTACAGATGCCGATTGCATTTTTCCAAAATACTTCATGCCCAGAAGTGTCGGTGGCTGCTCCTTTTAGAGGTTTACTTTGTGGTGCATTGATTGTGTTGCTGTTCAAACTATCAAACAGCTGATCCATAAATAAAATTAGTTCAGCAGTATCAGCAGCATTCTTCTCCATTTTATAATCACTTGTAATATCTAAAAGTAAAAGTAATTCTTGTACCTTATAAAACAAAAATAGAAATGCAAACCCCACATTGAAATACATTTCATCATAGCTCCAACATGATGACTGAATACCTGTGTGCAATAAGATACCTTTATCTTATTCATTTTATCTTTAAATACATGTGCATCTGTGAGTTTAGTGCACATTCTTGTATCGTCTGATGTGTCTAAGAGATAAAACTGCTCAATATGCTTCCACATGGCTATTCTATTGGTCCCATTATATATAAAATAAAGGTCTTTGTTTAATAAATTATTTCTAATGCCCTTTATTAGATGAGGAACATCATAAATCGGAACAATTTGCTTACTATTAATTTCAAATCCTATTGTTGTTTTCTCAACTCCTCTTCTTGCATAATGTTATGCAGTTTCTTTACAAAGACTATTAATTGTTGCTTGGTTTGCAGCTCCCTGATCACAAACTGTGGCAATTACATGCAAACCAATCTTTTGACATTTTTCAATGCAATCTTTAATCTACACAAATACATGTTTTGTGATAAACTACATATATAGCTATAAACATACATACCATTTGTTTTAGAGGTGGAGATTTTATTGGACCACTGGTAAATGTAAATATGACTGGTTGCTTCCAATGCCGATATATTCCTCTAATCATAAAAACATTGGCATGATCAGCCAAAAAAGGACTACGCTTATTACCAATATCTTCAATACCTTCAATGCAATCAAATTTTTTATTATAACGTACCAATGGTGCAATTGTCATTTCATCAAAAACTAGAGTGCAGTATTTATCAATAGGCTTCATATTCTTCACGGCATCCTTCAAAGATTCAAAAATGTGTTTGTTAAAACCTGGTCGAAATGGTAGCTGATTAAGTAAATTTGTTAATGTGCGTCTTGAAGGTAATGTGAATATGTTTGCCAACAAACGATAACCTTTGCCGCTAGATTTCAATATAGTTAAGGTCAGTATTTTTTCGTCTAACGTAAAACGTCCAGCATGCGGTTTTACTTTTTGTAACCTGATTTGGGACATAACAAACTTATAAGTGGTTTCATTTAGGTGTTTGGTTAATGAAATAAATGGAAGGGACTATGCCACTTCTTCAGCCTTAGTTAATCTATCTTGATAACTTGAGAGCCTCTTATTTAAATTTCTAGTTTTCTTAATTGAATTTACAACCATTGAATACAAACGTTTGCACTTTGGTGTAAGATGTTTCTCCCGTGTCACATTTACTTTGTTAAGAATGGCATTTCTTTTAGACCCTACAACAATTTTAAATCAGATATGTCAAATTATAGTTACAAATATCTAAAGTTTAAGAATTTTTAATCGTGTTTAGTGATTTGAAATAGAACACTATTCTTTCGATTTTGCTAATCGACTCATGACAAATTAAAGTTGGCACCTGATTTTGTGTGTACCACTATTTTATAAATTACAATAGATACCTATAGAAAACGTATTGTTGATTGTAATTTCTTTTAATGTAGAAGGATTTGGAAAAACATTTTCTTGAATAGGCATTGGCACATGACATACAAACATATTCGGAACATCTTCATTTAAAGTATGTGCCTCTCCAACAATACCCATATGTGTATATAAACGTTTACAATATGAATGGTCACCAACACCAACTTCCATAGATGTGACTCTTAACAAAACAAACATTGTTATATAATTTAGTATACTGAATATGAGCCTCTCCTAAACGCAAAACCCTGTATTTGCATAGAAGACATGAAATAATTGCAAACAAATTTTTATATTATTGGGGCACATAAGTACTAATGCTGACGAATTAACAAAACATAATATTAAAAACAGTTTGCTACTATATTTAACCAAAAAATATCATGAAAGATGGCACTAATAGAAAGTATAATATTACCACGAATGCAATTCTTTAGTTTTCATGGCGTTGTTGTTAATCAACAAATGAGCAAACTTAAAATGTAGTGATTGCATTTATTTATTACCCATAAAGAATGGAAGTTAATAGCAACAAAATCTCATTATTTGCAAATACAAAAGTTTGCATTTAGGGGGCTCAAATAAATATTTCTTGAAAAATAAAATAATCGATTCAAAATCATCAACCCTTATTTAGAACATGGTGTATAAATTATATATTGCACATGGACATGGCAAACCTTACCTGAAATCCCTACGTTACCATTTTTTTCATTTGTAATATGTTGTTCTACAATCTCTTCCACATCAACTACAATACAATAACATTATTTGCTTTGAACGCATGCAGATTCTACAATCACTTACCATTCATATGTAAAGTAGGTACCGCAATCTTTTGTAAACCTCTCCGGGTTCCTAAAACCTTAAATTCGTCTTTAAAATGTCTATCACACACATAGTATGAATTATAAACTTGTCTGGGGGTTAAGTTTGTTAGATGTGGTTTCTTCATGTTCACAATCCACATATTATAAATATCAATGTCCTTGTAAGGAAAGCGATGTCTTTTACTGATTTGATCACTACAGTTTATAACACAACAAGTTCTTTTTCTTCTATATGTGGACATGTTTATCATTATACAATAACTAGACTACTAGAATTTAACACAGATTATGTGCAACAGTCAATAGTCACTTCACAGAAATTATTGAATAACTAATTACAAACACAAAATAACACTATACTAGAAACTAACACTACCTTACAAACAATATAACAGTAAAAGTCACTTCCGTAGGAAGAAAACACAACGAAGCACTAAACTAATAAATTGGCAATTTATAGCAAAATTGGAAAGCAATTGGTAAGCAAAACCTCATATTGACAAAATGGCAACGCAAATGTCAAATAATTCAAAAATTCAAACATATGTTTATGAGATTACAGCGCCAATTGTGGGTGACCACGACACAGATTTTTTTGATTTTTGACATAGAACTCAAGGTCATGTATGAAGTTACTTTTCTAAAGGTTTTTCTATGGCAAATGTCCGGGAGGAGTCGGAGTAGCCTGTTGCAGAACTCGTAGCTTTGCGCATGATTTGGACGTAAATAGAAGATACGATAGAATTATGTTCGACCTTCAACCACGTAAATCGATTTATTTGAATTTTGTTGGATGTGTTTCTTTTATACGTTAATGAGAATTAGAATACTGACCAAATGTGTTTGGCTTCATTTATTTCACTTATATAAAAGATTTTTAAACAAATAGAATAATATTATACAAGGTGGATGCAGAAATTATTGTAGCTAATTCATAATTTTATAAAATGTTTGGGTTTCGGAAAATTAGAACGCTTCAATTTGGTGGTTATAACGATATAATCTAAAGGAAAACCTTCAGTGTACGAAGAGCTTGGTGACTTCCGTCTTGCACTATCTTAAATTCTCTCCGAGAAGTTTGGTGACTATCTTAAGAAGAGAATAATTACGATGTAATTGCTCTACAACTACAGAAGCTGAAACGTGAAACTCTCAGTGTCGCTGGTAGCCATTTAACTCTTTTGTGAGTTTTTCGGCTTGTTGATGTTTGGGTGTTTTTGAGGTGTGTGTGTGTGTGTGTGTGTGTGGAGCTTGGTGACTTCCGTCTTGCACTATCTTAAATTCTCTCCGAGAAGTTTGGTGACTATCTTAAGAAGAGAATAATTACGATGTAATTGCTCTACAACTACAGAAGCTGAAACGTGAAACTCTCAGTGTCGCTGGTAGCCATTTAACTCTTTTGTGAGTTTTTCGGCTTGTTGATGTTTGGGTGTTTTTGAATTGTGTGTGTGTGTGTGTGTGTGTGTGTGTGTGTGTGTGTGTTGGATGACTTTTATAGATAGATATCAATTGCTCTAGCGTTTGCAGCTCCTTTTATATCCTGGGTCTGTTTGTATTGTACGTTCGGACGGTTCTAGTAATTTGAAGAGTGTTAGACGAGTTTAATATTGTTCGAGGGGTGTTTTTACGCGTGCATGCTATTTATTTGCATAATGGAGGCTTATTTGTCATTTAGTTAGGGGTATGGTTCGTTACATACCCCTGCAGGGCCATGTAAAATGCATTATCTATGTATCAAGTCTGAAAACCGTGAACAGTTAGTCCAGTGTATTCATGTAGCGCTTGAAGAAGTACAGACCGAAATGGAAAATTACAACTGGCAAGAAGAGTTTCATTGACGAAGAGTTGTGTTACTTTTGTTCTTAGTTTTATGTTGAAAATTAACGAATTTGTAGCAAGCATTTCTCCTTATTGTGTTAGCGTTGCAAATTTTACCTATGTCTATTATAACATTTTTGCTTAGAATTGTTCGTAAAAATATTGTCCAAAGTAATTGCGTCAACTAACGATAACCCGCATAAGTTTCATCTTTGATTCAAAGTGTTAAGAAACATTTAATTTAAATTAAAAGTACAAGTTTGCAAAAAAGACCTTTCCTATTTTTCATTGGTGTGCACTAAGTATATATTGCGAATAAAGTAACAATATTGTTTTTAGGGACAAAAAAATAGTATAAATACAATTATTAAACTATTTATGCAGTGAGATACAAAACAAAGCGTGGCGCAGCTTTAGGCCATTTTTTTTAGAAAATTCCTACCAAGTTTCATTACACATTCACGTGTTGGTTTTAACGCACTTACACGGATAAACAAGCAAAGGTTTAAGAATTAGGTCATATTATACACCTACACTTATGGTTATTACAAATATTCGCTGATGGATGCACGCAATATAGCGAAACCATACAAAATGTTTACAAAATTTATTTTAAAGTTTTAATTCCTTGTTTGATTAAATTACATACTCACCCTATTTATTTATAATCCAAGTAGATAAATCAATAATCGCATACTATACGAGGTGTGGCGCTTAAATAAAGAAATCCAACACCTACGGCGCAACCGTATTGGACGGGGTTGCAACTAAAATGTCGTTGACCTTGATATTTTCAAAACATCAACTCGTAGTTCTGTCTCAATCTGCTGTAGTATGTTTCTGAGTGTTGGTGGTAGTGGGCACTATTACGTAGTAGTGCTGCGATCATGGCTAACATAAATAGCGAATTAACTTGATGTTTTTTGTGAACTAAAGAAAATCGCCAACGAAATATTTACAAATTGTTACGGGTAAAATGGGCGTTACGTTACAAATTTTGATTGCCCAGAAGAGGCGAGAATCCCGTAACAAATTAAGGGTACACCGGCTAACTAGAGTAGTGCGGGAATGGGTTTCTAGAGAAGAAATAAGTGAAAATAAAAAAATTAGAAATAAAAATACCAAAACGGCTAAAATTAAAATACAAACAAACTACGTTAAAATATTTATTTACCCAAAAAGCTTTTTTTTTGTCAAAATTAAGGGGCGTCAAACCGTCTGTCTCAGCAACCCCTTTCGATCTTTTTCCTTATACAGATCCCCGTTATTTCGAATAGGGTTACTCTGCATCGGTTTCCTAAATTTATTATGTTATACTTTACCTTTCTCTAAATTATATTAAAATGTTTATTAAATTTTTGTCAAATTAAATAAAATTCTCGAAATCCCGAATACGACTCTATCACTGGGGTATCTGGATATTCCTTCACAATTTTACCTATATTGACTTACATTGTAAATAACTTGAAATAAAATTTCATCTAAACTTAAACTTTATTGACAATAAATTCATGAAATATAAATACACATAAATTAGCCTGAAATAAAAACATACCTAATGCAACTTTCAACTGGCCAGGTATCGTTAACAAATATCCTATAGAAAAAAAACATAAATCTGTATCTACTACTATCATTCCAATAATCTAGTTTCCAAGATTGATTTATACGGCATTTTAAATCCCAATTTATAGAAATGCTCGTTAAAACAATACAGCGAAAAACGGTGCAATATCAATCTTTTCATTAACCATTGCAATGCGTATTAAAAATATTTAAAAATTAATATTTAAGTTAATTTTATCGTTAATTAAGCCAACAAAGCAATTTCTTCTATAATTTTGTTAAGGTTATCTGTGTGGACAGGGGAAAAGTAAAGTATAGTAAGCAAAGAAACAGTAAGCTCGCACCGAAGTACCGCAACAAAAACAAGAGGGATTGAAGGAATTAATGCCGTGCTAGTTAAAAACGTCGTAGAGTGGGGTGGGTCACTCAGAAATAAGAAGGAAGTCTTAAGAAAGAAATTTATTTACAAACCCTTTAAGAAATGAACATGTAAAAAAAAATCAACTCGTATTAAACAAAACATTTATCAAAAATATCCCTTAGGATTTACATAGTACAAAAAAACTTCGAAAAAATAAATAATACTCGTCTTTGATTATCTTAACTTAAATTGCTGTCTTAATGCTAGTATTTATATAAAACAGAACTTAAAAAAGCCTTACTAACCCTATACTTACACATTGTCCGCAAATAATGTCTGTCATTTAGTTAAAAAAATAGTATTGGTAACTTACAATCAGTAGCTACGCTACGAGTCAAAATGCATTTTTTTTCGTGGCTGAAAAAAACAATATTAGCGAACGTCACAATTTACATAGTGTATGCTAAACTTTTATATAGTGTAAAAATTATATCTTGAAAATTAATACCCGAATAAAAAAAGCTGTCTTCATTTAGTATGTTTCACTAGTTGGAATGAGGTAAATTTAATTTCAACACCGCAATATTTCCATTCGTGCCAAAAACTCAGACACAATTCTTCCTCATGTAGGGTATCAGAGCGACACAGACAAGTAATAGGAATTCTCTCTCTTTATTCTTTTAGAAAACTAAATGAATCGAATTCAGAAGAGGCAGTAGTGAGCGGAAAACTCTTCACTTCACTTGACCAGTAGCTAGTAGCACATCATTACCTAACCTACGATATATGTATATACATATTAGGTAGAGATGGATTGCAGTACTCGAAAGTAATTTGTACCAATCGTAAATAAATTCGTTATTGGAAAAATTCCATCTCTCAAAGTAACAGCTTCGTACAAACTAATTTCAGAATTTCATGTTATAAATCCTTCAGTGAATTTTCATAAAAATATCTCTTAATTCGAATCGTTATAGTCATTAAATCGATCTAAAATAAAAGTTTTACAACGAATGCCTCGAACAATCCACATTAGAAACTCAAAATCCAACAACTAATAGATGAAAATCTATTTGATAAAACACGTCGCCAAAATGAACGTAATATTTCCGAAACAAATGCTTTAACATTCGAAAACCACGTTCTTGACCATTTTATAATCTTTTCTGAAGCAAGTGTTTTGATAAATAGATACCAGCTTTTAATATTATATTGAAAGAGTAATTTTCTATATTTAAATTATAATTGTATGTACTAATGAAACCTACTGAAAAAATGCATATATTTAACTTTTGTTACTGGTAATAATAGTCGCAAATTTTACGCCTAACTCGACATAAGTTTGAAGTACCTTAAATTTTATATCTGAATAGTCACCATAAATTTTACTGGATGAAGAAGAAGCAACTGTTTCAATTGACAAAGGCTGGCGTATTCGCTAATACATGCAAATAACCTTAAATACCGTACAGAATATGAAATTTTAAATTAAATATGAGTCAAATTATTTAGGTACAGGGATGAACGTAACGATTTGTTAATTTCCACCACAAAAATACGAACCATTAATTTTTTCAATCCTCATGTATATAATTAATGAGTCTATACATAAAAGATCATATATTACTTACCGTTATAATTCATCTTTCAAAGCGTTGAGGATGTCCGGGAAACGTTAGCTTTCCAATTTTTTGTTTTCCATATAACAATTCTCTTAACAGAACAATATATAATTCCAAATTAATGCAGGGGTGAACTCTCTAGGTCCGACCCCTTTTTTAACTGGTCGTAATAACAATAATTATGCAACACTCATTGAAACGTACGCTCTCCGTGAGAGCGTAACTTAAAAACAAATAAGTCGCACCACGTGTTTTTTCCTGCGTGAAATCCAGTCACATCTTGAATTTGAAGCTACTTTTTTTCAACTTTTAACCTTTTGGCCTCCGTTACTACTCGCTCGTATTAATACATTTCAGCGTTTCTAATTACCTGCTCCCGAATAATTAATTCATTTTTTCCGTCGGGTGTCTGACTGTTCTCATGTCTCCTACTATAAAAATACCATTAATTGTGGTCAACATCCGATAATACAATCATCATCATTAGGTCTTCTGTCCTGGAACTGGTTAGACGCGTACCATTATTGCTTTCTATTCTGAACTAACCTACACATTTCCTTGAAATATGCAGTCTGCATCTATCACTATCTGTTATAGGTCTACATCTACCTCCTTTTTCCTATCTCTGTTTGTGACATATCCCATACTATTCTCCAAACATGCCTTAGAACGTATTCTACCCTTCTATTTCTCCTATTTTTTTCCCCACAGATATCCTTGTTCCCATACTATTTCTATAACCTATTTGTTATTAACTTTGTCTGTCCATGCTATCATCCTCATACATCCGAAGCACAGCATTCCAAAAGGCTGGTGCTGTTTCTCTGTCCGCTTTTCCGACTGCCCATATTTCATTGGCTACTGTGCTGTGCTCCGCACATATGCTTTCAACAATTTTCTTCTTGTTTCTATGTTTGTTGTCTTTCATCATAGGCGATGTTCTTACTTGTTAGATGCAGTTCGGTTCCCTTCTATTGTTTTACAATTATATACCCTATTTCTCCGACATAATACAATGTAACTATTTAAATCTATGGTTGTATACAACGTTATTGTCACGTTACTTTGATGTAGTTTGTATTAGTGTTGTAATATGGTATTATTTTAAATATTCTTGGTGGTCAGGAATGACAATGTCTGTCTATTGTAAATTATCTTTTTATGAAAAATGCAGACACAGCGTTTTGTAATATTAAGATATTTTCAATTGTGGTTTTAATATAAGGCATCGTCCTAGATTATTGCGCCTACGATGTATTTAAAAGAAATAATGTTATACTTTTTGAAGTTAAAGTTTGTTAGCTGAATAACCTCTATAGAAACAAACTTTGAAATATCATACTTAATTAAGATTAATTATTTGTGGAATCTATCATATAAGGTATGCCCATATTTTAGTTTGTCCATTCAAATTTACAAAATTTTTCTCCCATCTATTTTATAGCTAGCGTAACTCTACACGTTACAAAATATTAAAGGAAGTGTTTGGTGATAATGTTATGTCGCGTGCGCGAGTTTTTGAATGGCACAAACAGTTTTCTGAAGGTCGGAAGGAGGTTGAAGGTGTTGATCGTTTTTTTGATATCAACGGTGTTATTATAGATGACCTGTGCTTGGGGGTGAAATAGTTAATCAGAAATACAATAAAGAAGTCCTAATCAAGTTAAAGGATAGAATAAGAAATAAAAGACCGAATTTGTGGGCAACTCTTGGATTCTGCTCCAGGACAACGCCTACAATACCGTATGTGCGATGCAATGTAGTTTTTAGCGGACATACGCATTCCTGTTCCAAAAGTGAAAAGTGCATTAAAGAGAACATATTTTTAGACGGTTCAACATGTAAAAGCAAAAACGGCAAAGTTGTTGAAGAGGCTCACAACTAATGAGCTACAGCATTGTTTTGAAAAGTTAAATATGTTCATTTGAAATAATCACATACCCCACACCAGTCCCGTTATTTAATCGCCACATCTCGTAATACCACAATGCACTATATACTACTTCAACGCGGAATGTCGCAATACATTTGCAAAAAGAATGCGATTTCCAAGCACCAAACTTACTTAATTTTTTTAATATCATTTGCTCTTCTTGACAGTACACACACTTGAATTTAATTATATACAAAATATAATACGCATTAATTAAATTTAAAGGAAACACACATCCACTGAGTTATTAAGAGAAGCTTATTATGTACTGTATTTCATTAACAAAACAATTGAGCATTACTTTATAAATTTATATATCATATTTAAGTATTTAAACGATTCAAGCTAAACGTCTTTTAATTTTACAACGTTATTGCCTAATGAGTTTGATCCTACCTTAATGCATAATTGCAGTACAGATGCAGAGAAACGTTGCCATATGTATGTAATATTTTCTAGAACAAACTGTCATAGCGAGGAACGCTTAGGTACTAAACTAAAAAACACATTATAAGTTACGGAAGATTTTCTAATTCTTATCTTGTCCACCAAAGTGTAAATATGAGTAAATATAATTATCTAGCTCAGAAAAGAGTACAATATTTAATGGGTTGTTTCAAAATTGCACAGCACAATTTTAAGGATGTGTTTTTAACTTGTTATAAACATATCGTAAGATGTACTTCTCTGGAGTTACTGACATTTTAAGGGGTGCGTGAAATTAATGTTTTAATTATCTAAGGAACTGTAAAAGATATCCGTAGGGTAAAATTAAGGCTTTTGAGACCTTATTGACTCTAGCTTCCCTCATTCACTCCTTCATCTTAAATCTGCGTCTTTTGAGATAAATCTCTCATCCTCATTTCCTCACACATGATATACCTGTCTTATAGTTTTCTTCTTATCTTATAGATTAACTTTCGAGTCGTCTTACTTTTAAATATGAAAAACTTTAGGGTAAGAGTCCGGATGAATAAGAAGCATCTTACAGATTTCATTTTGAATTGTGGGAGCTTAAACTTGAGAAACAACGAAATTGATAGCATTCTTATTTACATTTTCTTGGTACCCAGTCTATGTACATTTTCCAGTAGTATTACCTATGAAATTAGTCTAGAATTTTTCAGTTATTCAAATATGTAAAAACAAAATTAAATTGGAGCATCCTCGAGGAATTACCCCTGTTTCTAGGTTTTTTTGCCAATACCATTGTTAGCGGTTTTTTAAATATAAATCCGTCGTGTAAGATATAATTAATATTGCTTTTCCCACTACTCAAATTTCTTAGAATTTTTCAAATCAGATCACCCCTTAGTGATTTAGAGATCAACCCTTTACAAACCATACCGTGTTTATCTATAATCTATTTCTGAACAGCATTGTAACATATTAAAATTCCTGCACAAATTTTTGTATATATTTCTCATATATCTACTTTAAATTATGCTGATTTGGTTTCACAGTTCATCTTAAGTATTAAACATTTAGTATAAATACCAATATCATTGTAGTATCCTTCCTTATTTTGTATTTTGTCATTAGCAGTTCGTGTTTCACTATTGGTTCTTATTTTTATTGCTTCTTAAGTCAGGAGTATCTGAAAGTGCATTTAACATAGGTACTTTTCGAGTTGTACGTCGATAGGTTAGCGCCGGCGCGAGCATCAATCAATAAGAAGATAAGGTTTGGTTCTTTAAAGAATTAGCCATTTCGACTTCAATGCGGTTATAATTAAAAAGGAGGTGATAAAGATGTTGGCCCAGTTATGTGCCAGTTGGTGTTTGAGGATCGCTATTTGCGATGGCATTAAGGTTTTGTCGTTTAAAGGTGCCGGGTTTATTATAATAAAATATAATGTCCGTATAATCTTCCTGGGTTTTGCCGTTACCACTAAAATATTTTAAAATGTAATTATGGAATTTCAATATTTATTAACGCACATTTTAGTTATATGTGGAAAATTTATGTATCAAGAAATAATGAAAGAGCACACATGGTGTTTATTCTACTTGGATCGAATACGGCACGGCGTCAGCTGTTTCGTTTAGAAGTTCAATGAAAGCGATTTTGTGTCTAGATGAAAATTATTACGTCTGCTTTGGAATGGGTGTTATTGAAAAAGAAGTTTTTGCTTTTACGGAAACCAGGTATTATAGAAACCTTTGTTATTACAGGAATTGATACCGGCGAGTGTTTGACTTTCTTTATATTGTTTACAGTTGAAATTTTTATTATTTTGCTTATAAACACATTAAAATGCTATTACAATTATTGAAATTATTCTAGGAAAGAGCATAAACTTTTTAATAGCGTCAATTTAAAAATCATAATTATGAAAATTTGTGTTAAATATTTTTCTTATCAAACTTAAAAATTTAAAGTTTTATATAAAACAGAGATCTGGTTGTTGAATATAGAACAAAGTTGTTAAACATGTATAAATAAGTAATTTAATTGTGATCTAAACACGCTAGACCTGTTCGATTGGAGTTCAAGATAACTTTTTTGTAAATACCTTAAACTTGTTTGTACTCTATTAAGCATTATATTTTTGATTTCAAACATCTAATTTTTTTTATCAATGAGCTTGACAGATATTTGAAAGTACATGTACACATTTATTGTAAGGACACATATGGTGCTTCTCTCTGTGATAACTTAATTCTTTTATGTTTCAGGTTTAACTTGATATGCCGTTGCATGCACTCAAGTAGTGGGTTCGTTAATGAGGTAGGTTATTAACAAATATTTTTTTGTTATACCAGAAGGTTTCTGCGTTTCCCTCGTGGTTTCTCCATTGTTGATATTTTTGTAAACACAGTGGCGCCTAAATTTTTTTGTCAACAACATCGCCCATGACCCTTTCTCACGTCTCTCCGCATAAGGTAGTTCTTAAGCTTAGCCCGCAAGTTATAAGTGTTCCTATAATATTGTAGTTACCCTTTAACTTTTCCCCAAGTGTCTATATTAGCATTTGACGCCCTGGTAATAAAGCTTATAACACTGGCACCAGCAACGTGTGGCTCGATTTTGTTGACTTATCTTTATTAGTACGATTTTAATAAAGTGAGTTTGGTTAAGCCTGAAGTTATCAATATTTTTATTATCGCTGTATTTTTGAGCTTGAATATTTTGAGATAAATCCATTGTGTAACCTATCAAATCGCTATAATTTTTTCTCGGCTACAAAAATCAGAAAGAGTTTTTTAAATCGGGCCACCCGTCTAGCTGCTACCCCTATTTTTAGATTTTTCGTCAAAACCAATTGTTAGTGGTACTTTTAATATAAATCTTTGTTCAACCTATTGATTTTTATTGAAATTTACAATATAATTATGGTGGTCACAATAA
Organism: Platerodrilus igneus; assembly: GCA_036346225.1. Lineage (NCBI taxonomy): Eukaryota > Metazoa > Arthropoda > Insecta > Coleoptera > Lycidae > Platerodrilus > Platerodrilus igneus. The sequence goes on from JARFIW010000813.1 coordinate 832,048, forward strand.
AAACATCTACACGTTTCCCACTACCCCTATCTGATTAACATATTGTGTTTCTATTTTATTCTGACAAATTTCTTAATATCTTTTTAATTATCCCGCCTTTTAAAATGATCACCAACAAAGACCCGCATACTGTTTTAATATCCAAAACATAGCAGCAAACACCCTTGCATTTTTATTTAGATTTAACTCGATAAAGTTGACAAAAGAATCGTTTAAGCACATAAGTTTTAATACATTTATTAATAATATCAGGTAAACGAAATATCTGCAAATTATTTTTAAACGTGTATGTTAAAGTATATTTCTTCTATCTTAAATTTGAGATAGAACGGAAAATATGCTTAGTTGGAATTTGAAAACTAAAGTAATTAGTACCGCATATTGGAATATAGTAGTACCTTTACTATCCCAACTACAAAACGAGTAATTTACGCCCTACTGTGCGAACTAAACTGCTACTAACCAGTGGCTGATTTACCAGCAGGCTGAGTAGGCTGGAGTCTAGGGGGGAGCCGAAGCGGGTGGTGCTGTTTAAGACATACGCCTCGTGGTGGCAATGAGTTCGAGAGATATAGATAATAAAGTGACGATACAAACGAAGAAGCTGGAAGCCACGGTTGATTACGTCCTGCAATTTCTAATACGTATTAATATATTTGAAATTTTTTTTGGTTGTGTTATGTAATTTTTTAGTGCTTCGTGTATTACTGTATTGTATTGTATATGAATAATTTCATAGCATAACATTACCAGTGCAAACACAAACTTATAGTAGGCAAGTAATCATAATATATTATATTTAAAATAAATCATCCGTAACGAATCAGTAAGAGTGTAAGATTAAGGGTGCGATCGGATGTATGGTTGGCTGCCTAAAATCCATTAAAAACATGTTATTCTGTTTGGTAAATAACTTTTGTTGGATTGAAAATATGCAAAATGTAACTTCACCATTAGACTCACAAAACTTTGTACTTTCTAACGAAGGTTTGCTTTTTTTTCTAAAGTGGAGTAATAAGCAAGAAATAGCTGTTAAAAGTAATGTTAAAATTCACTTACCTTATTTTAGTTACTACATCTAACAGAATCAATTTGTATATAAAAAAAAGCATTCGTCGGATAGCAGAATACATATATAATTGTTCTGTTAAAAAAAATCAAAAATATTGATCATGATAGTCGTAGTGTACTGAATGGATTTTATTGAATTATTACATTAATTGTACGCCATTTTAATAGAAATTGTTCACGACTTTCTCCGAAGATGGCACTGTTAATGATGTGTAGAATAAGGTTTAAAACCAGAATATTTCAAATTGAATTATTTTGGACTTGGTTTTTGTCGCATTGAAACGAAGTAAACTAATAATATATGGTGAATTACCTATTGATAAGTGTAATATAATAATGATTGGATTAATTGCGAATATTGATGAAGCCATAAATGACATAACCTGAACATCCATGGTCGTTTGTAAACTTCCATGTTTATGTTTACAAGCGATAAGTAAATTATTACAGCAGTGTTCCTTTGTGAAGCTTATACTATGTTATAATAGTTTTAAAAAAAAAGGTAGTGTGCCGTATTCCAAAACGTAACTAGATACTCTACAATATTCAATATAAGCAAAATATTGCATCATGTTAGCATGAGTAATGTTTATTAAAATATCTTAGTGAAACCATCGCAGGGAAATAGGATACATTTTGTTACAAATTAGGTTGCGAGTTTGGTACTCAGCAAAATGATTTATAAATTTGAACGATCTGGGGGAGGACGTTCTCAAAAAACGATAATTTTTCTACATCATTTTACACTTCACTTTGGGGACGTTCATTGTCTTGTGTTTCTTCACCAGGGATCTGCGATGGTAATTATATTTTCAATTTGAAAAGTGTCAAAATCAGCTTTAAATATATAGGCAACTTATTAGTGTTCCCATTCTTTACCCCCCAAGTAGCAGACTTCCGTCATTTTTTGGTCATACCGAGTTCACATGTAACGTCGAATAGATGTGATAATGACATTTTCTCAAATTGTGCTGCCGGCAAAAAATGATTATAATAAACAATAAACTTCAAAACTCCCACTAATTATGAAATATATTGTAGGCTAAATTAAAAATAAAAGTGTAAAAGTTTATTTAGGATTAAACAATTTACGAAACTAGACCTAACTTTAGGCATTAGAAATAAACCATAAAAGAATTCCTTTTTGGTTTATTCTGTCAAAAAATAGTTATTTTGTTACATTAAATTGACTCTGTCAAAAACGACTAAACGTTTATTTCAATAAATATTTCAAACTAATAGAATATTTGGGGTCTTCGGTTTAATATTTTTTATCAAATGCTAATATCGAAAAAGGTATTTCCAATACAAAAAAACTTTGAGTTGTTACCTGTAAAGTGTGCTTTATTAAAACAAAATTATTACAAATGTTTTATTTTTAATGAATAACTAAGAAATTAAAAATAGGTTCAATTGTTGTAACATTTACAATAATGTGTATATAGGTATTTTTGAACAGTAAGTCATTACCAACCAAAAACTTAAACGGAACACTGTTTTACACAATACGTAGCAATGTAAATGATATAAAACTATTGGTGAAAAGAAGTGAATAACAGACATTTGTAAATAATATTTTTAAACACCACATTTTAAGGTCAATAGATAAACGTTTAGTAATAAATATACGAACAGCTTTCGAATTGAAATTGACTTTATTGTTGTTAATATTACATTAAATATTAGTATATAAGGCATATTTGTAGGTCCATACAGGCAAAGTTTAGTCATATACTACTCTTACACTTAACCTGCATAAACCACTACATATCTCTACAAGGAAAATTAGTGAAGCAAATGAATAATTACACAATAATTGAAAAATATACAATTAGGCTATGTTACTACTTATCCAAATAATGCGCCCTGATTTGAACATTGAATGCAGTAAAAGTAAAAAAGATTTTTATATCCCATCTGGAATTGCATTATAAGTAGAAACAGCATTATAGATGAATCTTCTCTGAAACATAGCAGTCAGTTGCTTGGGAATTGTTAAAGTTTTAGTGTGTCTAATATTGATGCAATGCACTTTGGAGCGTGTCATTAATATTTTAGCAATATCCTCTGAAGTAATTTATAATTATTTTATGAACAAAACATAACAAATGATGTTTCCTGCAGTTATCCATATTTAACTAGTGCAACTCTTTTATCTATGCGATACATGATCAAATTTTTTTAGTCCAAAAACTAAACGACAACAAGTATTTTGAATCCTTTATATTTGTGTCATAGAAGTGCTATCAAGGTTTGGACCATATATAAAATCACAATAGTTAAATAATGACAAAACTAGCTTCCGACAACAGCTTTTTCAATTGTAAGGTTAGTATAGACCGACAAGCATATAGTTGTTTAAGTGCTATATACGACCTTTTTATTAACCTTGCAACATGTGACTTAAAGCGTAGATCATCGTCAAGTATTAAACAGAAATTTCTTGAAGAACTAACACAATCTCTAATTTTCTCTGTGATTCGAAACAATATCAGCATCAATAGTACCTGCACGAACAAATAATTCATCACTTGATAAATATATGGAATCAATAAAGAGTACTGCTGTTATTTACTATGCGCGTAGGTTCGTTTATTACTTGGATGAATCCATAAGAATCAATGCAGCGTGTGATAATATTACTTAAATTGAAAAGATTCACATTGACATCGCCTAAACATATCATATTATCCATCATTGGTGCTAAATAAGATAATATATTATCTAGTTCATTAACACAACTAAGCAGATTAGAGTTTGGGGATCTGTATACTGTGCCTACAGTAAAAGTTTTGCGCTTTAATTTAAACATTATCCAAAATATGTTCAAGTATTATACGAGTCAATTGCAGACCAAACAAAATAACCTGACATTTAAGTTCCTTCCTTAGGTACACACCAACCCCACCCCCTGGACCCACTTTATCATTATGAAAAAAATTATACCCATTTATATTGACAGAGGTATTGGGGACGTATGAAGTAAGCCATGTTTCAGAGACACCAACCAAATCAAAACGGTTTTCATCTATTAAATTGATGAAATCATTGAAACTAGGCAACAAAGAATGCACATTTAAATGAGCAATTTTCATTTATAAAAAACTATACTAGCCTAATACAACTATTTAATTTACTTTAATTTAATTTAAACAAAACAAATACAAAAAATTAAAGCACTCGTAGCTAAATAAAAATGGAGCAAAAAAGAAAAATATGCAAAAGAGGCTATCTTCAACGTAACAAATTATCGTATTTTAACAATCGGCAACTTAAGTATAATGTGCTGCATGCTTAGTAAACTATAACTACTATATACCTGTTACTTATTATCAACTATGCTACAGAAATTTAAATTACTAAAGGTTACAATGCTGTACGAATGTAAATTAAAAATATTTTCAGTAAATAAAGACAGTGTGGCATTTACATTTGCACTAACTGTATGGTATCGTTGTTGATTATGTTCTACAAGTTGTATTAATATTCAGCATCTGTCTCGTACATACATCGTTTCACAGGATGTAGTATTCAAGTGGATTCATTATATTTCTTATCGTCTTTCAACATTTGATCATATTTAGTTTGCTCCTTGTAGAGGGGCCAATATACCTTCTTTTTCATAGGTGTGAATCAATTTCGAAGTACATTAAACACGCCACCTGATCGCTACTTCGCAAGTACCAATTTTCCCAATCTAGAAATATATCATGAAAAAATTATGTTCAGATAGAAAATTGTATCAAACCTATTTTGTGAATGAAGTTTCTCTGCATTTAGCACTAATAAGTAACCCAGCGACTTTCTCATCAACAAAAGTCGTCAACTGCAATGAATAATTAAAGTCATATGTCTGTTTAACATCCATCTATCTATCGCTAACAGGATTTGACAGGATTTCCATTTGCATCGACATCAAGGTTTTGTCTCAACTCTAACTCTACTTTTCCATTTTCTTCCAAATCTTTCATAAGATTGTCCTTCCATAGCTAAACAAACTGTCAAGTAAGATATTAAACAATTAGATTTTCTTACAGCGCCTAATTCAGCTTCAATTTTTTAAAATTGGTAGAGTGTCATGGGAGGTATATCCATAACTGAAAATAGTTCCTGAGAATGGCCATGTGTACTGCCAGTTGCCAGAGTACCCCAAACAAATTCATAATTAATTTTTGATTTTTGCGAAATATCTTCAGTGTAATGCTTGTATATCTTATCACACATTGTACATGCAAACATAAGACAGCTTACTAGATCTAATCCTCTGTTACATTCCTCTTTCAGATATAGTTTTCCACCAGTACAAATTTGGGAATGTCGGTATTGCAGAACTATGGACCAACTTAATACATATTGCAAATTCACAATGCGGTTTCCACTAACAGTTGGTTCTTTATAAGAGTGATTTATCTCGAAATATAATTCACGAGCCTCTATTCTGAAAAACAAAAGAAAATATTAGATTTTTTAGGAACCCAAAATTTAGCATATATACAGGACAACACATTAGTGTGACAAAGTTTAATGTATCGATTATTTATTGTAGAAATTATAAAAAAAAGCAATTTACACAAATTTTAGACTGTATTATTTTAAAAATTGTTTCATATCTAATTATATATATATATATATATATATATATATATATATATATATATCTAATTTTGACATACTAAATGTATCACGCTGTAGATAAATTTCCTACCTATACATAGTTTCCGACATGGATATGAAATACAAATAACAATGTATTACCTATTATAGTCTGCTTCTGGTATAAAGGACCAATTATCTGAAAGTGTATGTGACCTTTCCTCGGTTGATTTTTCACAGTTCTCTAAATATAAAATACAATGATATAATAATTTAGATTATTTATACAAATTAGCATACGTTGTATCAGTCTGCGACTTCATTGTTTCTGGCTCGGAAGTTTCTTCAGATAAAGTACTTGGATTACTAACTACCTCAGGTAATCTTTGCAAACCTGATGGGCCAGGCTTGTCTGAATTATCTGATGTGGATTTCAAACTGAAAAAGTTTGGGTTTTATTATGACATCTAATTAATATGTGTATTTGTGAAATGATAATGTAACAGGGGCATAACCAGTGTAGTTAGAAGGCTTGAACCATTGTTTGCAGGTGAGGCAAAATTACTCATTTTTAGTGTCAGTACTTAATAATTATATAAAAATCATATGACACATCCGAGAGCTTACTTCGTTCAAAATAGCACAAAAATTCTTCGCATTGTTGTCAAAAACAATCTAAAGCTTATGAAATTTTTGAATTTTATATTCCAAAATAAACAGCCACATAAAGATATCCTAGCTACACTACTAAATGTATTATAACTTACAGCGGTAATTGTTGCATTTTTAGCTATCTTAAGCGGGCTGCTTTAGACTTGGACGATCATTTTCTGGTACCACCTGGATTTTGGTTATACACCTTCTTATATTTACCCATCTGAAAGCTGTAAATACGTAAATAAAAGAAACTTTACACCAGGCGACAACAGGAAGTAAGTATACTGTAACTTCTTTCGTATTTCAGATAAATATTTGAAATTTGAAAGGCTTGTACAAGACAAAGCGGGAGTACAAATTTTTTTAAATAATTGTGAATTTCAAATTATTTACGGTCTGACTAGAAGTGAAAAGTACTGTATAAACTACACACCCTATAGTTTTGTACATTTTTAGAATCAGTTGATCATTTTTAGTCCTAGGACGTTATTTCAAATTTTTTAAAAATAGGTGTTTTCTTATTTAAGTTTTGAAAAGAAAAGTAAGCGACTGTAATTCTCCTAAATTGGTGTATAATTGTGAGAAAAATTTGAAATCTAACGACTTTTCATGTTATTAGTAATAGTTATATTTTCGCCAGAAATTTCAAAACATTGTTTTTTTTTAAAAGTAAGATTTTGCAAAATCTATTAGGCTGGATCTCAATAAATTTTAAAAGGATTTTTAAAGTTTTGGTACCCTAAATAATCACAACATGATAGGACATTTTTAGGGGACTGCTTAAATTATAAATAGAGTTTATGTCGTTTTTAAACTGATTTATATAGGACAAAAAAAGTTAGTGTACCAGTTTCTGTCATTTTCACCATTCGGTGTCATAAATTAAATAATGAATATTTTTGATAAAATAGTGTATGCAAAACAAATAATTTATTTATTTAAGAAGACAGTAGTTGCTCGACTAATCAAATCTACAAAAATTAATGTCAATATTTGAACACGCATTTTCAAAATCGAATGAAATATATAATTAATTTTGTCCATTACTTATCTGTCTATCCACAAAGTATAAGAATTTTAGAATATACTTACCATCAAGCGCAAATACACCCACACTAAATAAAGCATTAAATGTTTGTTTATAATAATAACGAAATGTCACTCTATGAACAATAAACTACACATTCAAAAATAAAAATTAGCGAATACCATATGTACATAAATGAAATAATACAATACAATACAAATTTGTTTCGGCAAACGACCTTGGCTATTATTAGAATGCACTATGTATCTAACGCTTTGCTTACTGTTCAACAACTTCGAATTTGCTGAAGGTCATTTACGACGAATAGTTACAGGAATGGAGAAAATAAACCAGCATCGTACCGTATCCTAGCAACCATTATTTGCCTAACTTGGAAACGAACCACTAAACTACTAAAGTTAAAATAAAGTAGTTCTCTCTATCATGCGAAAGCTATACCACAAAGGCGGCTATTTTAAAATTAGTTCGTGTTATGAAAATAGAGGGATGCTATCGCGCCCTTAAAGTTAAGTTCTCACTACATCCGACATCCAACGATCCGAAAGTACTGCTATTGGTTAAAAAGTTTTGAATATTTAAATAGAAAAACGCGGGAGTTTGTGTTCAACTATTATCCGATATCGGATAGAGTTAAAATATTTTTTACTTTTTCCGACGATCGGATGAAATTATCCATATAAACATTAAAATCTACATGACTTCCAGCGACCTAATTTAATCTGACCAATTAAAATTAGTATAACTATATAAAAATATGTTAAAAACTGATTACTGTATCTACAATTACAAAATAAGGTATTAATAAATGATACTTTAAGTATATGTATTTTATATATTTACTAAATTGCTGAATTAAAAATTTTATCGTAAATATTTTGCAAACAACATATTCGGATGCATGTGAACGGAGATTTTTTGTATCCGACAAATTTCATCCGATTCGTATATCGGACGTCGGATATCGGATGTCATGAGAACTTAGCTTATGACGTAATTTTACTTGATAAATGGTTGTTTTGTTTCGGAAGCAAAGAAATTTAAATTTTTTTGTTATATGCTTAAATAAATTTCTTATACCAACCTAAGTTAGATTTATTTAATATCTGATGTCTGAACAAAACATACTGCTAGTTACGTACGAGAAATAAAACTCCCAATGTCTCTTTTATTTCAGTTCTTGGATAACAAATTGTTAGAATGAGTGATGGAAGATAGCGACTTAGTGGAGCTGAGTTTAAAAAGAATGCCAAAATGAAAAAAGAAGAACAACAAAAGATTATCCGAAAAACAATTAACAGTTTTCTTAAAAGTGAAAGTGGAAGTAGTGTTGAAAGACCAGGAACTTCAACAACACGCCCTGACACAATACAATCTGGAAAAGATAAAACGGCCCAACAAAAACAGTAATCTGTTGAACAATCTACTTTTACTTTTGATAAAATGGATGTTTATGTTTTTGACGAAGAGGTGTTAGAGGAATCATCAATAAGTACAACAATTGAAGATGCTTCTCAAAATCAAACGTTAAGCGATGACCAAATTCAAACAACGGTAACTCTAAACAAAGATTCAGTTTTATGGGAAATTAACGACATCTTAAGGGAGACTATCGCAAGGTACGGCTTCGATCAAAACAAGTCTTGTCACTTCTCTAAAAGTGAAAAAATATATGCTGATCAGCGTTGTTTTTTGCCAGTAAGTATCTTCCAAAGAAAAATAAAAAATAATTAAGTGAACGACTGAAATTGGCTTGTTTATTCTTAAAGTAAAAAATGTGTATATTGCGGGCCCTGTTTGGCATTCGCTCATTGGAGAATAAAACTCAATTTGAAAACGAAGGATATAATGACTGGAAAAATGCAGAACATCGAGTAGCTCAGCATGAAAACTCTGCGCATCATAAATCTAGTATCCTTTGTTTGAAAATTAAAAGTGAGATTGATGGCCGACTCGACAATTTACTGCATGTCCAGATTGATGAAGAAATTACTTATTGAAAAAACGTTCTGAAGAGAGTAGTTGCCGTAGCGAGGCGACTGTTTTCAAGAGGTCTCGCTTTCAGGGGAAAAAATGAAAAGTTTGGTGATTCGCATAACGGAAATTATTGTATGATTTTGGAACTGCTAGCTGAATTCGATCCTTTTTTAGCCAGTCATATTGAACGATTTGGGAATCAAGGATCTGGAAGTACCAGTTACTTATCAAGAATCATTTGCGATGAGTTTATTCATATGATGGGGCATAAAATCTTAAAACAGATTGGCGACGAAACAAGAAGGGCGAAATATTTTTCCCTAATTATCGATTCAACACCGGATATAGCACATGTGCATCAACTTACCCTCGTCACTAGATACGTTTTGGAATCAGGCGAACCGTCTGAAAGTTTTCTTAAGTTTTTGCCCTCAGTGGGACATAAAGCAGAAGAAATGTGTTTTGCCATTATTTAGGAATTCAAAACACTGGGCATAAATATTGAAGACTGTCATGGACAAACATATGATAATGCCGTGTACATGTCTGGTGTGTACAATGGCTTACACGCTAAATTTAAAAGCCAGGCACCTTTTAGCTTTCTTCGTTCTCTGCTCTGGCCACTCTTTAAATTTAGTGGCAACTGCGGCTGCTGAATCTTGCTCAGAAGTTTGTCGCTTCTTCATGTTGCTTCAAGAAATCTATGTTTTTTTGTTAATTTGACACAACGCTGGCAAAAAATAATGACTGAAATCGAGGAAGGAGAAACGCTAAAATGAGTAAATCTGACACGTTGATCAGCTAGAGAGGACGCGTGTAGAAGTTTGAGAGATTCTTGGCCAAAAGTCCTTAAAATTTTGGAATTGATCAAGGATGATTGTGACAAAAAGCCTGTAACGCGAAACGAAACGGCGGGAATACTTTTGAATTTAGAGAAACTGGAAACGGCGGTAATGGTTGTTGTGTGGAATGTTTTTTTGGAAAGAATAAATAAAGTGAATGTTAAAATTCAGGCTTCTACCGTAGATTTGATCACTGTTGTCGATCTTTATGAATCTCTTTACAAGTTTTTCGTAGCTAAACGAGAAAATTTTAAGTATTTCTTAGCAAAGGCAATGGAATTAAATGTTTCGAAGCAGTATACAAAAGGCAAAGAAAAAAGACAACCAAAAAGAGAATGACTGCGAGTGATACTTTCAGGGTTAACACATTTCTCTTCCTCGTTGATAGACTCGTATCCGAATTAGAATAACGACAGGAGACCTAAAACAGATTCAATCAAAAGTTTTCATTGCTCACCAAAATGAGTGAATTGTCATCATCAACCCTCACGGAAAAGCCTTTTTCTTGGAAAAAGTGTATCCTAGTGATTTAAAGACTGACTTAGTTCAAGAATGCATACATTTTCAATGCCGCCTCTCTTCTGAAAGTATTTTGGTAAAACCAGGTTCTGAATCATTGAAAAGTCTATCTTCGTTCCTGCGAAAACAGAATTTGCAAAACGTTTATCCAAACCTGGATATAGCTGTTCGCATGTCTCTATGTACACCAGCGACAAATTGTTCTGGTGAGAGAAGCTTTTCGTGTTTAAAACGAGTGAATAATTATCTAAGATCTACCTTAAGTCAAGAAAAGCTAAACGCCTTAGCTCTATTGTGTATAGAGTCAAAAGTAATGAACAAGATTTCATTCGACGATATAATTGAAGATTTTGCGAATAGAAAATCGCGCAAAAAGGCATTGTATAACTTTGTTAACTTAATTAATTCAATTTGTAACCTTCCGGTGGAAACTTCTGTGTCAGCCTTCTATTTATATAATATTTCTAAATTCAATTGTCTATTGATAGCATTGTCCTGCCATCTATACCGTTGTTACCTTTGCGCTTCGTTTTGTATTAACCTTCATAATTACCTGTTATTGCCGTGTACTCAAATGTACGTTATTTATCTGCATTTAAAATTACAAATATGATAATGAGACGTACTTTGCTCTTGTCCTTGTGGATAAGAGGCATTCTTATTTCGATCGTTGTTGGTGAAGGTTGGATTTCTGCCGATATAATCGTATTAATTACGGATTTAGGTAGAACCGACAAATTAATATTAGAGTTTGGCAAATTTGGTTTTATGGTTCTAGAATGCCTTTTGCAAGCTTCGATTTTCACTTGTACTGAATTTAAATTCATCATCATCGTTCACAATTAGTATGAATTCAAATAGATTATATTTTATTATTTTAGTTTTTCTAGGTGCAGATGTTCGTTATTGAAACCTCAATATTGTAACGTCCTGTTAACTCTAAATCAGTTAGTGCACATTTAATTGACCCACTTACGTGGTAATTAATATCTCAATTTTTGTTTGCAACTTGATTTCTAATATTAAATTTTAGGGTTTTTAGTTTTCCTTCGTACGCCATCTCATTGTGCTTGTTATGCGTATGCTCTTCATTCTGTTTATGCTCGTGCCTCCTTTATCTCAAGAACGTTGTTGAACTACCAACTTTATTACTTCTCATTTATTGGCGTTGCCGATCAGCTGTCGTTACTTTGGGTTACCATTCCAGCAGCCTAGGACTCTGACGACCTTTGATGTGAGACAACTACGTACAGAAACTAATCATTGAGTAAGATTATTCCATATATTTATTGTTTGTTGGTATTTGTGTTTATTTTGTGTCATTGTGGTATTTTTATTTTCCTTTATTAGTACTTAATATTAATAATTTGAGCTATTGCTGTTCATAGGAAGTACATCAACTTTATTCAAAATTTAGTAATACTGATGTACAAAATTTAACATTTAAAACAAATTTTTAGTATATTTCTAGACACCCTCTTTACTGCCTAGAGTGAGTTATTAAGATTATTAGTGAAATATTTTAACAGTACGTTAAGGTATCTAATATTTACATTATTGTTAGAGATTGCTCCACGAGGTGCTTATTTGAAAGTGAGGTTAGAACACCGAGCACTTAATTTATGGTCCATTTTACGTACTACTACATGCTTTCTTAGCCACGGGGATTTTGAGTACATGAGTAATAAGTAACATTAAGGTGAGTGGGAAATTAGAAGTTATTCTTCCCTGATATGCACTCGTGGGGGGTTACTTACGATAATATTTACAAATTTTGTATTTTCTATGCTTGTGTTAATCATAATTGAGGTAATATTGAAATTCAACTTGTATTTAGAATTTTTGTTATTAATTGTTTTTGTGTTCCGATACGATATTAAAGATAGTTATTTTGTGAAGTTGTGTGTTTTATCTTTATGATCTGGAAGGGGGTTTCTTCGAAGTCTGTTGGAACTAGGACTTTAGGTTTCATACGCTCCTTAATTGTTATCAGTTCCTGGCGCCTTGGCATTCCCTGTCCAGGCTCTGATTCGATACTAACCTTTATGAATATAATCTGTGCAATACATTTTCTGATATACCCTGAATTAGAGTCTCACCCTGATTAAGCCGGAGCAAAAGTTGTCACCACCCCCCAACCCAAAAGTCGCTACCTAACCACTTTTCTAGTGGTCGTTAACTTGAATGAAATTTTCCGTGACAAATTCCCTCGTTATCATCGGCCGGTTTGTTACCAAATAATTGAATATATTGTTTTTAAACTATAAGTAAGCGCAATAAAAATTATTTCATTACGTTTATCGAATGTACTTTATTGTGTAAGTATAGTATTAAGGCATTTACAATCATACTAATTACGGGAAAAAGATGGTGTAATTAAGACGAGATTGCACAAATCATAAAGTTACAATGTCCTCACAGATCATACAAACATAAGATGCGAATCTTCCATGTTCCATATTAACTACCAAAATTGTGTTAGCAGTGCCATCAGGTTAATTGTAGCAATACTATAGTAGTTCAGGTTCAGGTACAATTAAAATCTACAATTTTTGTATGACATCTATTGGAGCATATTACTACCGTACGAGTGAAATGATGGTTTAGATATTGGATATGGTTACCTCGAAAACTAAGCATTTTAGGTTTTACTCTGTGCTATGAATTGTACTGTACCAAGTCAATTTCGCCGATTAGTGTTGCTATAATTGACTGGAGAGCGGCACTAACATTGGTTTAAACGTCTGATTAGAGTGTATATGCCCTGAACGTCATTGATACAAATATTTTAATTAATATAATTGTGAACTAGGGTATCGAATTGTAAAGGTCGGTAGAGACCAGTAGCGTGCTAAGAAATTGGGGGGGGGCGGTTACATAAAAGCAAGGGGCTAAAGATGCGGTTAACTTGTGATTTTTGTATTGTTTTTGTTTTAAAAACTAAATTTTTTGGGCGTCTGGGGGGAGGGGGGTTTAACCCGGAACCCCCTGGGCACGCCACTGGTAGGGGCGGCAAAATCTGCATAGCTTACTGGCGGCAAAATTTGCATAGCCTACTGGCGGCAAATATGTAAATCCGCCACTGCTACTGACTGTGAACTCTAATAAAGAAGAAGACAGACGGACACCTCCTAGAGCATTGTTAAAATTTAGAGTGAGACTGTATACTTTTCCATGTTTTTTGCCCTTTAAAACTGAGAGCTACCTAAATATGTTTAAAAAACCTATTCGTAAGATAAAAGAAACTTATTTTAAGTTACGTTTTAAAGGCGCTAGTTTAATCTGACTAATAAAACAATGTATTTATATAATTTAAATACGCTCTTATGATTCGGAATAAATAATAAACTTTTATATTTTCAAAATCAAAGTTTACGCTTCAAATCAAAAAAATTAATCACGGAAGAAAATTACATGCGTTGTTAAGTTTTGAAATTTTAGCAATTTGTACCTCATTTGCAACCGGGGTTTAATTTTTGCTAATGTAGGAAATCGAGTAGCGTTAATAAGCTTGTAATTGCTTAAATACAAGGCGAGGTCGAAATTTTAATTCTTTAGCAGAATTTTAAAGTGAAACTGCTATTTCTAATACAAGTAACGTTTAATGGCATTATACTGTAATTAAAGAATGTCGTGAACCGTAATTATTATTATGAAAATATTTTTCGTGCAACTTTCCCATAAAGTACTATTATTCGCGTATTTGGTGACGCTACCAAACTATACTGAATACGCTGATGTCACACAGAATTGTCTTTTTTGAATGTAGATGGTGCTACCTATCAATAGCAATACAGTACCTGCCCTTAACCGAGTTGTACCCCCTCAATACCAATTTACAGTTTTTGTATTTATAAAGATTTTCTATGCGTTTAATCTGGCGTTTATTTATAGTCATTTTTCTAAAATGTAAAATATATCACTGATCTAACTTTTTCTGGGGAATTCGAATCTACCATCAATTATAATATAGGACCTGTCCCTACTCGAGTTTACTCCCCTCAATTCAAATTTTACAGCTTTTGTATTTATAAAGATTTCCAAAGAGCAAAGCATATGCATGATCTAGATTTCCGAAAAATCCAAATTTACCATTTATTTTAAGTTAAGACTAACTGTTCCGTCCCACCCTGTATATATTCATTCAGTTTCTTTATATTACTACTATAAAATTTAGGTTTATTTGTTAATGGTAATATCTGCTTCTTTATTTAAATTTGATAAACCCGGTCGCGTTTCACCTTCAATGCTCTATCTTGTTTGCCATATGTTTTGGTGACTGCGCGGCCTAACACAATCTATTGTCACCGCTTGAACAATAAGTTTCTTTCGGAGGTTAGTTCCCGTATAGGATTACCTCATCGCTTTATATTATTTTTTGAATGTAGTAATAAGTGTTCTGGATCCAAGAATCTTCACCGCTCTAACTGGACATCAGGTAAGAATATTAAAGGCCGCATTTGTTTAATATCTGTTTGGTTATGCTCCCGCTTTTCTCTCCTGAGTATCTTTTTATGTACTCAACACTAACATGTACCTGCATTTATCACTTTTAATTTAACGGTGAAGTTCTTGTATTGTTTCCTAGGAAACCTATATATCTTTGCATTTTTTTTTAATCGAACCAACCCTTGCTGGGTTATAGGCTTAAACGTTTAAAAATTATTTCCACGTAGATTTCTGTACATTCTTAGACATATACTTAATGCAGAATTTAGTTACCGTTAAATCAAGTAAATCTTAGCAATTAATAATTTTTAAAACAAAAATCAGATGTTTACCGAATATATTTTGAGTAGATCATATACATTTGGTACACTTTTATAATTGAACAAATACGTAATTCGAATTTAGGAGCGTTCTAGTTATTAACCAACAGAAAATGAAGATCGATCTAAAATTTTACTGAAGATTTCTAAAATCTGATAAAATGGATTGAATTGAAAAAGTAAGTGAGCCCGAAAAATAAAAGAGTTTCTGAATTATATCAAAAACACGTGGTTTATATTAAATTTGAATAAATTCCTGTTTAATTAACTTTGATCGATTCTACATGCAACTAAATCAAGTGACCTTAAATGTAATAATTGCTTTATCTAAAACACATATTAAAATATTCACAAAATAATTACTTAGTTGATAAATCGCAATAAAAATACACATTCTTTGTAAAACCTAATATAGATAGAAAACTAAAATAAAATTTATTGTTAAAGCTACGTATTCCAAACAATTGAAAGTGCCTAAATTATTAATATTTATCTAACTAGTTTGTAATGGATTCGTAGCTTAGGGGTAATTTGTCTATTCTCAATTAGCAATAGAGAAATTTGTTGAAAGTAATATAATTAAACATTTTTACCTGGACACAAAAGAATTCTACGCATTCAATCCAAAATCCCATGACCAACATAAATTAGCAGTGGCGGCTCGTGACCTGAACAAGAGGTGAGGCTCAAAATGAGTCTATTTAGGAACTCTACATTTATCATAAATGAATCTCTAGGTTATCTAAGAGGTGCTTTTTCTTATTATTCCTTGAATTCATTGGGAATCAAAAGCAATTATTGAAACGAAAAGCTTACAAAAGTGATTCTAATAACCTTAGTTTACATAGCTATACTATTAACTATAAGCAAATTAAGTTTGATAAGTCAAATGTATTCTACGGTCTTTCAGTTTTGCAAATTTATCTATTACATTTTCATAAAAATCTGGATTTTTACTTAATTCGCTTAATAGTTCCTTTTCTATAGACATTAAACTTAATCCACTAAGCCGCTCTTGACTCATCGTATTTCTTAAGTATGACTTTATACGTTTTAAACACGAGAAATTTCTTTCAACTGATACACTTGTAGCAGAAATCGTTAAAATTAATTGTAGAACTTTTGAATTTGGCAAAATATATCAGCAAAGTCACAAGAAAGTATTTTAAGGGTTGTATATAAATCTGAATTTTAAACTGCTCGTCTCTATAAAAAGCACAAAGTTCATTAATAAGTCTATCCCTATCAAAATATTTGGATAAGTCTCAAATAGAGATTGCAGGGATTTTTAGGAAATTTGGTAGTATAGAATTCATACTTAGATTGATCAAATAAAGCGAGAAATTCTAAGCTATTGAGATCCGAAAACCGTTTATTAAGTTGCGGACTAATGCGGTCTAAAATTTCGTAATACAGAATGTTGTATTTTTGAAATATCTCTTGCTCAGATGTTGTTCCGCGCCGATTAGGTAACTCTGTTAAATTTCTGGCACGCCGAAAACATTCCAAAATTTGCCTTCGTTCCTTAATTCGTTAATTCGGACGCAAGCTGTATGTATTTGTTGCGAACAATATATTACATTTAAAACTTTAGTCTGTAAAATGTTAAAAAGGAGATCAGTAATATTAAAAATTTCGCCGTAAATAAAAGTTAAAATAGTAAATACAAATTCACTAAAGTGCTTAAGGAATCCCTTAGCTGCGCGAATGGATTCGGCTCCCGAGGTCGGATCATTTACTATTGCTTCGAAAACTTTTACAAAGTTGTCCCATTCGCTTGCGACAATGTTCAAAATTTTGATCTCGAATACCACCTGGTTTCCGCTGCTCGTGGCACACGTTTACCAACAATATGATCTAATATTACTGATCTTTTAGGTGAATGATGGAAAAAAACTTGGTATACCTGATAAAGTAGAGAAAAAGATTCTACTTTGCGGAATATTTTGTGTTCCTTGTTGTAAAACGCGGTTTAACCGGTGAGCACAGCAATGGGTAAAAAGAGCATAGGGTGCAATTGACTTAACTTTTGCCTGGAGTCCAATTAGCTCGCCAGCCATAACACTGGCAGCGTCGTATGATTGGGTAACTAACTTTTCTTTATAACTAAATGGATTTAAAACACCCTGAACTACTTCGAAGAGAGCACTGGCGGTTTGATCACTATTTACATCAAAAAAATCCCATAAACCTTTCTTTTAATTTACAATTTCGAATAACAAATCGAAGAGTTAGCGCGCACTGAGATTTGTCTCAATGTCAGTAGTATCATCAGATACTAAAGCAAAGAAAGGACTAGCTGCTATTTCTTGAGAAATGTTCTCTTTTAGAAAATCTTCAATGCATGATATTAATTTATTTTGAATTGTTTTTGACTGGCCGGTAAAGATTTGGCTCATTTTGATAGGTGCTCTGATACTTCTGCGTTTCGCTTAATCAAACATTCAATAACTTCTTTAAAATTTCCACGATTTAGCGATTGTGAAGATTCATCATGACCTCGAAAAGTCAATTCTTGTTTACCCAAAAGTATGGTAGTATCAATTAAATAAGTTAGCAACAACCTATTTTTCGGACATTTTCGTTATATATAATTTTATTTAAACCAGCATGTTCTTGAAGTGCATCTAGTATAGTTGTTCGATTTTGTTGAAGTCGTTTGAAACCAACAAAATTTTTTATATGATCTTTAGAACATTCATGCATTTTTGCACTACGCGAAATATTTTTAAATCGCAAAACCTTTACCGCAAGTCCAGCTGTTATTGACATTTGATAACAAAACGGACAGCCAACAATATAGACTCTGTTTATATGTACTTCCGCAAATCCATTTGTAGGTTTCATACCACGATAACTGAAAAGTTCTATTAAAACTTCGACCTTGTCGATTATCAGTACTAAATATATTTAGTGGAGGTCGGGCGCATAAATAAAATTTGCCGTTTTTAACTCACCGCGCACTGAAAAGGCGTTTCAAATAAAGATAATAGAATATTATGTAAGGGATACATGACCCTGTGCCGAAATTTGAAATCAATCCAAATTGGAACAATATAACGATATTACACAATTTGAATTATATTATAACAATCAGTTTTGCTTATATAGATTAAGATTAACCACTGATCACGAGAAATAAAGTACTAAATAAGGAACAAGAACACTAAACAGTAAACACTTAAACCCTGTGTAATCTATTCTATTTGAGGCATGAAGCACCAAACGTACAAATGTTAACGCGGTTCATCAATTCACTATTGAAGAATTAACCCAACTAGGTTTTTTACAAAACACAGCTTTCAAACAATACAATAATTTAAAATGAAACCAACAAATAATTCCAACTTGTCAACGTCAGTTGTTAAAAACTATGTAACCACTACGGGGCAAAAGGTTGCACTAGTACCTAAGTTTAAGCTCTTATAATAATAGAAAATTATATATTTAACATTCACATATGTTTAATTTTCGACTTTTTGTGCAGTTTAACAAGTATTACAAAGTCTGACACTCATCATCCCTACCGACCATTGACTGACTTCCTTTAAGTATGTATGTATAAGTATCCAGCCATCCCGCAGCTGCTGCTGTCGTTATTATGTTTACAAAGACCCGAGAGGCAACGATGAGAGAGCCTCAGTACCCGAGTATAAAGTGTTGGTTGATGTATACATATAACCGCTAGACGCATCGCGCTCGAGTATAATGTAGCTTTGGATGCATGGGCATGGTCAAATAAGTGTGGCGCGCTTTATAACGCCTCAGATGAATTTGTATTAACAGAAATCGTGCACGAATTAAGAAATAAATTTTGTATTACAAACGTTTATTATATAATATTGATTATTAATCGAATTATGATATATTTGACCAAAAATTGTTTAAAAGACGTTTGTACTAGTTGTAATAGAATTTTTCTTTATAATTGAAAAGAAGGTATATAAAATTAAAGGTGAGGCGGCGGTTCACTTGCCTCATACGACCAGCCGCCGATGTAAATTAGATGTTGAAAATCTCTTTCTTATCGATGACGATCAGTTGTCAGCATTACTATATAATTTTTTGAAAAGTAGCCAAAAATTACTCATTATTTAAAAAAAGATATTATAAATTTTTAATGCAAACTCGAGAATACCTAATTGTATGGAAGTCATACGTAACTATTTTTGATACGGTCCATTAAAATCCATTTTCATTTGTTTTTCACGATTTAAAATAATGTTAACAGGTTAAACTGAAAACAAATACTTATTATTTGGATGTTTGAAAACCTTTTTTGATCGCATACCTTTTAGTAAATAGACACTTGCTGTAGTTAAAAAATTCGTTTAAAACTGAGAATACGGTCTATGTAAGTAAAATTAGAAATGCTTGGAAGGTTGACCTCTCTATTTGTCATACCTGGCTTACAAATTAATGTTTCCGTTTCTACTTAGTAAGGTAATATTAATGATTATTTCCAAATAAAGCTAAAATTGCCCATGTTGTCTAGAAAGAACAGGTAAAAAATAAATTTTGATGCCGCATCTTGTTTAGCAATCAATTAATTGAAATTTTTGGAGATAACTATTATCTATGACGCAAGCAAGTTGATTTATTTTGAGAAATATTTACTGATATTTACTACAAGCTTTAAATTTTGGAGTACCTGCAAATATAATTTATTTGAATCCATCCTCGTTTAATTTTTGTCTATACATTTGCGATAAATCGAACGACTTTCTATGGAACGTGTAAATGGACAAATAATAGACACTCGATGTACTTAAAATTTGCAAAATAAACGTTTTAGATTAAATATTTGCAATGAATCCGAATTTTCCATCGACCAACCAATCTGTAAGAATTCCTATTACTTGTTTGCGTCGCTCTGATGACTTATATCAGGAAGAATTGTGTCTGGGTTTTTAATTATGTTTTTCCGGTGGCTCCTTGCACGGACTAAGGTATCACGGTGTTGAAATTAAATTTACCTCACTCGAACTGGCAGAATATACTAAATGAAGGCAGCTTTTTTTGTTCTGGTATTAATTTTTAAAATATAATTTTTCAACTATATAAAAAAATTTAGCTTACACTATGTAAATTGTGACGTTTGCTAATATTGTTATTTTCTAGCCACGATGAAAACTGAATTTTGACTCGTACAGTAACTTCAGATTGTAAGTTAGGATTCAATTTTTGTTTTAATTGCTTGACAGGCATTATTTGTGGACAATGTGTAAATATAGGGCTGGTAAGACTTTTTTAATTTCTGTTTTATATAAATATTAGCATTAAGATAGCAATTTAGGTTAAGGTAATCATAGACAGGTATTATTTATTTTTGTCAAGGTTTTTTGCACTATGTAAATCCTCCGGGATATTTTTGATAAATGTTTTGTTTTATACGAGTTGGTTTTTCTTTTTTTTAGATGTTGATTTATTAAGAGTTTATAAATAAATTTCTTTCCTAAGGCTGCCTTTTTCTTTCCGAGTGACTCACCAAACTCTACGACGCTCGACGCTTCTAACTAGCACGGCATTAATTCTTTCAAACCCCCTTGTTTTTGTTGCGGTACTTGGTGCGGGCTTACTGTTCCTTTGGTTACTGTATTTTACTTTTTCCTTATCCACGCGGATTAACGTAACAAAATCATAAAAGGAATAACTTGTTGAACTTAATGAACGATGGAATTAACGTATATTAATGTTAAAATATTTTTAATAGACAAAGGTTGATATTGCGGTGTTTTTCGCTGTGTTGTTATAACCAGCATTTCTATAAATTGGGATTTAAAGTTGTTACGTACATTGACGTAGCCTGAAAGACAAAGAAAGTATACCCGGGCTCAGTTGGTGCGTAGGCGGAGTGTTACAAATACAAGAAAAAATAAAGGAAAGCCTGAGAAAAAAAAAGTAAAAAATGAACAGTGCTTATTAATACATATAATGACTCTCAGTGATATTTTGGAGAGACATCACAGGGCAGTGTAACAAAAAAAAATCAATAGCAATAACCTCCATACACATATATCAAGAAGAACAATAAAAAGTTACTTCGTAAAAATGGCGAGCTGTAGTTTTTAAGTTACTCCCCTAAATTAATTACCAAAAAAAAACCTGCAAAATTAAAACACTAAAATCAACAGCTCTAAATCGTCATCGTAAATATACAATTAAATATACAACATGGCCATAATAAGAACAATATTATTAATAAATATCATCTCCCGTAACGATAATCATTTTAACTATAAAGTTTAGCCATCCAATAGGAACTAATAAATATGCAAATATACAACATAGTCCTAATAAGTACAATATTATTAATAAAGATCATCTCCTGTAACGATAATCATTTTAACTATAAGGTTTAGTCATTCAATAGGAACTGATAAATATGTTGCTCCGAACAATTCCATAGGGTTCATATACAAACTAGCGAATAAAAACTTACCCGCCTGTTCTCGGTGTAGATTTTTCCACAACACCCTCCCTAGCGGCAAGGTGGAACAGATGAATTTGGGATTACGTCATGCGAGTGCCCTTCACCCCGAAGGAAACAGCAATCGCCTCGTTAAGCAGGGGCCGAGGTAATGAACGGTTCTCTCCACCGGAAAGAAGCACAGTGTATGCACGAAAATTTAGCAAGCACGGAAACGTCAATTTCTCGCAGTCCTATACAGAAAAGAAAATGAATATTCATTCGTTTAGTAACAAGAATTCAAAACTCCATCCTCCGTTATCAAACATACAAAATGAGATTAGAAACCCGAAACACGCTTTATCAAAGAATACGATACAATATTTCAACGAGTTTCTAGATTGAAGTAATATACGGAGTAATTACGCTCTATAACAATGTGTATCGAGTCAACGGGCACTTAAAACATCTTGTTTGCACTATGTCAATCCTCCGGGATATTTTAAATAAATGTTTTATTTTATACGAGTTGATTTTTCTTTTTTTAGATGTTGATTGATACAGATGATGTTACTTATCGCGGAAACTTTCTAATTCGCAGCAAATGGGTTTAAATGAAATTATTGGTAAGCGTACTTATTGTAGGAAGGCAAAATATACAGAATGGTGTTGGAAGAATGAAGCAGAATGAAACGAATAATAAAAGACAAAAAAGGTACGTTTTAATTTTACTGTTGGAAAGTGAACTTAACAAAGTGTCTTATAAATCAATGATAGAAACTAGATCAATGGTATGATAGTAGTAGATACAGATTAATGTTTTTTTGTTTAAGATTTTTGTTAAGGATACCTGGCCAGTTGAAAATTGCATTAGGTATGTTTTTATTTCAGGTTAATGTATGTGTATTTATATTTCAAAAATTCATTGTTAATGGAGTTTAAGTTTAGATGGAATTTTATTTCAAGTTATATACAATATAGGTCAAGTATATCAAGCTACCCTAGTGATGGACTCGCATTCAGAAGACGCTTTGATTTTGAAAATTTAATTTAATTTGACAAAAATTTTAAAAACGTTTTAAGATATTTTAGAGAAAGGTAAAGTATAGCGTGATAAATTTAGGAAATCGATGCAAAGTAAATCTATTCGGAATAACCGGGGTCTGTATAGGAAAAAGATCAAAAGGGATTGCTAAGACAGACGGTTTGACGCCCTTTAATTTATACAACAAAAAAGCCATTCAGGGTAAGTGAATATTGTAACGTAGTTTGTTTGTATTTCAGCCATTTTATTATTTTTTATTTCTATTTTCTCTTATTATTTCTTCTCTAGGAACCTCTTCCCTCACATCTCTAGTTAACCAGTGTACCCTTAATTTGTTACGGGATTTCCGCCTCTTCTGGGCAATCAAAATTTGTAACGTAACGCTCATTTTACCCGTAATAATTTGTAAACAATTCGTTAAACTTTTTTTTAATTTCACAAAGAATATAATATCAAGTCAATTTGGAATTCGATATTTATTTCAGCTATGATCGCAGCACTACTACGTAATAGTGTCCGCTACCAACAACACTCAAACAGTGTAGCAGACCCAACACGGAACTAGGAGGTGATGTTTTGAAAATATAAAGCTCAGGGACATTTTAATTGCAACCTCGCCCAATACGGTCGCGCTGTAGGTGTTGGTTCTCTTTATTTAATCGCCACGCTTTGTCTAGTATGCGGTTACTGATTTATCTACTTGGATTATGAATAAATAGGGCGCATAAGTAATTTAGTCTAACAAGAATTTAAAATTTAGAAATAAATTTTTTTAAAATTTTGTATGGTTTCGCTATATTACTTGCATCCATCAACGAATATTTGTAATAACTGTAAGTGCAGGTGTATAATATGACCTACTTCTTAAACCTGTGCTTGTTTGTCCGTGCAAGTGTTTAGACTGCGCGTAAGAATCCAAGAAAGTGCGTCAAAACCAACACGTGAGAAACTTGATGGGAATTTTCTAAAAATTCTTTTGTATCTAACTGCATAAATAGCTTAACAATTGTATTTATACTAGTTTTTTGGCCCTAAAAAGAATATTATTACTTTAGGCGCAACATGTACTTACTGCACATAAATGAAAAATAGGAAAGGTCTTTTTTGCAAACTTGTACTTTTAATTTAAATTAGATGTTTCTTAACAATTTGAATCATAGATGAAACTTATGCGGGTTATCGTTAGTTGACGGAATAACTTTGGACAATATTTTCACGAACAATTTTAAGCAAAAATGTTACAATTGACATAGGTAAACTTCGCAACGCTAACATAATATTACGAGCTACTATTAGGCAACCCGTCAAACACACAAGCGCCGTAAGCAATGTATATACTACAGAAGTCTCGAACATTCTAGCATATAGCGGAGTATGAATCATTTATTTAATTCAGGGTATATATACGACCGCTGATGACGTACAGAGTTAGTCTATATCAGAATGTCGTATATAAATCATCTCGTATATAGTTAGTTGTTCATTACGTTCTGAAAGTCCTTTAGTAAATATAAATTTGTATTATGTGAATGTGTATATTGTACCGACAGCTTGTAGAATACATAAATATACAAAAGTGTAATAAATAAATAGTAGTGTTAGTGTTGTTAATAGACCTATGGTTAAGAATTTAGTTTAAGAAGATATTAGTGCTTGTAAATAGCATTAGTGTGATAGTGCTTCATTGTTAATTGGACTGAAAACATTTATAAATAAGGCATATACTGTTAATTAGACTTGTGAACAGCGAGTAATAAAGACTTGTTATCACTTCTTTTAAATTAGTGAAACGCGTTAATAGTAGCCCGCTACAATAATAAGGAGAAATGCTTGTTACAAATTCGTTAATTTTCAACATAAAACTAAGAACAAAAGTAACGTAACTCTATTCGTCAAGGAAACTCTTCTTTCCAGTTGTAATTTTCTATTTCAGTATGTACTTCTTCGAGTGCTACATGAATAGACTGGCCTAACTGTTTACTGTTTTCAGACTTGGTACATAGATAATGGATTTTACATGGCCCTGTACGAGTTTGTAACCAACCATACCCTTAACTAACTGACCAATAAGCACGCAGCATGTAAAGAAATAGCATGTACGCATAAAACATCCCTCAAACAATTATAAACTCGTCTGACACCTTTCGAAATACTAGAACCGTCCGAACGTACAATATAAACAAACCCAGTATATAAAAGAAGCTGCAAACGCTAAAGCAAATTACATCTTAATTATTCTCTTATTAAGATAATCACAAAATTTCTTGGAGAAAGTTTAAGACAGAGCAAGACGGAAGTCACCAAGCTCTTTGTGCACCGATGGTTTTCTTTCAGATTATCTCGTTGTACCACCAAATCTAATGGGATAACACGAAGTAAACCCTCATAACCACAATACGGATGCAGGAGCTCGCCATAACGTAGCTTGTATCCACTCCATCGCCGAAGCCGTCAAAACCACCTTCTAGAACACGTGACACCAAAATACAAGCCAGGATTGTGGACATCCAACCACCTTCTCGCTCCAGTTTCTAGCAACCACGGGCATCGCCCGTATGTACGCATTTTCAACTACCAGCCGCAGTGTGGCAAAGCACGGAAATCCTATTCCAGTCATCGCCGCTAGGTGTCGCATTGCATTCAGCTTAACGACGGACCTAATCTACACACAACACCAGATACAGATCTTTGTCGTAAAGCCACTACGTTCAATTTAAGATAGGATCTCGTCCTGCAAATTTATAAATTAAAGTGCTTTCAGTTATTAAAGACATTTGCAAAATTATGCACACAAAAAGTTTTAGAAATATTTTCTTTGTGCGTCATGCCTTTAATGTATAATTAGTTCGTATTTTAAACTTGTAAATAAATGTTATCTCTGTTGTTACAAAGTATTAACAAGTGACCCTCTGTCCCTCTGAGAGTCCAGAACGCCATAGCCATAAATAAAAAGTTTCTATTGGTTAAAGTCTGGGGACCTAGGTTGCCAATAAACTAGATCGCTGCACTCTATCCATTTATTTTGAAATTTTTATTCAAAACAATCAGTGATTATTGACCGTAGTATTGGGCTAGGGGCTCCATCGTAGAGATGCCATAACCAATTCTGATCGCCAGTGAAACGTTTTTAAGTAATTGTGGCAGTTTGAACTCCAAAAAATTAACAATAAATTTAATATAGAAAGAGAACTAAAATAAAATTTATTGTTAAGGTTAGGTGTTCCAAAAAATTAAAAGTGTTTTAAATTATTAATATTCAATTAACTAGTTTGTAATGGATTCATAGCTTAGAGGGTAATTTGTCTATTCTCAATTAGAAATAGAGAAATTTGTTGAAAGTAATATAATTAAAATTTAGATGTCGTAAAAGCTTTTTTCTTATCGATTACGATCAGCTTTCAGCATTATCATATATTTTTTGAAAAGTAGCGAAAAATTAGTCATTATTTAAAATTAGAAAATTACCAAAAAATTTTTAATGCAAACTCGTTAATACCTAATTGTAGAAAAAGTCATCATCCGTAACCATTTTTAATACGGTCTATTAAAATCCATTTCCATTTTCTTCACGATTTAAAATAACGTTAACAGGTTAAACTGAAAACAAAAAACTTATTATCTGGATGTTTGAAAACCTTTTTTGATAGCATACTTTTGACTAAATAGACACTTGTTATTTTTTTGAGAATCTTGTTAAATCTTTGAATGGTGTGAAATGCCTTATGTAAATCCAGGCGGATTTTATCGTATCCAAGTATTTTGGTAAATCCTCATATAAATTTATATCATCATCTCCGGAGTTTATGTTTTTAAAGGTTAGCAGATTGTATAGACCTCTAGTGCCGGATAGATACAATATTTTAAGGATATGCCACTGTTTTCTAGATTAATCTCCAACATACTTCTCCACAAACTCCATGTATCGGTTTGAGAATTAACTTTACTCCATAAACTGACATGTCTATGTTTTTGTCTTCATTCCTCGCCAACACATCTGCATAATAACAATGTAATGGCTCCTCGGAACTTGGTTGCTTAATTTTCTTCGAAGGTGGGTTCCACGTTTACATCTTTAATTTTTCTTAGAGGTTCCAAAATTTTTTGGGTGATGCTTCTTTGTATTTTTGCGGAGAACTGGTATAACCCTTTCTATGCCAACAAATTTTTGACCATTTATGTCATCTCCAATAACTTATATTTTGATCGAAATTCTTCATATATCGTCCGCTATTCATTTCAAAATCTTTCACAATAGTTATAAAATTGTTTTGAATCACCCCCATTCCAACAGTTTAAGCACATTTCTTTAAATTTTGGACATGACATGTCACCACTTACATGGTTAGAAAATATATGTCATAATTGGTATCGTCTTGCTTCCACAATGTAATCGCATTAGCGTTATCTCTGAGTCTATTTTTAAAGCGCAGCATAAGTTTGGCTAAAGTAAAAACAATCAATGTTCTTGCGCCTACCATACGAGAAGAACTGTGTAATCTTGATTTGTCCTTTCGCATGAATATCTTCAAACACCATAACTGAATTTTCCTTGGTATCTCCGGGTCCTATTAGATCATCATAATTTTCATATTAGTGGTAACAAATTTCTTCATTTAAGGGTTCGAATATACTTTTTAACAGTTCGTATTGTGGTTGGTAAAGGCTTTTAGAAAACACATTTTGAAATTTAAGTCCGCTTTCATGTAATATTAAACATATTAAGGTGTTGGTTTTTCCACAGTTTGATGGTTCATCGAATATAGCTCGTATGTTAGACAGGAACAAAGGTCCGTGATTATCCACATTGCTGTCAGAAGATAACAAATATTCGTCAAAGTTCTGTATTGGTATTATAAGATCTTGCTTATCAACATCCACATCGCTTACATTCTCTTGTCTAGGAACAGTTTCGCCAATATATAATCTCTTCTCGTTCTATAATCTTTGGCGTGATCCTGTAGCGTCATTCTAGGTATCTTATATTTTTTTACTAGCAACGTAGAAACCTGTCGCACGATGTAAAATTTCATATACAGCTTTTATCAAAGACTCTTTAGTGTAGCGTTAACTGCGTGCTTGCATCTTATAAGAATGCTGTGCTAGGTTAAATTTCTGATTTCCGCATCCTTTATTAATATTTTAATTTCCTAATTACTTTGTTTATTTCGTATTCTGATCTAAACGACTGTCACTGTTTATGTTATTCCAAATTATACGAACGGTCATTTAATAAGTTCAATTGAAATAAATACGTATTAAAATTTCCTTCAGTATATATTCTATAATATTTTACTGCGTTGCAAATGTTACAAATCACGTTCTAAATTCCCTTTGTTTATCGTTAAACAACTCCGCTATAAATTCATTGAAATGTGCAAGCAGCGACTTATTATTTCTAATAGTTAATTCGTTGAAACACGTTCTAACAAGTGCAGCAAATACTTTATGGTTTTCTTTGAAAGATTAAAACTCCTCGCATAATTAAACTAGGTTGGTTACTTACTCGGTTTTAAGAAATTCTATAAACATAGTATTCCGTTATCAATGCAGGTGTTCAGCTCGCTCAAGTTTATGTGCATCAATAAAATAGTCCCCCTTATTCCATTCTCGGTATTTCCCATTGCTAATATAACTGTAATTTCTATGAGTTAAGCAACGTGCTATATGTTCCTCTCCATGGGGCTGTAAGCTGGGTAGCGTACTCGCCTGAACATTTAAAATAGGCATTGCTTTTTTATGCGGACAACACACAAAATTCAGCAGAAATTATTGTAGTATGTTTGTTGCGTTAATTGGCTATTCTTCTAGGAATATTTTGCAGCTGCTGTCTGGAAAATATACTTTTACATTTATTCGCAAAATATTTTACACATTGTTGCTAGGAATTGTTATACATGACTTTCCCCCGTTGGTCAATAGGTTTTGAAAGAGGCCGATTCAATTCGATTCTATCCTATTCCATACACTGTGTTATTCTATACAACATTGTTTTAGCGAAATGAAATGTTGTGAATCATTGATTCATTGTCCAATCCATCGACGAGTGCAGCCCACATTTCCCAAATTTTTTAAGATGGTATTAGAGAAGCAAACAACTGGTTCTAGTAAGGTACAGTTATTCTGTTTATTTTTCTTTTGATGCTGCTGTGGAAGATAGACACTTCTTTTGTTAGTTCTGTTGTTTCGTATTTATGATTATGCAATAAACTACAGATTGCACGTTACAAAATTAAGTTCACAGTGCACTAGTAATTATGTACTTATTCTTCAAGTTACAATTAGTATAAACCAAAACTCAAAGTACTTTTTACTGTATCTTTTTTCTTTGTACATTAGTGTTAACGTCCACAACTTGTTTACCAAATTTTAAATTAGAGTAAGTGAACGCTTGGTTCATTTAAGTTAGGATTACATTACTTAAATTTAAGAAGTGCACTTCACAAAGCAGATAAAAATTACTGTATATAGTGTTTATTTCTTTTCTTATTTATATTTAGGGTTGGAAACGTTGTGTAACTATCCTTGTATGTGTTATTTAGATTATAAGATTTTATTCTCGATATGTGCTTAAAAGTTTATGTTTATATTGTATTATATGCAAATTAACGCATTGTGTACATCAAGTTATAACAGGACGATTACCTAAATGTGCGTTTTTTGACATTTGTAAATATTCCTTTTTGGGACTGTATGTTGAACTAAAAGTTCGTAATAAATCTGCTTACTGAGATTTTCAATTTCACTCTACGACATTTTGAGCTATCCCAAAATCTGATTTTTTTGGATTTCTATTCTACCCCTCTCCCTGTTTTGTTGCGGTATTCGGTGTAGGCGATTTTTCTTACTTTACTGCTTTCTTTCTTGTCTGCACGGAATGCCGTAACAGCTGAATTACAATAGATTTCACTTGTCGAACGTATGTGGGACGTATGTCGGATGTACGTCGGACGTATGTCGTACGTATCTGGGACGTATGTGAAATCAATTCAAGTGCGTAATATGATTGAAAATAAAACTAACATATGCAAGTTATTTCTTAAAAACATGTAAAATAACAGCAGTCCTAAAACTTTTACTTAAATTGACTTAGGTCGGGTATTTAAAAATCGATCTAAGAGTAAAATGCCTTATAGGTATTTTGTTTATCCAATCAATCTCTACCGCCTCTTCAATTTAATGACATAAAACTAATGCCACCCTGTGTATTACACACGCAAATTCTCTTCTCAAATAACTTTCTTTTATTTATTTAAAATCACTTCTCCCAATTTTATCTTTTCATCACATGAATTCTTTCATCATCATCCTTTATTTCTCATTATCTTGTATTCACGCAAAGTTTAATCAAATATCCAATTCAGTTTCAAAAAAAAATTTCTTCAACAAAGGTAAAAATCACAAAATATTGCAACAAAACTCTCACATAAAATATAACTTTGTTAACAGTATATCGCATAAAACTTTTAATAAGTGGTCCCAGATACTCCGCATAGTAACTACCAACGCTATCGTGCCCATAAATAAACCAAATGAAAGGAACTTTTTTCAATCGATAAATACACCCATCTATCGAAAATTCTTCATATTTTCTTTCTATAAATGAATTATTTAAATCTTCGAAAAAACCTCCTTATTACCAAATCTCGCCAAGATACTATCTATTGACGTTGTACAATTATGTTGCTTATTATTACTCTGATTCATACTTTCATATTTAAATTTAATTTCTTACTAGCACCGCTTCTTTTTATCACAATTACATCATTTACAACATAATTGTTCAATTTCTAACTAATACCTTCATGTAAATTTTTATCACCCTCATTCAATTTATCTTTAATCTCGTTTTTCTTAAAAGTTTCCGTCTCAACTTGGTAACTTGTAAAAGTGCTCAAATCTTTATTTTTAACTCACTATCTTCAGAATATTCAATCTACTTCATCTTGTACCTTACCTCAATACTCTCTACCTCTACTTCATTTACTTCTTCATCTACTACGTTTACTTCATATACTTCTTCCTCTGAGTCACATTGATTCAAATTCAGACTTCAAGATTTACTCCATCATTCCGCATAATATACTCTTCACCATACACAATCATCTTATCTTTTGCATCTATTCGCAACTTTAATTTATCAATTAAGTCCATTCCAAAAATTGCCTCCATCTTCAATCAAGGTACAACCATAAATTTATGTTCAAACTTTATATTCCCGAATTTACATTTTAAGATTGCCATGCTGCTTATACTCGCGAATTTTCTATTGTTCGGTGCTACCAATTTACGTTTTTTTTTGTGTCAACTTATATTTAATTTTTAAATGTTACTTTTCAGAAAATTTTCCGAAATTAGCGTTGCTTCAGCTCGTGTATCAGTAAGTACTTTAATAATTTTAGCTTCTACATCTGATTTTAAAATAGGTAATGGGTTTCTATTTAAATTTCCTGCACTGTCTAAATCAAATTTTATAAATTCACGTGGATGTTCATAGTGATTAATTTTGAGGGGTGGTCTGTCTCTTTCTGAAAATACTGCTTCGCAATCGAAGGTCCTGGTCTGTTTACTGTCCCGGCGTATGCCCTTTTGTTTTCTCTAGTAGAGCTATCTGTCTGTGCATTTCCATCATTCTTATTCTCTCGTATCATGTTTTCCTATTGTTGGTGGTTCAGGACGCTTTTAATTGTCAGATCGCGATTGTTAATGGATATGCGCACAAAACCGAACAAGGCGCTTAATAAACTACTCGAATGGTCGCAGGCGGTAAAATAAAAATTTAACACGGCGAAGTCAGAGGAGCTTTGTTTCGGAAAGAAACCGGGACAGCGACCCCCTAGGCTAGAGCTAGGAGGATTAAATACCGTTTAAGGAAGCAATGGCATACCTCGGGCTAAAGATTGAAGATAAGTTAAATTGGAAAGCTCACGTGCAGTACGTTAAAAGCAAAGGCAGCGAAATATCAAACAAAATGATGGCGGCGGAGAAAATAAACTGGGGTTTCAGGGGCGAATCGCTGAGGACGATTTATGCCGGAGCAATTGAGCCGGCAATGCTGTACGCAGCTTCTGTATGGGCGGAAGGTTGTAAAGTCCGGGAGATGCGTCAATTGACGGGCGTGCAACGCATAACTGCGCTCAAGGCGGCGAGGGCATACAGGACCACCTCCACGGAGGCGGTCCTAGTGATCAGTAGGACTCTCCCTATGGAATATGTCGTTAGGGAGATTTGAAATAGGAGATTAATAAATATAGGGAAATGGCGCAAAATTATCGAAGATATTAATCTTGGTAATAGGGAGGCAGAGAGAAAGATCGTTGTATTAGAGTTGGGGCACCCGGCCAATATTAGAGGAATCGAGTTTGTCGAAGGTGATGGGGACGCAACGGGTATCAGAATTTACACGGACAGTTCACGTATGGATGACGGACAAGCAGGCGCGATGTTTGTCGTGTTTAAGCAGGAAAGGGAGGTGTTTCGGTTTCAAACCAAACTCTCGAACTGAAGCACTATCTTCCAATGCGAATTGGTAGTCATACGAGAGGCTATCGATTACGTAATAAACCATACGGGCAGAGATGAGTATTATATAATTAGTGATAGTAAATCGGCGCTGACGGCTTTAACAAACATGAACACCTCGACAGACCTCCAAGCGGACGTCTGGAGGATAGCGCATATGGCGCTCGAGTTTCGACATTTAAAGCTCTGTCGCACGATGGTAACGTAGGAAACGATAGGGCTGATGAATTAGCTAAAGAGGCCGCGACGGGCGACTTTCGGATTTCACATTCGTCGCTACCGAAGTCTATAATTAAAAGAAAGCTGCGCGAAAAGTCAATCCGACAATAGGAAGAGAGGTGGAACAACGCTGCCACGGGCAGGTTGACCCACAAATTCATACCGATGATAGAAGCTAGAGGTAAGATCGAAGTGAAACTCTATCATAAAATGGTGCAACTGATAACAGAGCACGGCGCCCCGAAAGCGTATTTACAAAGGTTGGGTTTAACCGACAACGACCGCTGCGAATGCGGTGAGGGCGCAGAAAGCGCAGAGCACGTGCTCTTCGACTACCCACTCAAAGTGGTAAATCGAGGGTTAGCTGATATGAAAATAGCTATCGTAGAACTAGCATGGCCAAAGAGCCTAAAGAAAGTCAGGGAAGTGGCTAACCAGAAGGCGTTCTGGACAGTCTTTAGAGAGTTCGCAGGAAGGGTCGTGAGATTAGACGGTGATTACCGCGCGTAAATCGGAGGGGGTAGGGGAGTATTGAAAAATTTTTGATTTTGACTTGGCATGTAAAACGGACAAGAGCATGATATAACCAAAATCTGTATAAAACAAAAAAATATATAAAAAAAATGAAAGGCAAAAACAAATGCAAAAATCAATAACCAATATCTAATATGCACGACAAACCCCACACTACTAAAACAATCACTGTCCCACTTTATACGCGCGGAAAAATCGGAATCGGGAATCAACTAAAACAAATAAATTACAACAAAATAAATCAGTTAGCAGTAAGATACCAATAGACGTAAGAAGACGACCAGATCTTCGGATGCTTGGGAAATTTATATACGAGGTAGGATTAAAATTGTGGCGGCTGTACTCACATAAGCATTGACTTGTATTAATAAGGAGATTTTGAAATAATCTAACGAGCATGTTTTGTGCGTAATGGCGCTAGCCTTCATAATACTTATGCGAGTGCAACTGAAAATTTGGGCGATGCTTTTGATAATTTATGCACTGTTGCATGCTTTTGCTTGGTTAGATATTTATTAATTTATTTATATATTTATTTTATGTTTATGTATATATTTAAATTATATTTATACTTATTTTATATTTATACTTATATTTTTGCCTGTATTTTTGTTCTGTGGTTTGATTTTATTTGCTGGACGTTTTGCCGCCAATTTTTGGTGGCAGATTATATAGGAAAGAAGATTGTACTTATAATATGTCAGTTAAGAAATGATAGGAAACGCTAGGGACAAATTTAGGATGAAATTTAAATAAATACTTAGACCAGGGAGGACGAATTTGTAAATATATAGAACAGGCAAAATAGCAGGATTCACTATTAAACATTTGGCGAATGCTTAGAAAATTTGAATCCATTTTTAATATTAGCTAGCTAGATTTAGATAGTTTTAAGACGACGCTTCAGGTCGCACCGGCAAATAGAGCTGGCAGTTGCTATCCGATATTACGGCTCCCTCCCCATTCATTTTTACGTGTGTCTTGTGGATCGGGCTAATTTCAGAATCAACGATAAAGATACCATTCTTTAAACCCTATTTTTAGTTTCAGTTTGTTAGATTTTTATTTAGTATTGATTAACCTGAAGTCAGATTAAATTTAGAACACGTTTACTTTTCGCGGTTAAACCCAATGTAGTACCTTCGGGTTGAGCATTGGGGACGCGGCCGCAACCATAGCGGCCCTTAATTACATTATAATGTTGGTGGTTCAGGACTCATTTTTCTTTCCCGGTTTCTACTGGTTGCGTCATTCGGGCCCCAGTTGACTGTATTAACATTTCTTCTGTCGAAAGTTCAGCCATTATAATGTTCAGGTCCGCTGCTTGTCTAGTACCTGAAAAAGTCTATGGGCTGGTTCCGAGGTCTAGCCTCCGTCCTTCTGGGTTGATCCCACTTCATCATATCTTTGTAGGTATTCTAAGAATATGTTTTACTTCCGTCTTAAAATGTTCAGCTAGATATTTAATTATCTGTTTATTCTCTAGAGGAGGGAGGACCGAGTTGTTTAACCACACTAAATTTTTTTTATGGCATATAGTTTCCTGAATCGGTGCTGTATTTTCCCATAATTAAATTATCCCTTACTTTAAATTGTTAATTATTCTCCAGAAATTTAAAATTTTAGCTCGAAATCTTTAAATGAGCTTAATTCGCTTTCTGTAAGCTCAAGTGAAATTTCGGCACTTTCTTTCAACATAGATCTTACTATATTTAATTTTGCCTGTTCATCTCAACTATTCTGTATTAAAGTTTTGACGTTATTTAAGAATGTTTTTGGATTTAATATGTTATCCTCATAAAATTTTGAATATTGTTCTAACGGGACACTGCTTGGACTCCACCTCATGGGTTTCCCAAACATTAATATTTCTCATTTACGTTTTAAATTTTTTACCTCATTTCCTAAATATGTTATATGAATTCCAATGTCATTTCTAAATGTTTTAAATCCGACTTGACAGCTTTCATCAATTCCATTTACATTTTGATCTAAATTCTTAATTTTTTTATTCGTCTTTTTCACAAGCACTTTTTGATTAGATTTTATTTGAATGATCTCTTCTTTAACATCATCCATATCTTCTAAGATTTGTATTACTTCCCTCTAATTTCAAATTTCATTTCTTCTATGGTTTTATTTGTTTTAATTTTTCACTCATTTCTTTAAATGTCTTTGTTGCTTTCTAATTTTAAATTTTCTCCCAATTTTGCGAGATTTTCTCCAAATTTCGCTCGTAACTCCTGGGTATTCCTATCAGATTTTCACTCATTTCTTTTATATTCTCACTTATTTCTTTCATATTTTTCTCATTCCTTTCATGTTTTTTACTCATTTTTTTGAAACTTCTTTCATTTTTCCAACTCATTTCCTGTGTATTTTCCTTCATGCTCTTTTTATTCCTTTCACTCATCTCCTTCTGTTCCTGCATACTTTTATTTAAACTCAATAAAAGTGCCATCATTTTTGATTCCCGAGTTTCTCCTACTCTGTTCTTTCTTTACCTCTGGATTCTTTTTTTCGGGTCTTCCAAATAGACCTTTTTGTTACGAATCGATTTTTCCACCTTCAGCTCTCAATCCTTCACGAATGTCTTTCATTCTGTCAGTTATTCCGAAAACTAATCAGATATGCTACACAGAGAAAATTCGTACGAGACACAAGACACAAAAGCTCTAATTTTTATACGACTTATGCCCGTTTACACCACACATGTCTTAAGTAAGGAATAGTAAAGGAATACTTAAAATTTAAGTAGTCCTTAATTCAAATTGCATTGCACCAGTACTTGAATGTAAACTCTTTACTAAGTAGGTGATACTGTTGGCCACGTTGTAATTTAAGTGGTCATTTAGGAACTTTTTAGTAAAGATTGGCATTACAAATCAATTATAAATTGTCAAATTTCACTTCACTTATAATTTTCCTTGATTTATGTTGATGGTTATTTCATTCTTTATAATTTTAGCGTGATTGATTTGTTCAATGGAGAACAGAAATAGATTGAGAGTGGCATAAAAGCGCAAAGTTGTTAGCACCTGCTTTATCGGTGAAACGCCGTTATTCCTATAAAAATAGTTTATACTAGTGGATTTAATGTATTTTTTAAATTCTGCACATTTTAAAGTTAGCACATATTTAACACTGCAACTTACTTATCCTCATCAAATTCTAACATATGCTCTATTTGAGCCAATACTTGTAAAACGGTACTTTTGGTTAATCTAACTCTTTGAAAAAATATCAACTTATCCATTTTGTATTAGTTCGTCTAGTAAACCCGTTGTCCACAATATCCAAAATGTCTAAATCATCATTTAAAAACTTCATAATGATACAAAAACAGCAAAACTTGGGATGAAATCGTTACTAATAAATTATGACGGGAAAATTGACATTTGTTTGCATTAACTGTGAGGTTAGAAATCGCTCCTTAACATATTTAACCCTAGAATACTAACGTGTACATATTACGACGCCATTTTTAATTCGTTTGTTTTCGTTCACTTTCGTTACCGCCACCGAGTTTATATTCCTAGTACTTTCCTATTTAGTTGTGTGAAGCCTATTGCAGTGGAGGTAGTGTCGAAGTTGTAATTAGAAGTAGCTCTATTGCTATCGCCATTGTAAATTTTACGACATATTAGTATTAGTGTATAATTTTTGTGGGTGGTTTTTTTAGGTGCTCTGTAAAATTGATTCTTTTGTGGAAAGTAATGTTAGCTATTTCAGATAAAAATGAATGATAAACATCGACCCCTTACTGATGCAGAAATCAAATTTGAAATTAATAAAATTATGAATGGGGTGACGAAGACGAAGGAGAACCTTTTGAAGATAGCGGAAGCGATTGGGAATAAGATAATCTTGAAGTGGACTATATTGATGATTCCGAAGATTATGATAGTGACGTGCCAGTGGATGCTGAAAACGTGCAACCTCTTACAGAGATGAAAATCATCGCACAACCAACTGTTGAACGTCGTACTGCAGTAAACATTGTTTCATCTCATGTCTTTAGCATGCATAATGAAGAACTGGCTACAATAAATGAACCCCCTACATACGAGCAAAAGTCAAGTTAGTTCATCGGAGACCTATGCGCCCTTGCCAAAACGAGCAAAAAATGATGCTTATATACTTACGCACAATAAAGTACGACTAACGGGAGAAAAGGTGCTAAATGGTCAAGTATTGCACGTCAGAAATCTCAACGAACTGCAAAAAGAAATTTAGTATACTTTATACCTGACAGCAAAGGTATTTGAAAAAAATATGACAAACCAGCAGATTGCTTTTTGCACTTCTTTTCAAAGGAAATTATTGACAAAATTGTTGTACACACAAACGAGGAGATTAGACGCCAAGTTCAAAATTATAAAAATTTAAATGGTACAGTGTCTGAAACTTTAAGAGAGGTGTTACTGGGATTTGTAGGATTGCTATTATTCAGTGCTGTAAAAAAAGACAATCACCTACGTGCGAGACAGATGTTCAATTCTGAATTATGTGGCTCATTTTGTACAGCATGCATAAGTTGCGAACGGTTTCTGTTCTTAGTAAATTGTTTAAGGTTTGATGATAAGACCACAAGAGATAACAGACGAAAAGATGATTCATTTGCACCAATTCGCGACATATGGGATACATTCATCGACGTTTGCAAGACTTCTTATATCCCTTCATCGTATTTGACAGTTGATGAACAATTAGTAGGGTTTAGAGGTAGATGTCAATTTCGTATGTACATACCAAATAAACCGGCAAAATACGGGATAAAGCTTGTCATGCTCTGTGATACTTATTCAAAATACATGATCAATGCCATACCATATCTTGGAAAAAACACTAAGACTAGTGGATTGCCTTTAGCAAACTACTTTGTATAAGAAATAACAAAACCAGTGCATGGCAGCAACCGAAATATTACAATGGATAATTGGTTCACTTAAGTTCTATTATCAGACGAGCTGCTAGATGATCCATATACACTTACAATTGTTGGAACAATTCGCAAAGATAAACCTGAAATTCCCCCCAGAACTACTGAAATGCTTAAATAGAAAGCCAAAGACATTTTTATTTTGCTTTGACAAAAGTAAAACATTAGTATCTTATATGCCAAAAGGAAGAAATTAGTGCTGTTGCTATCAACTATGCACGAAACTGCTACAATTGATACAAACAGTAAAAAACCGGAAATTGTTATGTGCTACAATGCCATCAAGTCAGGTGTGGATGCATTTGATCAGATGTGCTCTAATATGTCAACAAACAGAAAAACAAGAAAATTGCCATTATGTATGTTTTACAACATGGTTAATATAGCAAGTGTACATAGCTATATCTATACTGTAGCAACAATAACCAAATAAAGAAAAAACCTTCACCGCGCCATGAATTTATGTTTGCTCTAAGCCATTCCCTTGCAAAACCATGGATGAAGCGTAGATTGGGGAATAAACATTTGCCTCGCAAACTTTGTCTAGATATTGGAGCCATTTTACAATTACAGGCCGAGGAAGATATATAGGCACTTACACCAGAGAAACGTACAATCTGTTTCTATTGCCCAACACGTTTACGGTGTATGACAACTACATATTGTTGCCGCTGCGAAAAGCCAATATGTGGACAACGCCGAGGAAACAACTGCAAAATGTGCACAAGAGAATAACTTTAACTTGTATAGTTTTTAAGTTTTATATGTATTTATAGTTCATAATATTTTATTTTAACATAAATAAAGTTTTGATCATAATATAGGTTTTTAAAAATAAGTCGTAAAATTTACGACACGTTAGTAACCATGTTTGTTGAAATCATGTTAGTACTCTAGGGTTAAGAGACGAAATTTGGCTACTTAGTTTAAGTAATCTTTAAGAACACTTATTTGTGTGGTGCAAACGAAAAGTACATGATAGTCTTCTCTTAACGCTAAGGAACCCTTAAATCAAAAATTATAAGTGTGGTGCAAACGGCCATTAATCCAGCACCAGGCTGGGATGCTAATAAAGTGCTGTGTTCTGTAGTTGATGCGGCTCGATGTTGAGAGCAGAGTTTATTAAAGGTTATAAATACGTACAGAAACCACCATATTTCCTTACTATTATTAGGGCTGTGTATTGTAATTACCCTAGCTCATTTTTAAACTATAAGTATAAACTTATATGAACGTATGTAGAGAGTCTACGTAAGTGACATTTAGAATGTTGAACAGCCAATTAAATAAAATGAATAATTTTCTGTAAATATAAGCATACTGAAAGAAAACTACTCTTCTTTATTATCTTATTCCAATTTTACTAATATTTGAAAGCAACTTTGTTATTTACTAAAACTTATCAATGTACGTTTTTCAAGAATCACCCTTTCTTATTTTGATACTAAAAGTTAAAATATTCATAACACTGTTCAAAGCAAGATATAAACTTTATAAAGTAAACTCACGAAAAAACTAATTTTTTTCCATTAACTGTGTTTATTTTATCCACGCCGTTCGTTATATAAAAAAATAGAAAAATAAAAAATAGATAAGTATTAAAGTTTATAAACACTATTAACAAATGGTAAGTCTACTTTTGTCTGGATTACTTTCATACTCATATTTATATTTGTCAAAAAGTTCAGTAAGCTTTTCGATAAATGTACTGTGAACAGCATCTATGTCTTCCTGTGTAGGATTTTCGATTTTATTAACTTCTATAGGATGGCCAACTATAAAAATTTGACAGATCTTATAAGCAAAAAATTTAGAAATACTTACCAACGATATTAATAGGCTTCTGTAACGGAATGTATCCAAAAGTATATTGAAGTAATCCACGTCCATAAAATATAACGGGAGCTATACCTGTTACACGTTTTATCCAGTTCTGTATATGTCGCGGAATTGAATTTTCCGCAAACATTACCTGTTTAAAGGTATCGTTTTGTCCAAATGCAAACGAAGGTATTATTGGTGCTCCATTTTTAAGAGCTAATTTTACAAAACCCTTCCGATTTTTAAGAATCACTCGATAATGTCCTGTTTCACAATAGAATGACTCTTCGGCACCGCCTACTATTAATCCTGCAATACGGCCACCTCCGGGATGATTCAAAAGCCATTTAATGGATTTAGCCGAAGCGCTGCACATACCCAGGGCAAGTAAAAACTCTCTATATATTGGTACCCAAAAGTTACTTTTTAGCGTTAGACCCTGTAAATAATGATGAGGGAATAACATCTTGTTTTCTTTGGAAGCGTTAGTAAGAAACGCTATTATTATTCCAATAGGCATAATTCCATGTGGAAACGAGCAGGAAATATAATTTCGTTGTGGATCAATTTTAAAACCTGGTACACCTTTTACAGTTATTGGAAAGTAATTTTGAACATATTTAAATAACATCCATGAGCGTACCCACTCACTGAGACGACCTCCTTCCTCTGATATATCTTTATCGATCACACATACCCAAAAAAAGTACGCACAAACAATCCACCAATATTTTGTATAAACTAATACATAGAGTGAACACAAAATACCAATCGGAAGTAATCCTAATATCAGCACAAGTAATATTCCTGCAGCTATGGCTTCCATGCGACTTTTTAATGGCACATTTAGAGGCACAAAATCGATTCCAAACAATATCATTACGAATTTCACACTTTTTACGCTATACACAAATTAAACTGTTATTACGTAATAAATTATATATGTTCTTGCAACTGTTAATAAAACTAAACTAGAACTAAATTACAAATTCGCTAGATGCCACATCAAGGACTCTCAGAAAGAGCAAGAATAACTGAAGAACGCAGGTGAGATGGAACTGCCTGTCCCGTTAAAATGCTAATAAATACTTAAAAATAAACCCAAGGTTGTAGTTTCTGTGCTTTGCTCTCTCACTGGTAGTATGTGCTTTATGATAGAATTTGAATACGAAAACGTAACAACGACTTACACCTTCCATAGTTAAATTCTTGTAATTTAAGTAAAAGTTACTTTAGAATTAGTTTGTAGAAGCAAAATTATTATATGGTTTATGTTTACAGGTCAATTATATAGTACGTAAAATAGAAGGTACATTCCGAATAACAAAACATTCGAGAGCCAAGTCATGAACATCCTCCGGACACAGCATTTATTTATAGTGTAATTTATGTGAACGGTAGTATAGTACTATAATAGTTAGTTTAGTTTAACATTCATTTTGTTATCTGTACTTGTATTCTATAAAATTCTGATACCAGATGTGATCCGTAAATTGTTAGTCATCCAATAATTCTATCTTACACGGAATTCGCCAACTAAAGCGTCGTTATATCATTAGGTTATGTCACAACGTACAAGTTGACCTCGTTGTCTTGTAATTATATTAATAAACTCAATGTAATATTTTCCAATGAACTAATTAAAATGTGAATTTAAATAGCAAATGTTTAACGAGTATTATTAGAATAGTAAAAGTTCTACGATGCCATGCTAGATAGTTAGATCCCTAGATACTATACAGGGTGATTTTTTTTATTGGTGAGTCTTCTGTATATGGAACAGCAAAGAGCCGGCCTAACCCGTGTGCGACGTGTGCAACGGCACACGCGAACATTTAAAAGGGACAAAAATTATAACAATTTTTTTTTCACTTTGTATAAAATATTTTATTTTATCTTCGCGCAAATTAAAAGAACAAAAAAATGATAAAAATATTAGGGTTTCATTTCGTTAGTCAACAATAGAATAAATATATTACAGTAATCCGTGCGGACAAGAAACGGAGTAGTAAAGTAAGCAAAGAAAATTAGCACGCATCGAGTACCGCAACAAATCCAAAGAGAATCCAAAGAATTAATCCGTACTAGCTAAAAGCGTCGTAGAGTAGGGTGGGTCACACAGAAAGAAAAAGGAAGCCTTAAAAAAATTTATTTACAAATTTACAAAAATCTACACAACATAAACCATACATTTCTTACCTACCTCAATCCTAATATTTACATAAAACTGCAATTAAAAAGTTTTTATAGTGAACCGTTTCCTTTCTCTATAATTCTACTATTTACATAAAAACGGCAATAAAAATTGTAATACTAACCCTATACTTACACACTGTCCACAAATAATGCTTGATCTACAATTACAAAAAAAAATTGTAACGGTAAATTACAGTATTTAAGAAGGAATCTTGTTATAAGTAGAAATGCATTTTTCCTCGTGGCTAAAAAAATCTTAGCAAACGTCACACTGCAAAGTGTATTCTAAATTTTTATATAGTTTGAAAATTATATTTTATAATTCATACCCAAACAAGAAAAGCTGTCCTCAACAGTATTTCCGCCAATTTGAGTGAAGTAAGATTAATTTTAACAGTGTATTACCTCTATTTTAGCGATGAACAACCAGAAAAGCTTAACAAAAGAGCAGAACCAATTCTTCCACTTGTAGGTCATCAAAGCGAAACAAAAAAGAAATAGGAATTCCGGCTCTTTCATGTTAGATGCAGTTCGGTTGCCTTCTATTGTTTTACAAATATATACCCTATTTCTCCGATATTCAGTGGTATGTGAACGAAGGCAGCTCCGTGGCGTAATGGTATGTGTGTGACTACTACGCCCAAGGTCCCGACACGGTCCGCTTGAAAAATGTTAAGCAAGCATTTTACACAAAAATACACCTCGTTCGGATGAGAGGTGAAATGGAGATCCCGTGTGTGAGTGTTGTCACGCACGTTAAAGATCCCTACCTTGCTTGGAACAGCAAGGGTTCGGCAAAATTTCCAGGTAAAAAAAACTCGCTTCCTGGCCAATGTAGTACCTTCGGGTGGAGCATTGGAAAATCACATGTAAGGAATGTGAAGGGGGGTTAAGCAGCCTGCGGCTACCAAGATCTCCCAACACTCGAACATTTTCCGAATTAATAGTTTTCCAATATATCCTTTAGAACAAGTTTTATCGTCTTGAAACTGGTTGGACGCGTACTTCCACTTATTTCTATTCTGAGCTAGCCTACACTATCCCCTGCAATTTCCACAGCCTAGATATAGCTCGGTTCCCCCTTTTGTTGTTTTCTGATTATATGTCCTATTTTGGCAAGATTCAGTAGTATGTAAAGGGGTTAAACAACCTGTGGCTGCCAAGATCTTCCAACACTTAGACATTTGTCGAATTAATAATTTTACAGTAATTGCTTTCGTACAATTGACATTAGATGAGAATATTGTAAAACCAATACCTTTAGTTGCCTATAAAAATTATCAGGTGTAAGTACAATTATTTTTTTTTGTCATTAGGTTTTTCATCTTGGAACTGGTTACACATTTTCCTGAAATTCCCTTAGCCTACATCTCTAATTATCTGTGTACAATAGTCCAACCTAGGTCTATCGCTACCCCTCTTTTTTCTATCTCTGTTTCTTATATATTCCGCACTATTTTTCATGTCAGTATGTGACATAACATCTTGCCTCTCCTATTTTTTACTGTTTTTCACATATTTCTTTCTTCCCCTACCATTTCTAGTAGCTCTTTGTTCTTAACTTTATCTGTCCATGAAATCTTCATCATACGTCTGTAGCACCACATTTCAAAGGCTTCTACCTTTTTTCTGTGCGTTTTTCCTGCTGTCCAAGTTTTACAGCCGTACAGTGCTGTGCTCCACACACATGTTTTAAACAATTTCTTCCTTGTTTTTATGTTTGTTGTCTTTGAACACAGTAGTTGCTTTTTCTTGTTAAATGTAGCTCGACCTTGTGCTAATCTTTGTTTTATATCTTTTGCGCTCTTCCTATTTCGCGTTATTTGGCTTCCTAAGTAGCAGAAATTCTTAACATC
Source organism: Platerodrilus igneus (assembly GCA_036346225.1). NCBI lineage: Eukaryota > Metazoa > Arthropoda > Insecta > Coleoptera > Lycidae > Platerodrilus > Platerodrilus igneus. The sequence goes on from JARFIW010000813.1 coordinate 876,062, forward strand.
TTGTAAGTTCTCGTTTTCTTGTTTTTAATTTATTTCCCCTCCTTTGCATACTAGAACTTAAGTTTTATTTTTGTTAAGTTTCATACGTATTTCTCTGTTAGAACTGTTTCTATTTCATTAAGAGCAGTTTCTAACTCTTTCTTGCTAGATGCTAATACCGTTATATCATCTGCAAATCTAAGAACATCAATCTTTTGTCCCTGCATAATAATTCCTAATGCCTTTCTGCATTTGACAGTATTCATTGCTTTTCGATGGACAAGTTAAAAATTAATGGGATAGGACACATCCCTGCCTCACACCTTTCCTAATATTTACTTCTCTACGTTCTTGCTCTAATTCTATTACCGCTCTTTGCTCTTTGTATAGGCTATGTATTATCCGTCTATCCCTAAAACTCATTCCAATCTTTTAAGTATTTCGAACATTTTTTTCCATTTTACATTGTCGAATGCTTTTTCCAGATCTGCAAACCCTATATACACACTTTACCCCTTTTCTATTATTTTCTCCATTATCACCCTCAGAGCTAAAATAGCCTCTCGTGCTCCCCAGTTTTGCCTAAACCCAAATTGATCTTTCCTAATATTTCTTGTCCTTTTTTCCATTCATCTTAGTACAATTCTGGTTAGTGTTTTTGACACGTGTGCTGTCAAACTTATTGTTCGAAAATTTTCACATCTATCTGCGCTTCTTTTTTTTGATATAGCGACTATGATGTTACGTTTGAAATCTTTGGGTACCTCGCCTGTCTAATACATATAGCTTACAAGTTGGAAGAGACGTTCTGTTACTGCTTGTCAAGCGGCTTTTAAAGTTTCTGCTTGCATCTTATCTGTACCCGGCGCCTTACCATTTTTCAGACCCTATAATGCTAATTCAAAATCATCTCGAAGTATAGGATATCTGAAGTCATCATTTTCAATGTCTAATTCTTGTTATAATGCTGCAACTTCCTCTCCTGCATATAAATTTTCTATATATTGTTGCCATTTAACAACTTTCTCTACATTTTCTGTGATGTCTCCTTCCACGCCCCTTATATTTTTGCTATACCGTATTATATCCCTAAAATTAATTCTAATTAGTGTGTATACTTCGTCTATCTTTTGTATGTTCTTCTTAGTTTGCACCTCTTTGCATTTTTCATCAATCCATTGTTCTATAGCTTTCCTAAATTTGCGAATAGTTTCCCATTTTGTGGCTTTGTATTTCTGTTTTCCTGTTTTGTCTGATCTATTTTTGTATTTTTGCCTTTCTTTCATTAAATTCAGGATAGCTTTTGTTATCCATGGTTTCTTATTTTCTTTTAGTGTATATTCCAGAATATCTATGGCTGCCATGTCTAAGCTGGATTTATTGCTATTTCATTCTGTTTCTACTTCCTTAGTATCAGAAATTTTGTCGAAATCTTTCAGCAATTCATTTGACTTTTTTCAAATCTACGTGGATATCTTTATCTCTTACTTTTCAAAGTCAAAGTGCCTTTTTCCGTTCCCTTTTTCAAACTTTTAAATTTAAGAGCGGCCTTCATAATTACGATGTTGTAATCAGTGTCTATATCTGCTTCTGTGTAACTTCTACAGTCTTTTACTTGATTCCTAAACCGTTGTCTAATAGAACTGTAATCTATTTGATATCTTCCTATATCCTCTGACATCTTCCACGTGTTCGTCTTCTAGTATGTTGAAATAATCTGTTTGTGATGTTTAAATTGCTTTTGTCGCAAAATTCTACCAACCTATTTCCCCGGTGGTTTCTCGTGCCTAAACCAAATAAACATACAAGCGCTCCTTTCCTATTCTCACCTACCACTGCATTAAAATCCCCCGTAGTTATTAAATTTTCATGTCCTTTTACGTATCTTAATATGTTTTCTATATCTTTGTAGATCTTTTCTACCTCTTCGTCACTGTAGCTAGAGGTGGGCATGTATACTTATATTATTACTGTGTTTACCGGTTTAGATTCTAATCTAACCATGAGTACTCTTTCGTTCTTTTGTAAGTAGTTTTCTACACAGTGTCCTATCTTTTTTCGCATAACTATCCTCACACCAGAATTTCCTTCCTCTGGTCCTGTATGAATTATCCTAAAGTCTCCACTTCAAAAATTCCCTGCCTCTGGCCACCGAACTTTGCTGATCCCTACTATGTCTAGTGCTAACCTATACATTTCAATTTTTAAGTTCTCTAGTTTACCTACTTGCTTCATACTTCTGACATTCCACGCTCCGACTCTCAAAATGTTCCCGATTCTTTTTCTAAATTTTCTAATCACACCCTCCAAAATAGTCTCCACCCGGAGATCCGATTGGGGAACTATTTTACCTTCGGAATCTTTTACCCCAGAGGATGCCATCATTTTAAATACAATTTAAGAATGCTGTGTACTTGGGAGGTAATGTGGTGATTTCCCTTCGCTTTCCACATTTCGGTAGTGTGTCTTAGAATACCATACCGACCCCTATGGTCTCTGCCAATCTAAGTACCGAAAGAACCATTGCCTTCTTTTGGGGATCTGTCTTAGTCTGGTTCCTCACTAAAGGCCCTACTACTTTGTTTGCACCTGTAGTTTGGCTCTTTAGGTCATTGGAACGCGGAAGCAATTCGACCCGTTTTAGTAATCTAGAACTACTTCAAGGTGCAGGTTCATTCGGAATGGATACAGAGCACACCAAAATCTTTTTCTGAAAACCAAGTGAATCAAATTCAGAAGAAGTAACGGTGAACAAAGTAACTTTCCACTTTCCTTAACCAATAGCTAGTAGTAAATTATTACCTAACCTAGGATACATGCCTATACATGTTACGTGGTAATGTGTTCAATTAGTTGAAAGTAAATCAGCACCAATTGCAGTAGATAATTTAGTTGTTAGAAACAATCCATATCTAAAAAAAGCAACTTAGTACAAACTAATTTCAGAATCCCATGCTATAAATCCATTAGCTGTAGGAACCCACTTGTTTATCTTGGCGATTAGAACGTACTACTGCTGTTTCGGACAGTTACAAGTCAGAAGATAACAGAAAACCCATTTGATCAAATCTATTTCATTGCAACGTAGGTTATTTTTTAAAAAATATCTAAATATAGAAAACCAAACGCGCAAATTCGAATTGAATCGCACTCGCTAATCAAATATGTAGGAGATCTATTTTATATAAAACTTATAGTGATACTTTTAAATAATGCGAGCATATTCTTTCAGATGGCAAAGGTTGTTGATAACCGAATACATTTTACAAAACATGTAACTGAACAGTTGCAATATATCCGAAAACAAAAGTTTTAACAATCGAAACCCACTTTTCAAACGTATTACAATCTCTAAGAGAAATACCAAATTTGATGCGACGTTGAAAGAGTAAATTTGCTATATTTAAATTATAATTGCATGCAGTAATAAAACTTACAGGATGTTGAATAAACAATTATTGCAATTTAAAGGGAAGTCAGCAATGCTTAACAACTTCGCACATGCCCGTGGGTACGGTGGGGAATATGAAATTTATTTACACCAAACAAACGTATTTGCCTACATGATTTAAGCAATTAATCGTTTAAATTAAAAGAGGGTTGAATTTGCTAATAAACATGCCTAACAACCGTGGATACAGTACTAGATATGCAATTTTAAATTAAATATTCGCCAAATTATTTAGTTACAGGGACGGAACATAACAATTGGTGTGTAGCACTAGCAGGTATATAAAAAAGCATCTTCAATTAAATTTACAAAGTGGCGGATAGATTTTGAGTCCTTGGGAGCTTCTCTTTAAAAAGTTTAACTTCGGGATCTGCATAAGGATGCATCATTTGAATACGAGATTAGGAATAAAGCCAATTCTCTTGCAGGAGTACTTAAAAATTTTGGTTTTTCGATATCCCTCATTGCTTGGTATGATGTCCTGTTCCAAATTAACATGACAAATAAGATTTTGCAGTTAAAAGTTATCAATTCCCTACAAGTTGTTGCCACTTTGAAATATATTCGAAATTTTTTAGTAGAAATTCGAGGAAATGGATTTGTATTAGGTCTGATAAAAGCTAAAAAGTCGACAGAGGAATTAGAAGTTGAAACGGAATTCAAAACACAAGAATCAAAAGGAAGAAAAAAAACATTAATTATGAAGCTAATGACCAACCTTTTAGTGACCCACAAGAGCGTTTTAAATTTGAGTTTTTTTCCCGTTTGGCTGTAGAGAAAAGTTTCAAGCACTCGAACGAAAATATATCATCATCATCATCATTTTGTTTTCGACCTTATTTAAGGTCGGTTTGACGCAGCTCTAATTTCTTTTCTATTCTGTGCTAATCTAAAAAGCTCTACATACCCTTCACAACTTAAATTTCTAATTATTTGACTAATATAGCTTGGTCTAGGTCTTCCTATATCCTTCTATCTTTTTCCTATCCACCTGGCTCTACGTATATATTAGCAACCTAATGGTTGTTAAAGAACTCTAACATGTTTACATGATTACCTTTTATAAGGAAATGAAATTTAACCTGGTTATCTGCTTCAGAAAGGAAAAGTGTTAAATTATATGTTATGGTAAGGCTTAAGCAACGAATCGCTGCCAACATGCCAGACCGCTATCTAATTGTGAGTTATGCCATGATGACGTTTATTAAATTATATGTTATGGTAAGGCTTAAGCAACGAATCGCTGGCAACATGCCAGACCGCGACCTAATTGTGAGTTATGTCATGGCGACGTTTATTAAATTATATGTTATGGTAAAGCTTAAGCAACGAATCGCTACCAACATGCCAGATAGCTAACTAATTGTGAGTTATGTCATGGTGACGTTTATTAAATTATATGTTATGGTAAGGCTTAAGCAACGAATCGCTGCCAACATGCCAGACCGCAACCTAATTGTGAGTTGTGTCATGGTGACGTTTATTAAATTATATGTTATGGTAAGGCTTAAGCAACGAATCGCTACCAATATGCCAGACCGCTAACTAATTGTGAGTTATGTCATGGTGACGTTTATTAAATTATATGTTATGGTAAGGCTTAAGCAACGAATCGCTGCCAACATGCCAGGCCGCTACCTAATTGTGAGTTATGTCATGGTGACGTTTATTAAATTATATGTTATGGTAAGGCTTAAGCAACGAATCGCTACCAACATTCCAGACCGCTAACTAATTGCGAGTTATGTCATGGTGACATTTAGTTAATTAATTTTTGTTTTGTTTTGTTTTCGAACTTACTTCAAGTCGGTTTGACGCAGCTCTAAATTCTTTTCTATTCTGAGCTAGTCTAAAAAGGTCTACATACCCTTCACAACCTAAATCTCTAATAATTTGACTAATATAGCTTTGTCTAGGCCTTCCTACTCTATTTTTATTTGGTAGTCTATAATCTAAGACTTTACTAAATAGTCCCTCATGTCTTAACTGGTGCCCTATCATTCTATCTCTCCTGACCTTTAATTGTTTCCACATACAGTGTTTCTCACCTATCCTTCTATAAACTTCCTCGTTTGTTACTCTATCTGTCCAACTAATCTTTAACATTCTCCTATAACACCAAGTTTCAAAAGCTTCTATCTTTTTCTTATCTACTTCTTTAATTGTCCAAGTCTCACTACCGTATAGTAGAACGCTCCATACGTACGACTTTAAGAAACTTTTTCTATTATCTAATAAACTATAATAAACTAATACTATTGGCTATTAGTAAGTTTTTCTTTTTTAAAAACATTTTTCTAGCTTGAGCTACTCTAGCTACTAGATCCCTTCTGCTACGTCCATCCTTTGTAATTATACTACCTAAATAGCAAGATTCATCTACTTCCTCTAACTCGGTATTACCTATTTTTAATTTTGGTTTAGAACTAGGCTGTAACTCACTTGTCATTATCTTTGTCTTTACTGAGTTAATTTTCATACTATAGTTACTCTGTAGTATCTCATCTAAAATATTTAAAAACTCTCCTAACTCTTTTCTAGACTCTGCAATAATGGCTATATCATCTGCAAAACGTAACATGTCTATTTTTTGTCCCTGTACACTAATACCTATCTCTTTTCTCTCTCTAGCTAAGTTTAAAGCTTCCTCAATATAAACATTAAAAATCAAGGGAGACAGTATACAACCCTGTCTAAGACCATTTCTAATCTTAGCTTTCTTTTCTATTTCATCAAATCTAATTACTACGCTTTGGTTTTTATATAGACTGTAAATAATTTTTCTATCCCTATGAGAGATTCCTACTTTTCGCAAAACCCTGAACATAACAATCCAATTAACCCTATCAAATGCTTTTTCTAAATCTACAAACGCGAAATGAGTCTTTTTATTCTTTTGTAACCTTTTTTCGATAATTACCCTAATCATTAGTATTGGTTCTCTAGTCCCTCTGTCTTTACGAAAACCATATTGGTCTTCGCCTAAATAATTCTCAGTCACAGCTTCTACTCTATTTTTAATTATTATTGTTAGTATTTTGGAAGCATAAGAAGTCAAACTAACCGTTCTAAACTTCTCACACCTATCAGCTCCTGACTTTTTTGGAATTGGGAAATAATATTTTTTTCGAAATTTATTGGAACCTCACCTGTGTCATATATTACTTTTACTAGTTCATATAATCTGTCTAAAGTTTTCTGACTTGCATATTTTATTAATTCTGCGGGAATATCGTCTATCCCTGGCGCTTTATTTAGTTTAAGATTCCAAACAGCTCTATCAAATTTCTCTCTTAATATTGAGAACCCTATTTCTACATCCTCTTCCTGGTCGTTCTCTAACTCATCCATATCGTCTCCCTTATATAAATCTTCTAAATATCTTTTCCATCTATCTGCTACCTCAACTTTATTTATTAGAAGCTCATTATTCTCGTCGCTAATACCATTATAGTTTTTCCTATCTTCCCCAAAAAAGCTTTTTAACTGCCCTGTAAGCCCTGTCTGTCTTACCTATTCTCAAATCATCTTGTATTCCCTTACAATTCTCCTCCATCCATTTATTTCTAGCGTTTCTACACTCATGTACTATCTTATTTCTAACTGTATTATATTTTTGCTTACTTTCACTATCCACTTCTCTGAAAGGTTTAAATTTTCTTCTATTCTCTATTAAATCTAATATCTCCTTTGTTACCCAGGGTTTTCTCGCTTCTATTTTTTTCTTACCTATAGTCGGTGTTGCTGCATCATGTACAGTCAGTTTTATTTCTTTCCATTTATTTTCTACGTTCCCTTCTACAGCTATCTCTTTGCTCTTATTATCTAATACTTGTTTATATTCCTTTTTTACCCTACTATCATTAAGCTTACCTAGATCCCATCCCTCTCTTTTAACCTTTCTCAATTTTTGAATTTTAGTTTACACTTCATTTTAACTAAGTTATGATCGCTATCTATGTCAGCCCCTGGATAACTACGACAGTTTTTAACTTGGTTTCTAAATCTTTGTTTAACTAAAATATAATCTATTTGGTATCTAGCCCTATCACCTGACGCTTTCCAGGTATATCTTCTCCTAACATGTTGTTCGAATAGGGTGTTTACAGTTACTAGTCTATGTTCCTGGCAAAACTCAACTAATCTTTCTTCTCTATCATTTCGTCTGCCATACCCAAATTTTTCTACCATTTTTCCCTCACTACCTTCTCCCACTGACGCATTAAAATCGCCCATAACTATTAAATTCTCATCTCCTTTTACTTTTCTCACTATACTATTTATATCCTCGTATACCTTTTCTACTTCCTCATCCTCGTACTGAGTTGTTGGCATGTAAACCTGTACTAAAACAGTGTTTGTGGGTTTTGTACTCAATCTAACCATAATTATTCTATCACTAAATTGTAAGTACTCTTTAACTTTATGTCCTAATCTTTTACCTAACACTATTCCTACCCCTGCCTGTCCATTAGTTGAAGAAGTTGTAATTATTCTATAATTATTTTTCCATAAGTCATTACTATCTGGCCATCTCACCTCACTAATACCTAAAATGTCTAGCTTTCCCTTTCTCATTTCGACTAATAAATTCGTTAACTTATCTACTCTAAGTAATGATCTTACATTCCAAGTCCCTATCACTAAATCGAACTGTTGTTTTATATTCTTACGATGACGAGCCCCAAGTACCCCCTCCCGGAGATCCGAATGAGGAAGTATTTTGCCTCCGGACAAGAATTTTACTTGTGAGCTCTCCATCATATATATTTCGTGTTTTAGGCCACGCACACCTGGGAAATATTGTGGTAGGTTCCCATATCTTTCCACAACGCAGTTTTTAAAGATTTTAGCAAAAAGCCGTATCCGTCACGGCCAACCGACCCTCCTCCAATATCTTTTAGCCAGCAAGGCTGCTGCCCCTTGCTGCGGCGGCTCCGTGGCGTAGTGGTATGTGTGTGACTACTACGCCCAAGGTCCCGGGTTCAAATCCCGACACGGTCCGCTTGAAAATGTTATGCGAGCATTTTTCACAAAAATGTACCCTCGATCGGATGAGAGGTAAAATGGAGGTCCCGTGTGTGAGTGTTGTTACGCACGTTAAAGATCCTTACCTTACTTGGAACAGCAAGGGTTCGGCAAAATTCCAAATTTTCCAGGTAAAAAAAAACTCGCTTCCTGGCCAATGTAGTACCTTCGGGTGGAGCATTGGAAAATCACATGTAATGCCCATTGCTGCGCCTTTTAATCGCTTTTTACGATAAGCAGGCTTACTATAGTAGTATTCTTTATCCACTACTATAGGGATATATATCAAAATTAGAATTCTTCTTCAAATTATACGAGCTGCCCAAGCGAAATAAACTTATTATTAAGTGCAAAGACCTGGAAGAGTTATTGTCAGATGGAACTTATAGTGATATAAGAGGCGTGGAGTTATGTGATGAGTTGATTTCTATTAAGGACCTCATGCCTAAAGAAATTTATTATTGAAAGTAAAATGAAGTAATTAAGGTATTTATTTTTACTGATGCAGTTGCACTTATCTTTTAGATTTTTATCAGACACAATCTAATCAATTTTATTGCTATGTTGAGTTAAATCTCGTATTTTACTATGTATATATTTTAATATTTTTCACTTAATTCAATATGTAAAAGTGTTATAATTTACAACGGTATGTGTGGGTGTGTGAGCGCGTGTGTGGGTGTATGGGTACGTGCGTGCGTGCGTGCGTTCGTGCGTGCGTGCGTGTGAGCTTGCGTGCGTGCGTGCGTACGTGAGTCGTGTGTGTGTGTGTGTGTGTGTGTGTGCGTGCGTGCGTGCGTGCGTGCGTGCGTGCGTGTGTGTGTGTGTGTGTGCCTGTACAGGCTGTAACTTATACTTTTTTGTGAATTGTTTTTCTAAATCCTGTTTTTTGGAATATGTTTTTGTGTGTTTGCAGATGATTTCTGTCTGTCCGGCTTTGAAAACTGTCAAATTGTTTATAATTTTTTGTCCATTGGAAGTTGTCGGCGGAACTGATTTTTAAAGATAGTTTAACATATAAAATAAAGAAAATTAACAAGTTCAGAACAAAACTTTTAAGGCCAGCTCTAGCATACGATATCAGGCTTCGAATATTGCGCTTTGTTGACTATATTTTTGGTTTGGTTATATTATTTTGTTCTGTTAAATGCATTCGATCTATTTCTACTCCCTTCATATAAATTTTAATTTTCTGCTTCCTTGTTGTACTTCTTTTTAATTAGCACTTATTAAAGATTCTAATCTAATCCACTTTACACTTTTTATGCTATTTCAAATCATAGGAACTCTCATTTAACAAGTTCAATTGAAATGGATGCTTATTTAGGACGTCCGAAAAAATTTCCTTACGTGTTTAATATGACGATAAATATGTGGAACCTATTATATAGTTTCCTTTGCCTTAAAAAAGTTACGAAAGCTTCGTCTTATAAATTCGTTGAAAAAGCAACCACCTGCCTATTGTTAAACAGCTTCACTTTATAAATTCTCTGAAATATTTGTTTATCGTTAAACTACTTTCAATATGTTCTGTAAAATTCTTTGAAACAACCTGCATCGTAAAAATAAATGCTTTTAATAGTACTGAGAAATTATATTTTTGTAATCATGCAAGTGTTGAACTCGCTCGAGTTTACGAGCAATAAACCGTCCCTTCAAGTAATTCATTCTCGGGATTGTAGTTCGTTATAATACCTCGCTGTTATACATTTCACTCTATAAGGCCGTAAGGAGTGCTGCAAACTTACCTAAGCATTTTATCATAACGTTGTTTTTTCATCAAATTCAGTAGAAATCATTATAGTATATTCAGGCCTTTTGCTTTAGTTAATTAGCTGTTGTTTACAAGCCGTATTCTCGGAATATATTGCAGCTGGTGTCTAAAAAATACACTTTTACAAGTACGGTTTGCAGACTATTTAACATATTATCGCTGGGAATTGTTTTTAAAACGCAAACACATTGTTGTCAATCCTTATAAATACAGACTAAACTTTGAAAGATATCATTCTATACAACATTTTTTTTACCGAAAAGAAACGTAGGTCGCGGTGCTAAGATGCTTTGTTGTACTTAGTGTTGCAGTCTAGTTAAATTGTTTCATTTAGTATCCAGTCCGTTGGCGAGTGCAGCACGCACTTCCTAATCTTTCAAGATAATACCAAGGGCAGACGGCTTGTTTTAAGATACATTTATTCTGTTTTCTTTTTTTTTGCTTGATGCTGCTGTGAAATATAGACACTTCTTTTGCTGGTTCTTAACCACGTAAGTTCCGTAGTTTTCTTACTCGTCGTTCCACAATAAATTACAGACTGAGCGTTACAAGTTTACTTTCACAGTGTACAAATGATTATTTAATTATTCCTCAAAGGCACAATTAGTATAAACCGAATCTCGCGTTAGAGCAATGTATTTTTTTTGGTAAATTAATGCTAACGTCAACAGCTTGTTTACCAAATTATAAGTTAGAGTATGTTAACACTTGGCTCATCTCAGATAGTGTTACGTTATTTCTTTTAGGAAGTGCATTTCACAAAGCAGGTAAATTTGCTGTATATATTGTCTATTTTTCTTCTTGTATATATTTAGGATTGGAAATATTATGTAAGTATGTAAACGTTATTTAAATTTTAAGATTTCATATCTATATTGGCTTAGATGTATATTACCATGTGGTGTTATATGCAATTGACGCTTTTGTTTACATTACGATTATAACAGGACGATTACGTAAAAGTTCGTTTTGGTTTCTGTAGATATTCCTTTTTATCCTAATGTTAACTAACGGTTGTAAACAAATTTATTACTGAGATTTCCAATTTTATTCTGTGACCCAGTCCACTGTACGACGTTTTGAGCTAACACAAAATCCAATTCTTTTGGACGTCTATTCTACCCTCCTATTTTTGTTGCGGTATTCGGTGTGGGCAATTTTCTTTACTTACTCTACTACTTTCTTTCTTGTCTGCACTGAATACCGTAACAAAAAATTAGGCGTACCCAACATAGGGCCGCGATTTTCAAAATCGTTTTTTTTACATAAAGTTGGCAAAGTTTCCTGGAAACTTGTTTTTTTTTACCTAACGGTGGGTTCGATTTTTCTCTAGAAAGCAATACTTATTGTTGGCTATGATTTTTGAAACCTTTTTGTTGTACTTAAAAGTTTGCTTGATTTCTGAAACAATGTTTTTTTTACTTAAGAGTTTGTCTCCGATTTTTGGAAACCTCCATTCTTACTCAACGTTTGGTCCCGAATTTTTCTGTACGTTCACCGTTTCTTCCTGGTAAATTTTTTTGCGTTTGTTTTATTGTTCCTTGTCCGGTATGTGGTGATTTAGTATAGATTTTCTTTATGCTGAGTTACTAGAATTGGGTTTCCACTGTCAATTCAAGTTGTTGAAAGCACTGGCGCCAAATTCTCTCAGTATTTTTAGATTCTATTTTGTGATTACTACCAATTTGTGTTACTTTGGATTTCAATTTTTCCTTGGGGCATATTTTAACTTTTTCTGTTGACTTCGATATTATTTTATTGAGTTAACATTGAACCTTGTCGCATATATGTGAAACATTTGCGAGAAATCGAGCTCCAGTACGAATTAAGTTCTCGTGCCTTTGATTGTAAGGCTTAAGGAAACGAACTACGCAGATCCATGGAGTGTGTTTATTGCGTGGAACGCGAATGGGCACTTCTTCCTGTTCCTGTCAAATTCGATTACGCAGCAGTCACAACTTCTATATAAGAGTTTCAACAATCTCTTGCTGAATTTGATCGTAACTAAATCTTCACTTGCGTTCAAACGCATTAGTTCCCAATGGCCCCACACGGGATATCGCTGTAGTGAGATGCCTCCAACAGAAGCAGAGCGCCAAATCTGTTGGCAATTACTCTATACTTTGGACGATCTCCACACTTCTTTCGAAACTAAAATAAAAACATTCCTTTTCGCTACTACTCCGGCAGCCATTTCTACTCTTACTCAAACTTTTACTGCTGAACCGGATTTGGCTTATAAGTCTGCTACGATTGGGAAAAGCATTTTTACTTCACATGACCGAACAGTTAAGATTCCTCCTACGCCTACTAATTCTGTCGCTTCTGTTCCTATCCCTGTCTACTTCTACTCGTCAGGTCACATGCTACAATTGCGACCAACCTGACCATGTGTCGACACGTTGTAATCATCCTCGAGTTTTCTTTTGCTATGGTTGCGGCTATACGGCAGTTATTCGAGGCAACTGTCCGAACTGTTCTCCTACTACTAATAGAAACAAAATTCCTTCTGTTTCTTGTTTTACGTTCTCTTCAGTACCTCATCCCGGTCATCCTACTACTACCAAGACATATCCTTCTTCGGCAAATATGGCTTCGCACAAAATTTCTTCCGTCTCTGGTTCTGCGTACTTCTCGGTACCTCCTTCGGGTTGTTCTACTATCACCACAGCATAAACTTTTCAGCTATATGAGCCTTCGAACTATAATATTGATTTCTACCGCTATCACGCCCCTACTTACCGAACACCCCTTAATAAGAACCAAATTTCTTCTGTCCTTAGCTGTTCGAACGATGATCAAGCGGATCATACGTATTCACTTCTACCTCAGACTGTGCCTCCTCCTCAATTGGAGCCCATACTTCAAATTAATGACTTACAGGCAGCAACTCAAGAGTTTGTTAGTTTACCAAAGAAATTCCTATCGTGTCTGCAATAACAGATGTAGTTGAAGTGACGATAACTTATCATTCTGACAGAGAAGGTTCTGTTGAAGTTAGTAAACCCGTATCTATAATACTTATTGCTGTTGTTGTCAAAGCTTCACCTGATTCTGTTCCTGTATCTGTTGTTGTCGAGAAAGCAATTCCTATTCTGGCTGAAGTTCTACCCGATTTTGGTCCTTTATCTAATATTGATGAAGTTCTACTTGATTCTGCTCTTTTATTTAATGTCGATGAAAGTCTAACTGATTCTGTTATACCTGCTTCTGTTCCTTTATCTAACGTAGCAGAAGTGTTGTCTGATTCTGTTCCTTTTTATAACGTTGATATTTTTACAGCCAATTCTGTTCCTTTCTTAAGGTTGATACTCTTGCAGTCAATGCTGTTTTTTTTTCTTATGTTGTTATTCTGACAACCAATGCTGTGCCTTTTTCTAACGTTGACTTCTACGGTCAATACTAAAAATAAACACGTTTTTTCCTAAACTACAATCACCACTATTATCTCTATAATCGCCACCACCTCCTCAACTGCGTGTTACAACTAGCCTTGTTAATCCTGTTTTGCGGAAAACTGCCTAACCAATACTATACCATGTAGGTTCGGATTAGAATAGTCCCACTGTATGACCTGCCTGTCGTAAAAGGTGACTAAAGCGGTCCAACACACACACACACACATACAAACACACACAACACACACACACGCACACACGACACACACACACACAGACACATATATATTTCTCTGATTAAGCCACACGTTGGAGTGTTGCTAAATGAATACTGTGACATAGTACAGAATGGTAAATGAAATTATTAACTTATCTTTCTTTCTCACTTTTCTTTGCTTGGCTAGCTCAATGAAATTTACAGAATGAAATAAAACACAATCTCAAGAAATGTCTATACAGTCAAAAACATTTTTCTTTCATCGAAAACAGTTTATACGGAAAACAGTCAAAATTCTTACCTAATATTTACTTACAGATACACAATAGGCGAAAAATCTACTCATCTTTTATTCTCACGCTTGTAAGGGTGTTTAGCCAAAATTCCTTGACAGACAGTTTATTTAATAATAGGTAAAATATCTCAAACTTTGACCTCAAAACATTCAGGTAAATATCCGCCTTACAATAAAACTATTATAAGATTAAGAACTTATTCTACCTTAAATTCGAACCACAGAAAAATCAAACATCGGCTACAAACAAAAAAGTCTAAAATTAAGACTCGAGAAGTCAAATGGCGCTTATCCAGCTCGTAAACGGTGTTAAATACTTTCCACTTCCATTTTTAAATTGACGTTAAAACCTCAATTCACCAGTTTGTTTATATAATTTTAAATCTTTATTTAGAATCTTAACTTTCAAAGTGCACCTTCTATATCTTTAAATAATTAACTACAGAGTAACTTTTGCATCGAAGAACGTTCAATTTTTGTTTGTTTTAAAGAAATTAATTATGTTCTACATTTATGCAAAATTACGTCCTAGGAATTACTTCTTTATTCCAAGTTACATCTTAAATATTAAATACTGTATGCATGCCGCATACTTAAAGAACCATGTTCGACGTCTTAAAATGAATCGTAAATTTATGAATTTTACATCGTCGATCTCGTAAATTGAAACTCTTACATATTGCTTGGTGACGCGAATTAATGAATTAATGATTCTAATCGAGTTCCGGCTTTTATATTAAAATTATTTTATTCGAGAACATAATACATCCTAATGATGTCATATTTTCCAGAATAACGCGCTCTCGCGTAATTTGTGTCAGGCTACGTGATTTACGAGCATTGCAAAGCATGTCGTTTGTTCCTGTCCAACGTACGGAGTTGATGTTTGCATCGCAATTCTATCCTATGGCAATGCAAAAAACTATTAATTAATTCTTATCTATTTTTATTACTTTTTAATGTTTGTTCGAGTTCCTCGAATAAACGTTTAAGTTTTAATGATGTTTCTTATTAATTGACGTACTTTCTTAATCCCGAAAATTCGAAAAAAACTGTTTAATTTTTAAAATATACACTAACTGAATTTAACTAATTAAAGCATCCGCCTTCTGTATAGTTTTGCAAAATAAGAAAGATTTGCATCTTATT
Organism: Platerodrilus igneus; assembly: GCA_036346225.1. NCBI lineage: Eukaryota > Metazoa > Arthropoda > Insecta > Coleoptera > Lycidae > Platerodrilus > Platerodrilus igneus. The sequence goes on from JARFIW010000813.1 coordinate 891,353, forward strand.
AATTGTATCACGAGATTGGTTTGTACTAAAACTAAAACGTGTTGTAGAGCATTTTTATAAGGATTAAAGCGTTATTCTTAACAAAATTGAATGTAATTTTAATTGTACACATGGCTGCACTATTTATTTAAAAGTAGAGCTCTTAAATACACAGGAAGTGTGTTTGCTCCGCATTCTAATGACTTTGTTCTGTATTTTTGAAAATATGAAATGCTACTTTGAGCAACTAATTAGTAAATTTTGTTAAGAATCATGAAAGTCGAAACGAAACCCATGGTATGATAAAATAGAAAAAAATGACACATTTTAAATACAAAAAGGATGATATATTTGTTGGTGTTACTTCATCATCATCATTAGGAATTGGTTAGACGCGTACCCTCATTGTTTCCTAACCTGAACTAACCTTCACATTTTCCTGAAATTTGCACAGTCTGCCTCTATCACTATCTGCATGCGAAAGATCTCGGTCTACATCTACCTCTTTTTTCCTATCTTTGCTTGTAATATATCCCCTACTATTCCCCAGAATTGCCTTACACCTTACACCCGTAGTTTTTTATACTTATCATCAAATTTCCGTCTTGAAACTGGTTGGACGCGTACTTCAATTTGTTTATGTTCTAAGCTAGCCTACACAGTTCCCTTAAATTTCCACAACAGCCTATATACAGCTCGATTTCCCTTTTATTGTTTTCTAATTATATGCCCTATTTCACCGAGATTCAGTGGTATGTGAAGGGGGGAGACAAAATTCCAAATTTTCCAGGTAAAAAAAACTCGCTTCCTGGCCAATGTAGTACCTTCGGGTGGAGCACGGGAAAATCACATGAAAGGATGTGAAGGGGGTTAGGCAGCCCGTGGTTGCCAAGGATCCCCCAACACTTAGACATTTGCCGTATTAATAGTTTTCTAGTAAATCTTTTTGCACAATTATCATTAGTTAAAAAAACTGAGGGACTACAGAACCGATACTAATGATTAGAATAATTATCGAAAAAAGGTTACAATAAAATAAAATGACTCATTTCGCGTTTGTAGATTTAGAAAAAGCATTTGATAGGGTTAATTGGATTGTTATGTTCTGATCTGATCTGATACTAAAGAGTAACTATAAGATGAGAATTACCTCAGGAAAGACAAAGATAAAGACAAAACAGTTACAGCTTAGTTCTATACTAAAATTAAAAATAGGTGATACCGAGTTAGAGGAGGTAGATGAATTTTGCTATTTAGGAAGTATAATTACAAAGGACGGACGTAGCAGAAGAGATATAGAAACTGGAATAGCCAAAGCTAGAAAAATGTTTTAAAAAAAGAAAGACTTACTAATAGCTAATAGTATTAGTTTAGATAATAGAAAAAGTTTCTTAAAGTGAGACTTGGACAATTAAAGAGGTAGATAAAATAAAGATAGAAGCTTTTGAAACTTTGCGTTATAGGAGAATGTTAACGATTAGTTGGACAGATAGAGTAACAAACGAGGAAGTTTATAGAAGGATAGGTGAGAAACACTGTATGTGGAAACAATTAAAGGTTAGGAGAGATAGAATGATATGGCACCAGTTAAGACATGAGGGACTATTTAGTAAGATCTTAAATTATAGTCTACCAAATAAAAATAGAGTAGGAAGGCCTAGACGAAGCTATATTAGTTAAATTATTAGAGATGTAGGTTGTGAAGGGTATGTAGACCTTTTTAGACTAGCTCAGAATAGAAAAGAATTTGGAACTGCCTCAAACCGACCTTAAGTAAGTTCGAAAACAAAACAAAAAAAAATAAATAAAAATCAGTTAACTAAATGTCTCCATGACATAACTCACAATTAGTTAGCGGTCTGGCATGTTCGGCGTCGCCGTGGATCAATGTAGTAAGCGTAAGACTACGGATCCCAAGGTCCCGGGTTCAAATCCCGACACGGCCGACTGCTTGAAAAATGGCAGGTGAGCATTTTTCACAAATATTACGCCCTCGTTCGGATGAGAGGTTAAATGGAGGTCCCGTGTGTGAGTGTTGTCACGCACGTTAAAGATCCCTACCTTGCCTGGAACGGCAAGGGTTCGGCAAAATTTTAAATTTCCAGGCAACAAAAAACTCGCCTCCTGGCCAATGTAGTACCTTCGGGTGGAGCATTGGAAATGTAAATGAACGGTCTGGCATGTTCGTAGCGATTCGTTGCTTAGGCCTTAAAATAACGTATAATTTAATAAATGTCACCATAACATAACTCACAATTAGTTAAGGGTCTGACATGTTGGGAGCGTTTCGCTGATTAAGCCGTACCATAACATATAACTTAACAAACGTCTCATTGACATAACTCACAATTAGTTAGCGGTCCGGCATGTTGGTAGCGATTAGTTGTGTAAGCCTTACCATAAGGTATAATTTAATAAATGTCACCATGACATACCTCACAATTAGGTAGCGGTTTGGCATGCTGATAGCGATTCGTTGCTTTAGCATTACTTTACATGTGATTTTCCAATGCTCCACCCGAAGGTACTACATTGGCCAGGAAACGAGTTTTTTGTTGCCTGGAAATTTAGAATTTTGCCGAACCCTTGCCGTTGCATGCAAGGTAGGAATCTTTAACATGCGTGACAACACTCACACACGGCACCTCCATTTAACCTCTCATCCGAACAAGGGCGTAATTTTTGTGAAAAATGCTCACCTGCCATTTTTCAAGCAGTCGGCCGTGTCTGGATTCAAACCCAGAACCTTCAGATCCGTAGTCTTACGCTTACTACATTGATCCACAGCAACGCCGCTTTAGCCTTATCACGTATAATTCATAATTCCCTTTTTTGGAGAGAATAACAAGGTAATATTTCATTTCCTTATAAATGGGAATCATGTAAACATGTTGGAGTTCTTTAGCAACCATCAGGTAGTTAATATCTATGTAGAGCCAGGTGGATAGGAAAAAGATAGAAGAGTATAGGAAGACCTAGATCAAGCTATATTAGTCAAATTATTAGAAATTTAGGTTCTGAAGAGTATGTAGAACTTTTTAGATTAGCACAGAATAGAAAAGAAGTTAGAGCTGCGTCAAACCGACCTTAGGTGAGGTCGAAAGCAAAATTATGATGAGAATATTGTAAGACCAATACCTGTAGTTGTTTATAATAATCATCATGTTTAAGTACAGTACTCATTAATTTTTCCATCTTGGGACTGGTTGGATGCATAACTCCATTGATTTCTATTCTGAGCTAGCCTACACATTTCCCTGAAATTCTCGCATCCTACATCTTTTAATATCTGTGTGCAATAGTCTAACCTAGGTCTACCTCTACTTCTTTTTTTTCCTATCTCTGCTTCTAATATATTCCGCGCTATTCCCTCATGTCTTAGTATGTGGCTTATCATCCTATCTCTCCTATTTTTTTTACCATTTTCCACACATTTCGAGTACCTTTTTGTTCTTAACTTCGTCTGTCCATGGTATCTTCGTCATACGTTAGTAGCACCACATTTCAAAGCTTCTACATCTTTCTTGTCCGCTTCTCCTACCGTCCAGGCTTCACAGCCGTACAGTGCTGTGCTCCACACATATGCTTTAAGCAATCTTTTCCTTGTTTCTAAGTTTGTTGTCTTTGAACACAGTAGAAGTTTTTTCTTGTTAAATGTAGCAAAACCTTGTGCTAATCTTTGTTATATATCTTTTGTGCTTTACCCATCTTGCGTTATTTGACTTCCCAGGTAGCAGAAATGCTTAACCTCCTGTAAGTTTCGTTACCTATTTGTATTTTTGTTTTTGATTTATTTTCTCTTCTTTTGGATGCTAGAACTTTAGTTTTATATTTGTTAATTTTTATACTTTATATCTGTGTTAGAACTGTTTCCATTTCATTAAGAGCAGTTCCAACTCTGCTTTGCTAGATGCTGATACCGCTATCATCATCATTTTGTTTTCGACCTTACTTAAGGTCGGTTTGACGCAGCTATAACTTCTTTTCTATTCTGTGCTAATCTAAAAAGCTTTACATACCCTTCACAACCTAAATTTCTAATAATTTGACTAATATAGTTTGTTCTAGGTCTTCCTATATCCTTCTATCTTTTTCCTATCCAGCTGACTCTACATAGATATTAGCAACCTGATGGTTGTTAAAGAACTCTAACATGTTTACATGATTACCATTTATAAGGAAATGAAATATAACCTGGTTATCCGCTTCAAAAAGGAAAAGTGTTAAATTATATGTTATGGTAAGGCTTAAGCAACGAATCGCTGCCAACATGTCAGACCGCTACCTAATTGTGAGTTATGTCATGGTGACGTTTATTAAATTATATGTTATGGTAAGGCTTAAGCAACGAAACGCTACCAACATGCCAGACCGCTAACTAATTGTGAGCTATGTCCTGGTGACATTTAGTTAACTGATTTTTATTTATTTTTTTTTGTTTTGTTTTCGAACTTACTTAAAGTCGGTTTGACGCAGCTCTAAATTCTTTTCTATTCTGAGCTAGTCTAAAAAGGTCTACATAGCCTTCACAACCTAGATCTCTAATAATTTGACTAATATAGCTTTGTCTAGGCCTTCCTACTCTATTTTTATTTGGTAGTCTATAATCTAAGACTTTACTAAATAGTCCCTCATGTCTTAACTGGTGCCCTATCATTCTATCTCTCCTGACCTTCAATTGTTTCCACATACAGGGATCCTCACCTATCCTTCTATAAACTTCCTCGTTTGTTACTCTATCTGTCCAACTAATCTTTAACATTCTCCTATAACACCAAGTTTCAAAAGCTTCTATCTTTTTCTTATCTACTTCTTTAATTGTCCAAGTCTCACTACCGTATAGTAGAACGCTCCATACGTACGACTTTAAGAAACTTTTTCTATTATCTAAACTAATACTATTTGCTATTAGTAAGTTTTTCTTTTTTAAAAACATTTTTTTAGCTTGAGCTATTCTAGCTACCATATCCCTTCTGCTACGTCCATCCTTTGTAATTATACTACCTAAATAGCAAAATTCATCTACCTCCTCTAACTCGGTATTACCTATTTTTAATTTTGGTTTAGAACTAGGCTGTAACTCACTTGTCATTATCTTTGTCTTTACTGAGTTAATTCTCATACTATAGTTACTCTGTAGTAATCTAAAATATTTAAAAACTCTCCTAACTCTTTTCTAGACTCTGCTATAATGGCTATATCATCTGCAAAACGTAACATGTCTATTTTCTGTCCCTGTACACTAATACCTATCTCTTTCTCTCTCTAGCTAAGTTTAAAGCTTCCTCAATATAAACATTAAAAATCAAGGAGACAGTATACAACCCTGTCTAACACCATTTCTAATCTTAGCTTCCTTTTCTATTTCATCAAATCTAATTACTACGCTTTGGTTTTATATAGACTGTAAATAATTTTTCTATCCCTATGAGAAATTCCTATTTTTCGCAAAACCTTGAACATAACAATCCAATTAACCCTATCAAATGCTTTTTCTAAATCTACAAATGCGAAATGAGTCTTTTTATTTTTGTAACCTTTTTCGATAATTACCCTAATCATTAGTATCGGTTCTCTAGTCCTCTGTCTTTACGAAAACCATATTGGTCTTCGCCTAAATACTTCTCAGTCAAAGCTTCTACTCTATTTTTAATTATTATTGTTAGTATTTTGGAAGCATGAGAAGTTAGACTAACCGTTCTAAAATTCTCACACCTATCAGCTCCTGACTTTTTTGGGATTGGAATAATAATATTTTTTTCGAAATCTATTGGAACCTCACCTGTGTCATATATTACATTTACCAGTTCATATAATCTGTCTAAAGTTTTCTGACTTGCATATTTTATTAATTCTGCGGAATATCGTCTATCCCTGGCGCTTTATTTAATTTAAGATTCCGAACAGCTCTATCAAATTCCTCTCTTAATATTGAGAACCCTATTTCTACATCCTCTTGTTGGTCGTACTCTAACTCATCCATATCATCTCCCTTATATAAATCTTCTAAATAACTTTTCCATCTATCTGCTACCTCAACTTTATTTATTAGAAGCTCATTATTCTCGTCTCTAATACCATTACATTTTTTCCTATCTTCCCCAAAAAAACTTTTTAACTGCCCTGTAAGCCCTGTCTGTCTTACCTACTCTCAAATCATCTTGTATTCCCTTACAATTCTCCTCCATCCATTTATTTCTAGCTTTTCTACACTCATGTACTATCTTATTTCTAACTGTATTATATTTTTGCTTACTTTCACTATCCACTTCTCTGAAAGGTTTAAATTTTCTTCTATTCTCTATTAAATCTAATATCTCCTTTGTTACCCAGGGTTTTCTCGCTTCCATTTTTTTCTTACCTATAGTCGGTGTTGCTGCATCATGTACAATCAGTTTTATTTCTTTCCATTTATTTTCTACGTTCCCTTCTACAGCTATCTCTTTGCTCTTATTATCTAATACTTGTTTATATTCCTTTTTTACCCTACTATCATTAAGCTTACCTAGATCCCATCCCTCTCTTTTAACCTTTCTCAATTTTTTGAATTTTAGTTTACACTTCATTTTAACTAAGTTATGATCGCTATCTATGTCAGCCCCTGGATAACTACGACAGTTTTTAACTTGGTTTCTAAATCTTTGTTTAACTAAAATATAATCTATTTGGTATCTAGCCCTATCACCTGGGGCTTTCCAGGTATATCTTCTCCTAACATGTTGTTCGAATAGGGTGTTTACAGTTACTAATCTATGTTCCTGGCAAAACTCAACTAATCTTTCTCCTCTAGCATTTCGTCTGCCATACCCAAATTTTCCTACCATTTTTCCCTCACTACCTTCTCCCACTGACGCATTAAAATCGCCCATAACTATTAAATTCTCATCTCCTTTTACTTTTCTCACTATACTATTTATATCCTCGTATACCTTTTCTACTTCCTCCTCCTCATACTGAGTTGTTGGCATGTAAACCTGTACTAAAACAGTGTCTGTGGGTTTTGTACTCAATCTAACCATAATTATTCTATCACTAAATTGTAAGTACTCTTTAACTTTATGCCCTAATCTTTTACCTAACACTATTCCTACCCCTGCCTGTCCATTAGTTGAAGAAGTTGTAATTATTCTATAATTATCTTTCCAAAAGTCATTACTATCTGGCCATCTCACCTCACTAATACTTAAAATGTCCAGTTCTTCCTTTCTCATTTCGACTAACAAATTCGTTAACTTATCTACTCTAAGTAATGATCTTACATTCCAAGTCCCTATCACTAAATCGAACTGTTGTTTTATATTCTTACGATGACGAGCCCCAAGTACCCCCTCCCGGAGATCCGAATGAGGGAGTATTTTACCTCCGGACAAGAATTTTACTTGTGAGCTCTCCATCATATGTATTTAGTGTTTTAGGCCACGCACACCTGGGAAATATTGTGGTAGGCTCCCATATCTTTCCACAACGCAGTTTTTAAAGATTTTAGCAGAAAGCCGTATCCGTCACGGCCAACCCCCAACAAGCTTGTAAGTTATTGAGGATCGCCCGAGACCAACCGACCCTCCTCCAATATCTTTTAGCCAGCAAGACTGCTGCCCCTTGCTGCGCCTTTTAATCGCCTTTTACGATAAGCAGGCTTACTATAGTAGTATTCTTTATCCCCTACTATAGGGATATATATATATATATATATATATATATATATATCATCTTCAAATCTAAGCATATCAATCTTTTGTCCCTGCATAGTAATTACAAATATCTTCCTGCATTTGACAGTGTTCATTGCCTCTTCAGTGTACAAGTTAAAAATTATTGGGGATAAGGCACATCCCTGTCTTACCCTTTTCCTAATATTTACATCTCTACTTTCCTGCTTTAATTTTATTACCGCTGTTTGTTCTTTGTATAAGCCATGTATTATCCGTCTATCCTTAAAACTCATTTCAATCCTTTTGAGTATTTCGAACATTTTTTTTTTATTCTACATTGTCGAATGCTTTTTCCAGATCTACAAACCCTATATACACGCTTTCCCCCTTTTCTATTGTTTTCTTCATTTTCACCCTCAGAGCTAAAGTAGCCTCCCGTGTTCCCCTGTTTCGCCTAAACCCAAATTTATCTTCTCCTAGTATTTCTTCAGCTCGTTTTTCCATTCGTTTCTGTACAATTCTAGTTAATATTTTTGAAGCATGTGCTGTTAAACTTATCGTTCGAAAATTTTCACATCTAACCGCATCTTTTTTTTTTTGTTGGTATAGTTACTATGATGTTACGTTTGAAATCTTTGGGTATCTCGCATGCCTCATACATATAGCTTACAAGTTGAAAAAGACGCTCTGTTACTGCTTGTCTAGCGACTTTTAGAGTTTCTACTTGCACATTATCTGTACCCGGCGCCTTACCATTTTTCAGACCCTTTAATGCTAATTCAAACTCATCTCTAAGTATAGCATATCCCAAGTTATCATTTTCAATGTCTGATTTTTGTTCTAATGCTGTTAGTTCCTTTCTTGCATATAAATTCCCTATATATTCTTGCCATCTAACAAGTTTCTCTACATTTTCTATAATGACGTTTCATCTCGCGTCTTTTATATTTTTGTTATATGGTCTTATATACCTAAAATTCATTCTAATTAGTTTGAATGCTTAGTCTGTCTTTCCTATTTTCATCTTAGTTTGTACTTCTTTGCACTTTTCATCAATCCATTGTTCTTTAGCTTTCTTGCATTTGCGAATAATTTCCCATTTGATGGCTTTGTATCTCTGTTTTCCTATTTCCTCTAATCTATTTTTGTATTTTCGTTTTTGTTCTACTAAATTCATTATATCTTTTCTTATCCATGGTGTTTTATTCTCTTTTTGTTTATACACCAGAATAGCTCTGGCGGCCATGTCTGAGCTGGATTTAATGTTATTCCATTCTGTTTCTACTTCGTTAGTATCGGAAATTTTCCCGATATCTTTCAGCAATTCATTTGACTTGTTTTCAAATTTTTCGTAGATAGCTTTATCTTTTATCTTCTCACAGTCAAAGTGCCTTTTTCCGTTCCTTTTTTTCAAATTTTTAAATATAAAAGCGGCCTTCATAATTACGATGTTGTGGTCACTGTCTATATCTGCTTTTGTGTAGCTTATACAGTCCTTTTCTTGATTCTTAAGCCGTTGTCTAACAATAATGTAATTTATTTGATATTTTCTTATATCTCCTGGTATCTTCCACGCGTATCGTCTTCTAGCATAATGTTGAAATAATGTGTTTGTGATGGTTAAATTGTTCTTGTCGCATAATTCTACCAGCTTATTCCCTTGACAATTCTCGTGCCTAAACCAAATAAACCTACTACCGCTCTTTCCTTACCCTCGCCCACCACTGCATTAAAATCCTCCGTAGTAATTAAATTTTCATGTTCTTTTACGTATCTTAATATTTCTTCGATATCTTTGTAGATCACTTCTACATCTTCCTCACTGGGACTAGAGGTGGGCATATATACTTGCATTATTACTGTATTTACTGGTTTAGATTCTAATCTAACCATGAGTATTCATTTGTTCTTTTGTAAGCAGTTTTCTACACATAATCCTATCTTTTTTTGCATAACTATCCCCACACACGAATTGTCTTCCTCTGATCTTATATGAATTACCCTGAAGTCTCCACTCCAAAAATCCCCCGCTTCTGGTCAGCGAACTTTGCTGATCCGTACTGTGTCTAGTGCTAACCTATCCATTTTAATTTTCAGGTTTTCTAGCTTACCTACTTGCTTCATACTTCTGACATTTCACGCTCCGGCTCGCAGAATATTTACAAATCTTTTTTTATACTTTCCGATCACATCCCCCGAAGTAGTCCCCTCCTGGAGATCCGAATGGGGGATTACCTTACCGGCGGCTTCGTAGCGTAGTTCGTATGTGTGCGACTACTACGTCCAAGGTCCCGGGTTCGAATCCCTACACAGTCCGCTTGAAAAATGTTAGGCGTGCATTTTTCACAAAAATACACCCTCGTTCGGATGAGAGGTAAAATGGATGTCCCGTGTGAGAGTGTTGTCACGCACGTTAAAGATCCCTACCTTGCTTGGAACAGCAAGGGTTTGGAAAAATTCCAAATTTTCCAGGTAAAAAAAAACTCGCTTCCTGCTCAATGTAGTACCTTCGGGTGGAGCATTTGAAAATTACATGTAGGGGACTATCTTGCCTCCGAAATTTTTTACCCGAGAGGATACCATCATCTTTAATAACAATTGTTGTACGCATTGTTACTTAAAAATAACATAAAATTTCCCAGTAAGATACTTCTTAAAAGAATAAACAATCATAACAATCATAACTTTTAAGCATAGTAAATCTGTCTCGTCTTTCAACCAATTAAATTGAGAACTTTTAGTCCCTATGCTTTTCATCGCGTTATTCTTTCGTGAAATGAAATATAGATAAGATTTTCTTAGTTTTTTGACAATTACAACGCAACACTTTTTATATTAAATATTTAGCTGGAAACATAAGGATGAGGTAATCGAACTAGCGCAAACATTTTTTTCGCTAACACATACCATTTTTTAAGGTATACAAATTATAAAAATACTCTTGCGAAAACTAACTATTATCTAATGACCGTGGAGCATCTTCCGAGCATATTCGCGTTCAGAAGTAAGATTTCGCGTCAAAAATGTTTCTCATTAAAAGTATTGCATTACCACCATTATATTTACTTACAATATGTTAATAACAATATGTTTTTCATATATATATTCTGTTAATTAAACTTGAATTAAAACTGAAAAATGCTTTATTTTGAAACAAATACACAGGTAAGTTGGTAATAATTGATTAAAAATGTTGTCTAATAACATCTAAAATTTGCAAGGTTTTAGTAAAGAACGCAACCTTATTTTCATCGGTAACAGATTTCTTCAGAACTCCTGGGAATAAACCCACCTTAAGATGGCACTATAATAAACTACCTAATCAATATACTAAAGCGATGTAGGCAAAGTAAACAACGCAAGTGTAAACATAGTTGTATAGGTGGCAGTATTCATCGTAGCTTATATAGAGACACGAACAACGGAGTTCGCTACGACAGTTAACGAAAGTAAACGTCCTCCTGGATTCGACGGTGCGTTGACTTATGAAAATTTTAACACTAAGAGTAAACTTTAGTATTCGAGTAATCTTGCTAGTGTGGTGGTTTTTAGTACGGTTGAAATGTTAGTAGGATGAATAAAAATATTTTTGTCATTAAGACTAACAGATTATAATTTTGTGATAAATGTGCACCTAAAACTGTTCTTGAAATCTTCACAAAAATACTGTTTTTGTATTACTTTGTTAGGGTGAGTAGAAAGTGTGTTATTCATATAATTTTCTTACACAATAATTTTGAATTGAAAATCAATCAACTTTTACTTTTCAGTCTTTACACGTTTACAATGTACAGACTCGTAAAAGGTCTGCCTGAAAATTGTCTGTTTATTTACATTGTATCTATGAAGTTACTTAAAAATGTACATGTCGCTTCATTAAAAAAGATCTATTGTACCCGTCAAGTTATCTGCATGTTCATGGCTGTGGTCATAAACTCAATAAATATAATATTCTCTTGGAAGTTGATAAATTAAATTTTTTCAGTCTTTGTGTGAGGCATATTTATAAATACTTCACGTTTATAAAACTGCAATATTTCATTCAGAAAATTAACGAAATCTCTGAAAGAAATGGGTTATCTTGGCCATAGGTTCACCTTCGATTATTTTTTTGCAGTAATAGTGTTGTTGCAGAGCTTTTTACAAGTCGTCGACGCATTTAGATAATTGTTATTATTTGAACAAAGATGGTTGAAAACGATATTCAATCTCTAGGACATATAATATAAACAGCTGTTTTTCAAGTGTAAATAGCAATAACCGAAATAAAACCCGTTGGTGTTCGCATCTTAGAAATAATTACGTCATAGAAGAATATGTATATTTGTTTTCTAAGTCGTATAATAAAGAATTAGATATATTACTTGAAAAATTCGCCAAATTCAGTAGGTGTTCTAAATAAGAAGCAATCCCGGCGACATCTCCCTCCCCAAGCGAAATTTTTAAAAAATATTTCTATATTTTCATTTTAACAAATTGTAAACAATCCTGGTGCACGTGTATGTGTGTGTGTGTGTGTGTGTGTGTTCCTACACGCTCATCGAGCAAGCGCACGCGCAAGCACACACACACACACATATATATATATTTTGCTGTGATAAGGGGTTGTTTAGGGGTGTATTGAGTAATAAGGGTAGTGTAGTAACTGTAAATAGCGATAGGCATCAGAAAATTGCATTTATTTAGCAGAAAAATAAGTAATTCGTACATTATGTAAATAGCAAGCATTTAACACCCTGTATATAGACCGTAATTAACATTAATCAATGCAAGTAAACATATCTTTCAACAATAGAACGCGTATTCAGCAGAGAAATAATCGTACATGTATTTAAACTACGTTGAGGAGTGTTTTACAAGTTTATAAAATAAAATACGCAGAAGATAATCTAATAAATCTAATAAATCTTCATACAATTACGCTGGAACCATGAGGGCTTTGATAATAAAACGCACTTTCAAATAAATAAATACATAAACGAAAACAGCACTAGAGTTACATCATTTATTTTTGTACAATTATCCAAAAGCATTTCTATACAAAACAACAGACGTAAGTTGAAAGTCTGGCCACGATAACAAATAACAAGGTATCAAAGATCGCAAATAAACAACCATGACACGGAAATCCGAGACAGTTTCATCAGAAAACAGCTTAAAAATACAGAGAATATTAAAGACAAAAGCTGGTTGGTTGAAACAATCTGTAAGACTGCTTGGAAACCCAACCCAAAGGTAGTGGGAAAAGGCTATTTAACACCCGCCGGTGATAAGACAGCTCAGTCTACACTAGAAGCACGTTGAATCCACATCACTTTTAACTAGAAATCTACGCGTGAAATAAATAAAGTTTAGAATATAGTGAAAATAGTGCTGCATAAAAATTGTGAAGAGTTTTTGCCGTTTTTTTTTAGAAAACGTAAGTAGAAACTGGGTAATTAATTTAAATTAAATATTTATAATTATATAGGGCTTCTAATTGGCTTTCGGACTATTTCTGGTACAATTCTGATACAATTCTAATCGGCCTCCAGTCAAATGCTAGACTATTTCTGGGATAATTTATAATACTAAGTAACCTACGATTTCAAGAGGTATTTAAGTGAAGAGATTCAAAGCATATGTAGAAAAATATAGAATAAAGAACGAGGTGATTTTTGGAAAACAAAGAGGTAACTGTACTTAAATATTGGTTCGACAAAGCAGAGCATTGGTATTCGATTGAAGACAACAAGTAGGTGTTGATCCACAATACGAAACAACATATCAGGAGATCACAGATCAGATCAACTCAATTTTAAGATATTTTTCAATTTAAATTTTAATACTGAATTTATTTAATTTATCCAAAACTTGTAAAGAGTCAACAGGAACATTGCATACGCTTAAACTTACGTAATAAATTATAAAAGGGTCTCGAACGTTCCAGATTTTTTTGTAAAGGTATAGTTTATGCTGACTTTATTTTAAACTAAAAGAATATAAATTCTGGGATAAATAATAAATATTATATTAATTGATTAAAGGGTGTATTTAAAGAATTTCAAAAATTGTAAACATTATTTCCTTTCATTATATAAATGTTGATTGACTTCGTTTTATCAATTCAAACAGGTAATCATAAAGGGGTAAAAAAGAAAATTGATCATCGTAACGTTGTGCACTCTGTGTAAATTAAAAAAGGCTAGCCGTGGCATAATAATAAAAGTAAAAGATTAAAGTGAGAAACACAGAGCGGTGGCTTAAGTAGAATGTTTATTACACCGAGTACGGCGTCATATCAAATTTTATATGACGCAATAACGGGGGAGAAAAATACATATATATATATATATACTGATGTGATTGGTGGTCATCAACGGGTCAAATAGCAACATTTTGTAAACATACAACAAACAATCCGAACCTGAGAAAAATAAGAAAAATTTTAAAAGAAGCTTAAATTTTGTAAATATTCATTTTTATAGTAGCGTATTTGTAGAAGCGCTTAATATATTCAATTGCAAAAGCGTAAACCCGTGATGGAAAGAATTTTCAATCATGATAATAAAGAGATATTATTTTTAAGCTCAAAATAATGATATTCACAATACTCAGTGAGTAGAAAAACGTTTTTGAAAGAGTTATTCATCTATAAATTTTGCCATCAAAGTACTCGATTACGAGTAAATACGCATTATTATTATGAAAGATTTTGTTTGGTACGCTGTCAAGAATTTGATGTTATAGTGCGTAAGTGTATTCAAATTCCGGAAAGTCGCGTGTATAATAAGGCTATACATACGGTCGTATTTTTGACTAAAGCGCGTATAGAATATTCAATTGGAAAAATATGAAGGTGTTCACTAAACTTTGCCAAAATTTCATGAATAAAGATCTAAATGATCGTTCAAATTAGAAGCTATAATATAAGAAAAAACATTTAAGGACAGCCATAAATTACGGCAATAAATTTTTAAGATAAGGTAACGCATGGATAAAATGAACTAATTGGTAGCCTCAGGCCGTAAAACACCACATTCTGTCGAAGTTGCATCATTTAAGACGATTCTAGAATCTACATGGAGGATGAGGCTCTAAATTTTGACGAAAGAAAACTTAGGGGTTGCAACCAACGCGATTTTTCTAGACGTATGATGTTGCGGGGCTCGATCCTATATAACCAATTATAAGAGACAGTTAATGGTCAGTTATTTAATACTCGTTTTAAATGTCACCATGCTAGTCTAATATGAGGTGATATCTAGTAGTAAACAGACGACTTTGCCATTCTGAAAAAAGTAGATAAGTAATTATAATGGTTCCAAAAATTAAAAATAAATGAACAATAATGAATTACTGCAAGATAAAATTTTAGTTTGAAACTGGAATGGATTTAATGATAAATTAATGATAAAGTTTAAACAATTTGGACGATATTGGTATATAAATTTGGAAGAAATTTTGATATTTAATGGAAAAATGTTAACAATATAGAAAAGAACAACCAGCCTAATTTATACGGTAAAAACAAAAATCACATTGTTTTAGAATTTTATAAAAGACATTTCTAGTAGTAAGATTTTGGGTACAGATCTTTGTGTGAGAGTGGATAATTTTTTAGGGTGACTGGTCTTCGGTAGGTTTGACCATTATATAATGAAAAATATTAAACATAACTGATTCGATAGGTTAAAATCCGATTGGGAGGTTATTTTATAAAATTCTGTACATAATTAGATTTAAATAGGGGGAATGATTTGTCAATGAAAAGCATAATTAGAAAAGAGAGATTTTGGACACTATTTAGTGTACACGAGTGATTATCCAGTAGTTAGAATTTTTTTGATCTTAGAATTAACATAGTCTTTTAAGAAAAAACTGTTGTGGAAAATATTGGACACTACCTTTAAATTTAAAGGTTTGTATGAAGGCATTTTTTGAGGTTACATGTAACATATTGTGGATGTAGTAATTGTTATTTAAAAGACTGGAAGAGTATTTTGTGTCATTATAAATTTGATGCTGATTCTAGAGGTTCGATTTAAACTGAGTTGGCAAAAATAATTAGGGCAACACTTTTACTAGAATCATCTACAAATCACAGCAACGTTTATTGACGCCCAGCATCTTCAGTTCACAGCAATATAATATATATATATATATATATATATATATATATATATACACACACACACACACACACATATATATATATATAAACATATATTTATGTATACATATATTTATATATATATATATATATATATATATTGATGTGATAATGAGGTCACAAGAGGTCATCGAACGCCCAATTCTATAAAAAAAACCCATTCAAAGAGAATAAAAACGGAGGAAAGTAATATTTCCCTATATTGAATTTTTTCACCCTGTATACACGCATAACAATATTCTCTTAGCACAGAAAATAAGATTCCCATGTAAAATAACACTCTTTAAGGACACATAGTATTGTTGTACCATTTAAGAAGAAGCCCAACTTTAAACCTTGTGTAACTAATGATTTTGTAGAAAAATAAACATTTTCTTATTGCATTTACAAATCATAAGAACAAATCCTTGATTAATTATGTAATTAAAATCTGTGTATAGGCATTTATTGCAGACTGTAAATGAGTCGCATACACTTTTAAAGTAATGAACACATTTTGATTGGTACGTTTGTGAAATACCAATTGCATAAAATAATGCATCTCCGTTAAAAATACCATGTTTATAAGTTTGTAATAAAGAATAGCTTTCTTAAAAGAAGTTAATTTGAATTAGTTCTAGAATAAATGATGATTACATTATTTAATAAAAGAATACGGCATTTCTTTCGAGAGAATTCGTAAAAGTCATAAATCATATACGTCATAAGGTTAATTATTTTCTCATATGAATCTACGTCGATTTGCGGAACTTATTACTACAGGGATAACCATAAAACCGAGATATCAGGTTTAATAGCTCTAAGAGAAAAATAACAGTGACTAGGTTTTAATGCATCAACAAAGAATGGAAGACGCTTTACAATAGCCATAAATTATACCGTCCGCAATTACTTAGAGATAACGAAGCGAAACCGAGGTGAAATATTACATCACTCGGATGTTATGCTTCGAGAATACAGTATAAAGAAGTCGAACGATGACGTAATAAGATTATTTATTTTATAAACAGAACTTCAATTAGAACGGGGTTATTTATTTTACGTCAAGCAACATGTAAGTTTTGAGTAAAAATTCATTCTTTAATTCGTTTTACGACATCGAACGTAACTTTGAACAATTATGAAGCATAATTATTTTTAAGAATACTACAAAAACCAAACCATTTCCGATATAAATAATCGTGATACAAGAGCAAATGCTAATTTTAATTTATTAAAAATAAATGCACTTTGCAAACTAATATTTCTATGTTAAGATTGATTGGAAATTGAAATCTGAAATAGAACCAGAAAGTATTTAATGCCGTTAATTACAATAGAAACGATATTTTGATAAGCGCTATTTCACAATACCAACTGCAAGTATAATTTTGTTTTTTTTTTAAATCTAATAGGATATTCGAGTAAATTAAGCTAGAATAAGATTTTAATTTTATAGAAATCATTTGTCAAGAGGATAATTTCTAGCAATTTTGAGGTCAAAGTTCGAAGCATGTTAACCTTTACTAAATTATCTGTCCAGCGTCGTTGGTCAATTACACTGAGAACTGAGTTAATAAAAAGATAGGTAAATTATCCTAAGAATTTTAAAGAGAATTTTTGTATCTCACATAGGAGATGTTTGGGTTCTCTACTTATTAACAAAGATTGGGTGTAGATTATTTTAATAAGTAAGCAGTCATTAGGTAGGATTTTCTGTCTAAGATTAAGCTGTAAATTGTTTTTATAAGCGTTTTTTATATCTGTTGAATGTAAGAGATTCTTTAAATAATGTGTATAAAAGAATTTTGAATGCATAGAAGACTGTGCATAGACGCTTCTTAATAAAATCTACAACTTATTTTTTGCTGAAGTAGCCAGGTAAGAAAAAAGACACGGTAAGATAGCAATTTCATATTTTCTATTGCATCTTCATTAATACAATTCGGCTCTACCTAAGTCACAGCATCTTTTGTGACTCCCAAATATATAGGCACCCGGGTTACAGCTATATATATATATATATATATATATATATATATATATTGCTATGATAATAAGGTTATTTAAAGTTATATAAGTCACAGGGGAGGAATACCTCGTGTAAATATTATAAGAACCACGAAAACCAAACATTTAAATACAAAAATGTGCATGACTCATTCATTATGCAACAGCAAATACAAATCACTCTGTATAAAATCAATAATAAGCTACACTTAAAGAAAGGAATCTCATTCCGTAATAACTTTACTACATTCATTAAAATAAATAATTGCGGAAGCAATGCAATCATTTTTAGAGCATTTAAAAACATTCCTGAGCTCAAAACAAATACACATGCAATATATTGAAGAAAATGACCGTGAAATAAAATTTTCTTTCAATCTAAACGCATTTTCGTTAGGAAGTTCATATACGCGTGTAAATTTGTACCAGATTGTAATAATCAAACACTTAAAACAAGTATGTTTAAATAATATGGATATTAGAGGCGACGGTAATACGTGCGATTTAAAACGTAAATAATATACCATTTGTTAAACAAATCTCGCTATAAAGTTTAGATGTTTATGCAATTCAGGACGTACATAAAATGCTAGCTTCAATAAAACCAACATATGTAATTAAAGTATGGAAATTAAAATTCCGATATACGCGCAGTTTGAGACGTGCACGGCATACCATTTGTTAATAAGTCCTTTTACAAAGTTGCGACATACGTGACATATAGAACTGCTAAAATCTAACACCTTGCAGATAACCACAGAAACGCCTTTTCCGCGGACGAACAACTGATAGCGTGCTGTCAACCAACTAGTACGCGTGGAACATTTAGAAAGGAATTTGTCTATAAAACTAACCGAAGCAGATAAAGGACATTCATTCCATAATCGACGCGCCGAATGTAATAGTTGAAATATGATTATTACGTAAATAAAACTTAGCGAAAGTTATAAGTTGAAGAGAATGAAATATAATATAAATTAATAGTTTCAAGTGATAAACAGTAAGGTGCTCGTTGAAAAATGGTGTATAAAATTCTGCCGTTGATATGAACGGCACTGGATCACGATATTAATAATACACGATCACGACATTAATAATAAACTAGATCAAGACATTAATAAACTAGATCACGTTGTTAATATACTAAATAACGACGTTAACAACAAGGTACTAGGTTAATACACTAAATCACGACGTTAATATTCCAAGTAAAACTCGAAGTTTAATATTTCAAATCATTGGGCAAAAGACTCCAAGCTACTGAACAATCGACCGATTTGGGTCAGGAAGCTTTAGCGAGAAATATAAGGAATATAAGGTCAGGACTATTTTTTTAAATTTATAGTATGTTACATTAATAATTTTAAATAATTTGTGTATTTGGAGGCGAGCCCTAAAAAGTTGCATGTGATCAATATTTTGTGTAAAAGGACACAAAAATTTGCTTGGTACGTAAAAGTATGCTTAAGAAAGGGGATACTTCTTTGAACGTTCAACTAAACCATTCCTGGTAAAAATGCAATTTCTTTTGCTGGCTTTAATTGCCATAAAAAGGTGTAAAAAGCTGAATACCGATACTTTTGCCTTATCTAGCAGAACTCGGAATTTTTACAAATTACCTAGTTTAAATCTTCGACGAATGCTCTGTTCGTCACGTCCGCATTCAGCATATTGCAGTATCATTCGAGGATTTGCAACTTATGGCTTTCCATTAACTCACGTATTCGATGTTTGTTAATTTATCATATGATTGAACCGCCTGGTGTTTATTTGTTTTCCACAGAATATTGGTTTTCTGAACAAATGTGTTCTTCTCTAGTCACGTAACGATTTTCTAATAATGAATTATTTAGGATGCGTTTACTTTGACATTTTCGACGCAATTGTTAAATATTTGCAACTGAAATTACCACTCAAATAATGCAACAAAACATACAACCTTTTAATTTACACATATTAACAAGTTTCCATTATTAATAAAATATTTACACCTTGGTACATACAGTTTGATAAAACAGTTACCATCTCAATCATTAAATCCTTTAAAGTTCTTGATTTCAATATACTTCAACAATTTTATTTTAGATGAGTAGATGGGTCCGTCGTGCAACTCTAGATTGATTTTATTCTGGTCTATTTTGAGCTCATTATAACCCAGTTCTTCTAAATACTTTTAAACCTTGCATTTTTATTAAAAATAACTCTAAAGACCCGTTTACTCCTTACAACAACATTTTAGATTATCAATAAACATTTTATATCATCAATAAACCTTTTTAAATAATTAATATTAATTGTCCTGTATATATACCCCTTTAAACGAGTTTTTATGGTAATCAATACACCCCCAATAAGTCAAAACACTCAAACACAAAAATATCAACACAAATGTTTATACAAAAAGCAGGAAATTAATTTTCTTTACCTGAAGTAGGTTTCATCCCTCGTCACCTCTGAGGATGGGTACCAGAAACCCTCGTCGCTGTGTCCATATACTTGGATTATGTCTGGATCCAACTGATCCCCACTATCCAAATCTCTGCCACCACCTTTACTTTTCTACCCAGATATTCGTCTTGTCCAAACTTAACATTCCATACCAAGTACACTTCATGCATACTAGTTAAGCTTTAAGATTCGCTTACCCAAGTACCATCCCATCAGTCAATTGAGTCGTGTAGTAACAGCACATTTTGTCTAGACCTTAGCACCCACTCGTGCAATATCACTTTTACTACTTTCCGGTACGTTACTACAGCTTTACATATTTTAAAACAGGATGTTGTATGCTACTTTACCGAATACACAATAATTAATACACGTAAGAGCATATACTATCTATTACGTTGAAGATCTAAGCACGATCTCAGATCTAAAGGAAAGAGAACTTTAATATCTTTCTCCGAGTATTTATACGCTTTTCACACCCTTATGGAACCTCTCTTCATTGAAAAGCTTATTTTTAAATCACTTCTACAAATTTTGGAACGTAATTTGTTTAATACTTCAATGGACGTGCGCTTCTCAAAACTGCTTTGCCTTAAACCAGTGATATAGTTTTTCCCCGTTCTAACGCTCCACCTCTCCGCTACCTTTTTCCGTTCTACCCATATTTATTGTCTCTTTTAGAAACCCCTCTCAAGCTACAGAAAATCGATATTGTTGTTGGCCTTCACATTTCCCCGTGTATTTTAGACGTGACTTGTAACCAACGCTTTTTTATACGTTTCTCTGTCTGTTTTACATTATAGATCGTTCATTTCACTTAGTCTTCAAGGCGCTTGTTATTGTTAGCAGTTTGTCAACCGACCGTTGCAAACTATTTTTAGAATTTTGTGCTAACGTTCAATCGAGTTCTATCGAGCTCATAGTAAAAACCTTTCTGTACTTAAGTGCTAATTACTGTACTGAAAAATTACCAAAAACCCGTTTACTTTGTACAAAAGCCAATATTACACACTTATTTTATAATACATAATTTTACATAAATATATTTTTAAATAATTCCTTATCAAAAGTAAATAATCAATTCTTATGTCCATAAAATTCAACGAAATCCACCCAAAAAGCACAAAATGTCATAACACCAAACAATTTCTACAGTTAAAAAGTTTTTATAAAATTCCGCTACCTGAAACCTGCCCTGAAACCATATCTGACGTAGTGCCCCTTAATGACAGCACGTACAGGAATCACCCCAAGTTGATTCACACCATCAGGAACAGCAATCATCTGCCCAGATCTCTTTGCATTCAATGTACGGTACATCCAAACTATTGTACATCCGCTACTAGTCCATCAACATCCACTACTCCATGTCAGTGCACAATAAGCACCTCCAACCAAAAATAGGAAGAAGTCTATTTACGTTCATCAAGCTTCGCTTTTTAAAATGTATTTTATACAATTCACGACTGCTATTTTAATCTTGCACCAACTTGTGCATATTTAATTTATTGTAATTAAAATCTCAAACTCACTAGTCGCGTAGCCATTTGTTATTGTAGTTCGAAGCTTGGCCGAAGATTGAAAGAGAGAGTTTATCGCCCCCTCTTGGTTTATATATACTCAAAAATGCCTCCCGAATCGTTTCACATCACCCCACTAAACACGTTTTCTTGGTAACCTTTGTTAAACGATCTACCGATTCCACAAACCCATGCACAAAACAACACCTAACCGTCGTTTAATTTTACAAACCCAGCCATTATCCTTTAGTTATTCACGGTAAAATTGGCAGCTGTTTGCCAACCGTCTCGAAAAGCACAGAATTTTCAACCACGAACAAACATTTTATTCCGAAACCCTCATTAAAATCTCTATCGGCTATCAAATTCGTCGAAGTCCCCCGTCAACTGCCACAAACACTAGCATCAAAACACGCCTCTCTCATATGCGTATATACGGTCACCTCTCTCTAGCTTGCATCCAAAATGTTCTGTCCTTTGTCTTGTACCCTTCGTCAATTTTCTATGTTAGCTATCCGTTTCTCATACCCTTGTCTAACCCGCATGTTATATCTCTTTGCCTTTATCCTTGCTGTTTACAAGTTCTATTCTACCCTAACAATCTACACTCTATCGTCTTTCTCGTTCTTATATACACAGTCTAACAGTCCTACTCTGTCTGTAGCCTTGTACCGTACTTCTTATTTCCCTGTCAAACCGATGTCTTATGAAAATACGCTGCATCTCAGTTTTGCTTATCTACCTTCAAAATTTCCTCGTCTTACAGACGTTTCAAAGTCAATGACAACTAACCATATGATATCTTTCCTTCTTTGCTACCTTATGCAAAACACAATCCTTTTCTTTATTTTATCGATCCATTTTTGTATGTAACCTTCAACACCTTATCTAACTTAGACCTGATGTTCATTTTTAACGATCTTCTACCTAGAAACCTTGATACTTGTTTACAGGTTTTTAAATTAATACGCCGAATGTATTTACAATGCTAAACTTTACTGGAAGTGTTTCGTTCGCGGCACGTTCTTTCTTAGAAATCCATAACCGTTAACTTGTTTCTTGACGACACTTTTATATCTTCTGCTATTATAAACCTTTCAAAAATTATAAATGTTCTAGCTTTATATTACTATACACTAAGCTATGTACACAAATAGAATAATTACACTTTAAATATTAGTTACTTGATACCACTAAAAAATTTACCCTTCTAAATTATTGATTTTCATGCCACGAAATGAAAAGCTTTCCTACTAATAACTTTGCATGGTACTTATACATTTAAATGCACGTGTTTACCTTACGGACTTACACTTCCTAAATTTAATAATTGTAATTAATCTTTACCCCAACTCTAAAATGAAGCAAAATTAACCTTAAATCTTATTTTAAATTATAAATTCCTATGGTATAGCTTTAAAAAACGTTTTAAAGTATTACTTGCATTCTATATACATGGTGTACCTTGCTATAAATATTTATCTGACCTATCTACGATCAGTTCTAACCTATAAATATACAGAAATATATATATATATATATATATATATATATATCTACAAATCGAGCTAATATTTGCACAGCCATTAAGAAAACAATAAGGTCATTGTTTCACAAGGGGAAGAAACATCCCTTGACCGGTTTAGACCTCTTGGATCTCATCAGAATGAAGAAGTTTCTAACACCCCTGTGAATCAATCAAAGCTATTACTGATATAAGTTAGTAGGAACCTTGTGCAATCGTAAGAGTATAATAATTCCTCCATCTGGTGGCTATCATTACCACCAGGTCGGTGAAGGTACAGAAGTTGCTTCAAAACTAAATAGTAATCTTATAGATGGCTCAATTCTTCAGTTCCTCGTTTATCAGTTTATCAGTTACCAGTTTCTCGGTTTCTGAGCTCCTCAGTTCCCCAGTTCCACAGTTTTTGAATTCATCAATTTCTCACAGACTCACTTCCTCAATTCCTCACAGCCTCACTTCCTCGATTTCTTAATTCCTCGATTCTTCGATTCTTTAATTTATCGATTCCCCGATTCTTAGATTCCTCCATTACCCGTTTCTTTGTTCTCTCTCTTCTCCGGTTTACCGGTTCCTGGGTTAGTCGGTTCTTTGGTTCTTTGATTTTTCGATTCTTAGGTTTCTCGTTTCCTAAGTTTTTCGTTTCCTATCTTCAGCTTATCGCTTTCGCAGTTCTTCGTTTCTTTGTTTCTTTGATTATTCGATTCTTCGATTCTTTGAAACCCCCGATTGTTCGGTTCTTCGATCTCTTGATTCCTCGCTTCCTCAGTTCCTCGGTCCCTTGTTTTCTAGGTTCCTAGGTACTTTGGTTCCTAGGTTCTTCAGTCTTATGGTTCTTTGGCTCCTCGGTTCCTCGTTTCCTTGTTTTCAATTCTTTAAAACCTTAATTTCAAAGTTTCTCGATTCATTAATTCTCTGATTCCATAGTTTTCTAGTTTTAAATTTGTTAGTTAGTTTTTAACTTCATTAGTTCTTTAATTCATTGATCTGCTAGTTCGTTAACTCGTTAATACGTTAATTTGTTAACTTGTTAAATCGTTGATGCGTTGATTCATTGTTTCGGTAATTAGGTAATTAGGTAATTTGTTAATCCGTTAATTTGATAATTTGTTAAGCCGTTAACCCGTTAATTTGCCAATTAGTTAAATTGTCAATCCGTTGATCCACTACTTAGTTAATTCGTTAACCCGTCAATTCGCCAAATCCGCCAACTTGTCAATTATGTAATTCGTCAATAAGTTAATTCGCAAAATCACCAATAGGTCAATTAGTCAATTCTGAAATTCGTTAATTCGTCAATTCGTCAATTCGTCAATTTGTTAATTCGTTAATAAGTTAATTCGTTAATTCGTTAGTTCGTTAGTTCGTTAATTCGTTAATAAGTTAATGCGTCAATTCGTCAATTCGCCAATTAGTCAATTTGCCAATTCGTCAATTAGTCAATCCGTCAATTCGCCAATTTGTCAATTTGTTAATTCGTTAACTCGTTAATTTATTAACCCGTTAATTCGGTAATCCTTAACGCGTTAATCCGTTAATCCGTTAATCCGCCAATATGACAATTCGTCAATTCGTTAAAACATTAATTTGTTAATCCGTTAATCCATTAATCCGTTAATTCGTTAATTTCCTGATTTATTAATTCTTAAAATGTTTTATTATTTTTAAAGTGTTTTAATTCTTTAGCTCCCTAAGTTCTTCAGTTCGAATTTCTTTAATTATTTAGCTCTTCAGTTACTTTTTTCTCTGATTCATTGGTTGTTTGGTTCTTGGTTTTTAGGTTTGGTACGTTTATTTTTCGCATAAATTAATTACCTTATTTTTCTCCCTTGTTCATTCATTACTTGTTCAAATAAACTCCGTTCTAATCCTTAAATTCTTCAACAACCCCCTATATAATGTACCTGTTCAGTATAAGCCCGCTTAACATAATTAATAATAAACACGCTCTCGAATAAATACCTCAACTCAAATCCCATTTGCTTTTAAAACGAAAATTTATTCGATGAATTAAATAGTCTATGCATTGTGCTAGGTATCCGGTAATCCTAAATTCTTCGACAACATCCTGTTTTAGATACCTGTTGTCTTGGTATACATTACAATCGCGTATAATGGTTTTCTCTATTGTTCCGATGTAAAGACTTGTTGAAATAAGGTCGCTCACTATCCGATAAAACCCGGGTTTTCAGTTTGAATCGCGCTTCGATAAGCGAGAGTTTTCAGTTCGAATTCGTGTTAGTTTGAACCATTGTTGAATTTGATTCTACAGCTTGTACGTCGAAATATTTTCTACAGTATTCGTCACCGTATTTCAAAAGCAATGCACTAGGAGGTGTCTTGCGTGTATTGATGAGTCTCCCCGCGCGTACCCATTCTAATCAAGTTCTCTTTTTAGCTGGAGGCCATATGGGTTCTTTCTTTATGTAGAACAACTGCTTTTGTCTGTAGACCAACTGCTTTTGTCAGTAGACCGCGGCTGCACTTACGATGGCAAGGTGAATGGGTCCTGAATACCGCGGCGTTCCTGTGTTGACTCACCCCCAACGGATTGCAAGCTAAGTATCTGGACACCTACAGGTATGCAACTCGTTTTCTTTTGTGTGTGTCAATGGCATATTCCGCATCAACGTTTGCCGTAGAAACGTGATATCGGAGAACTATTATTTGTGGCCGCTAACGATACTATCGCTCTACACGTGCGATGTACTATTTTTAAAGATGCGTGTCAAAAGAACGCACACGTTTATTCGATTTACTAATTAGTTATTTTACAAAAATTATTAGGTGAAATTTTAAAAACGTTCGACAAAAGCTCTCACGCGTTAATTCTTTCCTACTAATTAGTCACTTTACAAACAGTATAGGTGAAATTTTAGAAACACTTGACAGAAGCTCTCACAGTTTATATTTGCTACTGCTTAATTTTATTTTGTGTAAATACGAGACGCGCACTTCGTATCTAGATTCCTAAATTGTCCGTATAATATAATTGTTTGCTGTAAAATAGTAACGCTTAATTTATTTTCTTTTTGCTTGTTTGTACAGAATCTTTTATTTATTTTTATGTGTTAATATATAATCGTGGGCGATGTACTTTATTTTTTTTGTTTTTTTTTGGTATGTAGGCGAATCCTCTCACTCTCTGCGGTTGGTAGTTAGCCTGGTATTTACTTTTCTTTCGGATATGTCTAGGTACGTAGCAGGTTTGTTTGTTTGTTTGTTAGTTTGTTTGTTGTACCTCTGCTTGATTTGTTTTTCGATTCATTGGTTCTTAGGCCCCTTTGTTCTTTGATTCTTTTTTATTTCTTTAATTTTTCAATGTACAGGCGAAAGCATTGCAAACAAATAAATATACAGTGTAAAGACTAAGTTTTGTAGACTTACATAGTATGTATAAGGATACTGAATACTAATAGTTTAAGGCACAACGCTTAATCAGTTTTTGAATCTATTCAAATTCAAAAAGTTTGAAATAGGTTCAAATTAGAATATTTGTTGCTCGTGCTTGAAATCTTTATATAGGGGCGGCGAAATCGTGGTTAGTGCTACGAGATGGTATATTTAAGACACTAGCGTCTGCTGGTATGAAACATGGGGTATTCGGCGGCACCCTTATGATACAAAGAGAAAGGCATTACACAAAAGGTGATAGATAGAAAATCCTTAGGGTACGAATACATCATGGTGTAAACTTGGTAGGAGTAATTATAATTTTCACACTTTTTATTTATTTTTATTTATTTATAATGAAACATGTGTGAA
Organism: Platerodrilus igneus; assembly: GCA_036346225.1. NCBI lineage: Eukaryota > Metazoa > Arthropoda > Insecta > Coleoptera > Lycidae > Platerodrilus > Platerodrilus igneus. The sequence goes on from JARFIW010000813.1 coordinate 918,380, forward strand.
TCACGCTTCTAGTTAAGTAATAGTTGCTTTTACTGATACTTAATTTTTAAACAAACACAAACTATTAGATTTTTGAATATGTGATTATATTAGCTTCTCTCAAAATAAAAACGAGTTGGGTTGCGATGCAATTGATTCTGAATCTACTTCGCGCAATAGAGCTCAAAATGCTAAGGGGTTTTATATAACTGGCCGTGAAACAGTGTGGTGTGTGCAAAACGGCTCATGGAGCGGGAAACGCGATGTGGATTGCGATACAACTAGTCACGATTTAACTTCTGTAAACACAAGGGATCCTGCTGCATAATTTAGCGTAGTCGCGAAGCGGGGCCATTGAAAACAAAATGCGAGGCGGGTTGCGATGCAACTGGATACGAAACAGCTTGGTGCGCAGTGTAGTGCCGCATACTTTGGCGTAGCCGTGTATCGGCGCTATGGAGAGCAAGATACGAGATGGGTCGATACAACTGGACCACACATTTGACTTTTCATTGCTTCACCCGAAGAAGGTACTACATTGTCCAGGAAGCGCGTTTTTTTGTGCGTGGAAATTTTGAATTTTGCCACACCCTTGCAATTCCAATGGATTTTTAACACGCGTGACAACACATACATGGGACTCATATTTTACCTCTCATTCGAACAAGGGCGTATTTTTGTGAAGAATGCTCGCCTAACATTTTTCAAGCGGTTCGTGTCGGAAATTGAACCCGGGACAATGGGATCAACAGCCATACGCGATACAACTGGCCGCTAAACAACTCCTCGCGAGCAAAAGATATACTGCCGCATACTTTCGCGTAGCCGGACAGGGAAGCCATAAAGCGTGAAATGCGGGGTGGGTTGCGATTTCACTGGCCATATAACAGGTCCGCGTGCACAAAAGTGCATGCTGTCTGTTGTGCCTTATTTGGTTGCCCATTTTATTTTAATATTTAAATTTAGGAGATTTTTAATCCCAGCGTGGGAAAGCTTTTCTTTCCCATCTTTAATTTAAGTTTATATTTGTAAGTTTCACGATTATAGGTCTCACGAATTTCAGGACATTAACCCATGAGTTAACGTATTTAAACCGCATACGTTTGCGTTTTAAGGCTATAAGAATGTGGATGCAGTTAGCAGGTTAATTTAGGAAGTGTAAAACGGTGATCGTTAGTGGGAACGAAGTTTCTTAAAAGCATTGACTTTTCTATTCCCGTTCGAAGAGGTCGGACGTGTGTGCGATTAAGTTCGGCGAAGTGATCCTTTCGAATCTCTGTATCTTCATTTACCTAAAATCTACTTCTGTACTTTGTCGTTCGAAATTTGAAAAAGCCCAGAACCCATTAGTTGGTGATCCGGACCTGGCAAACAGGAAACGACCTGGGCTTTTAATAAAAAACCAGGTAAGCTCCTGGCTTGTTCTGTTAACTTGTGGGATTCATCGTAACGGCAATCTATGCAGCCGCATTTGTAGACGTATTACTTTACTCCAGGGTCATGCATGGTTGACGACGCGGGGAAGGTTAAAATTTACCGCAATTGGTATAATTATAACAAATCTTTCATTTTGACGTGATGAGTTGCGACTTAAACAGACGCCATCAGCTTTGCGCCCACAAAGTGATATAGTGTTGGTCATTTAGGCTTAACTGCACAAAAGGTTGAAACGTATTATATTTTCTTGATCGCTAACCCCAAACGGTCACATTCTTTCCTAAATTGAGCTTAACTAATGCTCTCTTCTTAATACATACATCTGACTCTAGAAGTTGGGGTCAGCAAAACAAAGTCTTCCGACGTAACTAGGGTCTATTCCTTGGGTAGAGCTATGAGCAATGGGGGTAAGTCGAAATCTATGGAGGGTTACACTTAACAAAAAACAAACAGGCGCCACCAAGTCCAAATTGATTTATTTTAGGGCATAGCTATTTTTAAGGGCGGACTTGGAGACCCAAAAAAGAGATCGCCTTCGTTGATACACAAACTTGTCTTAACAGAATAAGACGCTGTTCCTGTAAGAAAGAATAATAATTAAGTCACATAAAAATGGGAACACTATTTGCGTCCCTCAAGTATACCTAAAAGTATAGAGAATATTTTCTGCATAATGGGATCATAAAATTTTAGTTCTTATTGCTTTTTGTTTACCAAGTCTGATCAGACTAGATCAGAATAAAAAACTTTAAATGAAGAATATTAATTTACTAATAAGAATTTTCTTGGTTTCAGTAAATAAAGTATCATTGTAATTAAATAAAAATAAAAATTTGAAGTACTTGCAAAACTGGTAGTAAAGGTTATCAACTAATCCTTACTCAAATATTTTATAATTCTATGTAACTAAAAATGCTAGAGTTTCTTTATAACCCAATCAGATCTGTGTGAGTCATTTACAAATGAATATACGAAATTTTCTCTTTAGGTTAACAAACTTAAATTTAGTTTGAAGTCAAAATAATCACCAAGATATTCTCTAATGTTATCAATAGTGGTTGTACTAAAATGCTAAACATGTGTTAGCCATTGGGCAATTGTTGACAATAGTGAACAAACAAACAGGTGATGTAATAGCAGCTGTTAAATTACGTTGAAGCCACGTGTGATCACGTATTTACGAAGCTAAGTGAAAGCAAATTTAATACTGGGGAAAACCAGCTTATTTACAGGTAAACTGAATAACAATTTTGTACGTCTAACAAACAAAATGAAATAATGTACTTTCAGAAGGAAAGTACTCAGGAAATCTTAATTCTATTACGAACCCAAGAGCAGCAGTTGTCCCTTGATGTAATGGAAATTACCTCGCAGCGCGGGAACAGCAACTAATTATACTTGCTTTCCATGCTTTAACACAGGTGTAGGAGCAAAGCGGGTTCCTTACTTGGATCACGGCAGCATTACTTTGTAACGTAATCTTCCGTTGTCTAAATTTATTTACTAAAATAATTTTTCATTGCGTAGCCAACAAATTAAGCTTTCTAAATTGTAACTTCAAAGGGATCATGTTGTCTCAAATTTTACAGTTGCGATTTTCGACGTGGTGTGCGATATATACGTTATCCATGCAGTTTTCTAATTTCTCGTTGGGATTTCAAATGTGTCGTTGCGAGTTCAAATAGGTCGTTGCGAGTTCAAATGGGTCGTTGCGAGTTCAAATGGGTCGTTGCGAGTTCAAATGGGTCGTTGCGCGTTACTCAGGAAGTGTTTCACAAACATAGAGCGACTCGGAGGTCACTCGCCATTCTCCCAGAATGCATCTTGACGCTACTTTTAACTATCGACGAGTGCCCTCGCTGCTTTCTTGTATGGTGGGAGGTTCCGGATTTTAGTTCTCGAACCTCTCACGCGCGCGCCAGTGGCTGTGAAATTACACCGAACTCGGAAACAACTCGACTAATAATCCTTGATATTATAATACTATAAAAGTTTGATTGTTACTTGAATATTTATTTTAATTAATAAAGGTATTTTACTATTCATTGTACGTTTAATGAATGGATTCTCCTACTGCAAAAATAAAATTGTTACACTACCTCTTTCCTAAAAGAAAAAAATTTTTCTTAAAAAACTTCAAATATAACTAATACAAAAAATTTTTTTTACAACAATACTAGCCTTTCCTATCTTCCTAACCAACTATGCAATTTTATAAATTTACTCAAATGGGGGACCTTCATTTATAATTGAGAGTGTGTTGGTAACTACGTGTACCTGACGTCCATCGGGAGACAAAATCGGGGAGTCACAATCGGTAATAATCAAAATTGGGAGGGTCAAATTAGAGAGTCAAACACTCCACGGGACAAAAGAATTTAAATTTACAAAATTTCTTGACTTGAGATTCCTACTTCTAATAAGGCTAATATTTCTGACCTAAAATCAAACACTTACAATTTACTTCTAATTTCAAAAAACTTCACTTCCAGGAGCTCATTTAGCTCTATTTACAAAAAACAGGAATGCTTCCTCATCAGAACAGCATTACCATTCAAAATATCATCACTATAAGGTGAGAATCAAAAGAAATACCCTACTAATAGGTCTAAATTTAAGCATCATCACAAGGTGATAACCAAAACAAAAGTGACCTAATCAAAAGGTTACTTATCAAATTCAAATACAAAGTATTATCACTTTATTACAAAGAGATAATCAAAACGAAGGTAACCCGACCATACGGTTACTTAACAAATTAAATACAAAATATTATCACTTTATGACAAAGAGATAATCAAAACAAAGGTAACCTGACCATACGGTTACTTAACAAATTAAATACAAAATATTATCACTTTATTACAAAGAGATAATCAAAACAAAGGTAACCTGACCATACGGTTACTTAACAAATTCAAATACAAAATATTATCACTTTATTACAAAGAGATAATCAAAACAAAGGTAACCTGACCATCAGGTTACTCATCAAATTTCAAACCCAAAATAACCCAGTTAGGGTTGTAGAATCCTACACCCTACTGATCATCCTATCACTAATTGCTAACGAACAACTGATCTCATTAGTGATGGACCAAACGGTGAAAATCACCAAGTCAACTTTGACCTTATCAAATCTAAGAACTTCTAACGGTCAAAAGGAACAAGGAAAGAACAATTCATTCTCTCCACCTTGACATGTAGAAATCAGGACCAATAGTTAAATAGCCCACCTACTTCTACATTGTAAGGATATCTGTCAAAGACATCCTCCAAACACATCTCCGAGCAACGCGCGAGCAAAACGACCAGCGTGCACCAAGGCACACCTCAACTTACAAAACTTACAAAATCTCAAACCACTTATTTCACTCCTCAAACAAAATACTCAATATTAGTGGACCGACACTAGATCAAGAATTGGAACAAAACAAAACAGACCACTACGTCATTACTTAATATCAAAGAGATGACCGGACCGGAATTAATCGTCAAAATCATCATTTTCATTTGGATCTGATACTCCAATTGGTTTCAAGTCCTTTATGTGCCATTTCCTGCTCTTGTTCCATCTTCGTTTTCTAACTCATATACTAAACTGGAATGTTTTTCCGAATTTTACTCATAACGAACTTAGGAGCTAACTTAGCGGAAAATTTATCACTAGCACTCGAGAGGACCTTATTAGTTCTCCAAACATACTCCGACTCGGAATGAAATGTCTCTTCTCCGAAGATTGTAGCGTTTACACGAACGTTGATAAGCTACATGCAAATTTTCACGGACACTTCCAAAAATATCAAACAAAAGTTGACGATCCAAAACATAAGAAGGTCTACTACTGGAGACGACATCAACATCCTCACCAGGTATAAAATTATCCTTATAAGCTTTTCCACTTAAAGGTACCTGACGACCAAAAACTAAAAAATTTGGTGAATAGTTGGTGGACTCATGTCTTGCTGAGTTGATCGCGTATTGGATCTTTGATATCTCAATATCCCACGTATCATGTTCTTCTACGTATGTACGGATTGCTGTACCAACTGTCTTATTGATTCTTTCCACAAAATTGCATTGGGGAGCATAAACAGCGTTATACCAAATTTTTTGAATTTCGTACCTTGCACACAAAGCTTTAAAAATACGTCCAACTAATTGTGGACCATTATCACAAATAACAAATTGTGGTACTCCGTAGACAAGAAATACCTTTTCTTCCAAAAACTTCTCGATCAAATGTGCGGTAGCACTACGTAAAGGTTGCAAAATCGAATACTTCGAGAACCAATCACCAACAACTAAGAGCCATTTATGTCCGCGTTTGGAACGAGGAAACGGACCCATCAAATCTAATGCAATGGTTTGGAATGGTAGTCCAACTTCTTTCTCCTTTCCCATCATTCCAAGGGGACCTCTATTGGGTGGTTTTTGAGCACCACAAATCAAACATTTCCTACAAAATTTACGTACGTCAAAGATCATCTTTGGCCAATAATACAATTCTTGGACTCGAGACAAAGTTTTAAGGAACCAAAATGTCCTGCTGAAGGGGGTCATGACATGATTTAATGACATCTACGCGCTGAGACTTTGGCACCAAATATTTCCACTCTACAACATTCGCCGAATGCGGTAATAAGGAAGGTATAAACTTATAAATAAACCCATCTTCTACTTTCCATTGTGGGTAGCTTTTCGGTGACAACAAAATTTTCTTTCTCAAAGACTCATACCACAAGTCTACTGCATCAAGTTTAATCTCTACTAAGTTAACTTCTGGATTTTCTAAAGGAACACCACGACTAAGACAATCTGGAACTATATTGAACTTTCCTTTTCTATGCACCAAATCAAATGAGTGTTGCCTTAATCGAACTGACCATCTGGCGAGTTTTCCAGTTGGATTCTGAAGATTACTCAACCAAAGTAACGAAAATGATCGGTGACAACGGTGAATCGAACTCCTTCTACCCACGGACGAAATTTCTCAATTGCAAAATAACCGCTAAACACTCTCTTTCAGTGGTGGAATAATTGCGCTCAGTACGGCTCAGGGTTTTGCTTGCGTACGAAATTACACGCTCTTCTCCGTTTACATTCTGAATCAACACAGCTCCTAACCCAGTGTTGCTTGCGTCACACTCAACGATAAAGGGTGCCGAGTAGTCTGGCTGCGAAAGAAGAGGTGCAGAAACTAATGCTTGCTTGATTAGCACAAATGAATTTTCTGCTTCCGCACTCCAGTTTACAGTTTGACCTTTTTCTTACTTTTAATGAGGTCATTAATAGGCGAAACTAAAGACGAAAAATTCTTTATAAAGCGCCTGTACCAGCTGCACATTCCTATAAACCTTTTAATTTCCGTTGTGGTTTTCGGACGGGAAAGTTAACCATCGCCGACACCTTATCGGGATCTGTACGAAGTGAGTTCGAACCTACTATATAACCCAAAAATTTAAGTGTTTTTTAAAAATTCACATTTACTTATATTTATGGTAAGGTTAGCTTCTTTTAAACGTTGCTTAACCTCTACTAATAACTTTAGATGATCTTCAAAGATGACGAACATAATATTATGTCGTCCAAATAGCAAAATACATGGGGTTCAAAACGTGGACCAAAATTGCATCTACTAAACGCTGTTGCGTCTGCGCAGCATTCTTCAACCCAAATGGCATGCATGTAAATCTATATTGTCCTCGTGAGATAACACTGAAGGCAGTCTTATCCTTAGACGATTCACTAAGAGGATTTGCCAAAACGATTTTCTCAAATCCAGAGACGAAATGTAGTTCGCACCTCTCAACATATTGAGAATTCTATCTACGTTCGCAAGGGGTACGAATCATGAACAGTTAAGTCGTTCAGGGTTCTACCATCAAAACAGAAGCGATATTCTCCATCTGCCTTCTTAACCAACAAAACTGGAGAGGACCACGGACTAGTACACGGTTCTATAACTTTAAGTCTAAGCATGTCGTCCAATTCCTCATTCAATATCTTACCCATATATGGTGACATGACATATGGTTTCTTGTGGAAGGGTTTGGCATTGCCTGTGTCTATGTCCAATTCGATTAGGTGAGTTCGTCCTAATCTATCGTCGCTGCTAATCTCACTAAATGAATTTATTAACTCTTGTGCTTGCGCACTTTGAGCATCTGAGAGGTCATGTAAACCACATAAAGAATCTTCAGTGTTCAAAGGGATGGAAGACGGACCTATATACCCTATGTCGTTCCCAACATTGCTTTGGATAAACCAATTATTACTTCTAAAGTCAGCAACTACACCAAATAATTTTGCAAAGTCACTACCGAAAATAAATGTATGCGGTAGGGACGGAACCACTAATGCATTAAGGATGCGGCAATCATTACCTATACAAATTGGCAAATCTACTGAGCCTACAACAGACTTTATTGAACCATCAGCTGTAGTGATACCTGTTTTGCTGAACTAAAAATTTTCAAGTCTAATTTCTAACAATTGAAAGTGCTAAGGATCCTACTACTGAGGTAGTGCATCCCGAATCCAGAAGACCGGTAATGTCTCTATCTATTAATTTCACCATAATGTAGGGTCGATTATCACACTGCTTCTCAATGAACAGAGTATTATTCTTAGGCTTCGAAGAGTCCTGACAAAAATTTTTAACAACTGTAAGCCATCTCGACCACTCGTCTTTACTAAAGTATTTTTCTTGTTTACAAATCATAACTGTAGCCTTATGACGCGGAACAGGATACCGACCACTATGTACCTGCCGCCTTACTGGTTTTTTGAACAATGTGGACATGACGTTGCCTTAACGCCTTTTCGACCACATCCAAAACAAAAAATTTTTTTTGTTGCTTTACAATCTCTAAACCAATGTCCACTACGGGAGCAATTCCAACAAACAAAATGATTCCTCTTATCGGGACTAAAGGAATTACAAACCGAGGACTCTAAAGAGCTCTTATCCGCTACTGTTACTTGAGGATTGACTAATTTATTCTGAAACACCCTACTCTTAACAGCATAAACTTTCTCATTCAACCCAGGATGTTTGTTCTCATATGGATGCTTAGAGGGTTGCAAATCTTATTAGGTTTATTAGAAGACGCCAAAACCGAGTTTAGTTTCATCAAAGAAGCTTCTTCTAACCTTTTACACAAATTTACTAGGGTCGACAAATCTTGAATGTCCGACAATGCAAGTGCCGAAATATATTCAGGAACCAAATTTCTTCTAATCATTTTAACTTTAGTAACTTCTGCTGGCTCGTTGGTCAGTCTACTAAAGAGGGTTTGCATATGCGCGACAAATAAAATAATCCTTTCGTCTTTACCTTGACGACGATTTCTGATCTTTTCCCAAATGTCATCATCCGAAGAACCAGGTAGAAAATCTTCCTTAAACGTTCTAACAAGGAGTTCCAGTCTCGCAAAGAATTTTTCACTGTTCTAAACCAAACCAAAGCGTCACCCACAAAAGTTCACATGCTGATCCAAATAAGTCAGCTTCGGATACCTTACGAGATTGTGCTAAATCACTAACTCTATCTAAAATGAATGTAGTTGTTTGGGGTCACCTGAGAATTTTACAGGCCATGAACCTATAGGTACTGAAGGTGTTACATACGAAGTCGAATGGATAGGTGCACTAACTAAAGGAGATACTACAACGGACCGATCTAAATAGGTGGACTCTGTACTTTTATTGATTTTATCGTACAACTCAGCTTCAAGAGTTAATATCGTTGCTACGGTCTCATTTCTAAACTTAATTGCTTCATCGGGATTTATTGAAGGATTTTCATACGCTTAGCTCGTCCCGAAAGGTGGTTTATCCTTGAACAAGCTCTTCTAAAAATTGAGTCTGATGAGTCGCCCTCAAACTCGGACACAATATTACGAACTGACTCGACTGAAACTGAAATTTCTTTACTTTCCGTTGCAAAATCTACTTCATAACACGAAAGGTCAACCAAACAACCAGGCTTATCTATTTCTTTAGCTAACAATCTACCTAAAATTTTCCGTTTCTCCAACACTGGCCTCTCACTTACCACTCCTCTGATTCTTAGTTCATACTCCAATTCTTCTTTAAGTAGACAAACAACTTGGAATTTTTCCGACATGGTTACTACAACCTAATGGAATCAAACCGATAAATCTAACTAATCCGAATCTTACAAAAGCTATCAAAACAAATTCGTACTACTAAAGGTAAAAATCTGGTATAAACGTTTCGAAAATAGTGGATGTCTGTGTAAAAGAAAGAGTACTGGAAGACCTCCTGTTACAAAAGAACAAATCGATAGTGTTCGTGATGTTTATTTACGAAGTCCAAGACAATCGACTACATCAGCAAGTTTAGAATTGCAAATTCCTCAACCTACTGTGTGGAAAATTATGCGGAAACGTTTGAAAATAAAACCGTATAAATTGCAGTTAGTACAAAGTTTAAATGCCGGTGATAAAGTCGTACGTAACAATTTTTGTCTGGAGATGCAACAATGTCTCGAAAATGATGACACATTCTTTAATCGCCTAATTTTCAGTGACGAATGTACCTTTCACATTAGTGGAAAAGTTAATAGACATAATGTAAGGATATGGGGCACAGAAATCCCAAGAGCGACTTTACAACATATACGCGAATCCCCTAAAGTTAACGTGTTTTGCGCTTTATCTCGTGAAAAGGTTTACGGGCCGTTCTTCTTTCACGAAGTGTCAATAACCGGAGTAATTTATCTGGACATGTTACACGAATGGTTAATGGCTTAACTACAGGAAGATAGTGATAATTTCGTTTTTGTACAAGATGGAGCTCCGCCTCACTGGCACTTACAGGTCAGAAAATATCTGGATGAACATCTTCCTAGACGATGGATCGGCCGTGCAAGTGAGGAAAACCTTGTGCTTAAGCCGTGGCCACCCCGTAGTCCAGATGTAACACCCTGCGACTATCTCTTATGGGGTAATGTAAAAGACAAAGTTTTCATACCACCGCTTCCTGTTGATATCGACGAACTTAAACAACGTATCACAAATGCTCTTGCTACAGTTGACCGTTACATGCCTAATAGCGTGTGGCAAAAATTCGACTACCGTGTTGATATCTGTCGTGTTACCAAAGGCGCACACATTGAACATTTGTAAAAATTTTAAATAAAAACTTAATCATTTCTTCTTTATAATTATATAAGTAATAATCTTAACTTTTCAAAAATAAACTTTCTTTAACCTATGCAAACTGTCTATTTCATTTGTAATAACCCTGTATATATGTATATATATATATATTATATATATATATATATATATATATTACTCATATTTAGACCAGGGTAGAAAATTAAATAATCACATCAAATAATTTTAATCACCGTGTAGAAGCTTTGGGAAAAGGTACGCGTTATTAAAACCGTGAAGCATAAAAATTCAGTCGTTTCATTAAAAAGAAGAGATATAAATTATTTACAAGACGCCTTCTATAAAAAGAAGCAGTATTAAAATGCTCTACGTGTAATTTAATTATTCCGAGTAAAGAAACAAATGGAAATTACGTGCAAAATTTATATTAATTAACTCAATTTTAAGTAACCGGTATTAAACAAAATGTACAGATAATAATTAATATTTGATTAAGAGTCACTAAAAATTAAAGGGTATTATTTTTAATTGAAGTTAATTGAACCATTAGTAACATATAATATGTATAAAAGCTAGTAAAAACCCAATAATATTCAGATCGTAGAAGTATTATGTTTGAACACCTGCGTATTTTTAAATGTTTTATGTTCTGCGTAAAATTTGCAGATAACAAATGGTTACAGAGAATGTTGGAGAAACCGTTGCTTAATATTTACGGAAATGCTAATAAGGTGGGTTATTTCACAAGTCCACATGGATTGAAAATAACCGATACTAAAGAATATAGATTTGTACCACTCGGAACAGGGTAGATAGAGACAGATAATATGCGCAAGACAGAGACACATGTAGTAAAGGCGTGAGTTGAGCAACGTCACTGGGTTGCGATTGGTTGAAAATAAGAGGCAAACTGGAGAGGTAAAATAACATTTCTGTATAAAAATTAATTAGTTATTCCTAGACGTTGCGAGCCGTGTCGAAATTTCTGAGATTTAACTGGTGCGAGTGCAAATTTAATAAGAACCGACGCACAGGCGGTCGAGATGGGAACATAGTATACGAAATTCTAGAAACTGGCCGTTTTGAGGACAAAACCGACAGACCGGCTAACCACTATATATACCGGGTTAATATGAGTTTCTCTCTTAGATTTTCGATTTGATTCAATGCGTTAAACAGTGCTTTTAGTTTTCCGATTTTGATAGAATAATTTAAACAGTTTGCTCGTATATTTTGGTGATTTAAAACAGTTTGTTCTTTACGTGCTACAATGAATGTAATTTAGTGCACTTAGAAAAGAAGATACAAGGTAATAAAGTCTAGTATCACTGTACCAATTAGTCAAATTTGCAACGACAAATGAATACACAAAAGTAGGCAGTTTTGGCGTATATTTGTGAAAGAAGTATGAATTTCTTTGCTATTTTTCGGGGGTGTTAATAATTAAATGATTCGTAAACGTGTCTGGATCCACAAAACAAGCTTCAGATATACACAAATGAGTTCCGGAAAAGCACTGAAACAACTTTAGAGGAATGGTGGTGTAGAAAATTTTAAAGGCGACCAGTAATACGAGGACCTAAACATAACCCAGTTGGATTGGTGTGATTAACAGAGGACGATGTACATTGACGCCACGAGTGCATTAACCTTCAGGTAACTTATGCTTTGTTGTTCGATTTTTGATGTTTTGGTGTGTGTTGAATAACTTTATAATTGATTTACTTAAAATGGACAGTAGTGAAATTTTTAATTTTAAGGTGAAATTTTCTTGTTTAAGTAGAAAGGGGTATTTAGTATTTATGTTCTGGATTATGATGAAAATTTGGGTATGTCTTTGAGCTCAATTAGACGAACCTGGTTAATTAACGTAAAGGGGTGGAAGATGCTCCCTTTGTACTCAGACTCAGGTCTGCATATATTGTTATATTAATTAGTAGGCATCTACAAGGACTTTAATTCTGGATGCACATTAAAATGATAACAAATTTAATCTCGAAATTTTCTGATACTGAAATTTATGCTGAATTTTAATTTTGAAATTTTAATGTATTGTGAATATTGATGTAAATAGAGTTAACGTTGGTGGTTGTGATAGGAATGTGTTTGTTTTTTGTTATGAATGAGGATGAAAGTTTTAACTAGGTGAGCAGCCGTGGCGGAAAAGAGTAAAGAGGCGATTAACAAAAGAAAGTCAACGGACCAGTTAAGTTAATAGCTTTTTGTAGGTTTCACAGCATTCTTGACGCCCAATCTGTGGGGCTCGAGTCGAAAACCGTAGTTCCCGGATTTTGGTGGATTCACAGCATTCTATATATATATATATATATATATATATATATATATATATATATTACTCATATTTAGACCAGGGTAGAAAATTAAATAATCACATCAAATAATTTTAATCACCGTGTATAAGGAATTTTATTAAATAATACGCTTTATTAAAACCTTGAAGCATAAATAAATGCGGTCGTTTCAGTAAAAACAAGGGATTTAAATCATGTATAAGACGCTTTATATCAAAAGAAACAGTATTAAAAAGCTTTACGTGTAATTTAATTGTTCCTAATAAAGAGGCAAAGACGAATTGCGTGCAAAATTTACATTAATTGATTTAAGTAACCGGTAGTAAAACAAAGTGTACGTATAATAATTAATATTTAAGTTGTATTCGCTAAAATGAAAAGGATAGAAATCAATTTTAATTGGAGTTAATTAAACCGTTAATAACATATAATACCTATAGAAACTTGTAAAACCCAAGATTAAAATACCACGGAATAAAGCTCTGAGAATTAATATTATTTTGAACACCTGCGTAGTTTAAATATCACATTCGGCGTAAATTTTGCAGATAATTAATGTTTCAAAGAATCTTGGAGAAACCGGGGCTTAGTATTCACGAGAATGTGCGATACGGGTTTATTAAACCCAGATAACAGTCCGCGTGGACTGAAATAATCGATAATGAAGAATATCAAGTTGCACCAATAAGAACACGGTAGAGAAGGAAAGAGAAAATGCGTCAAGCAAAGACACATATTGTAGAAGGCGGGATTCAAGCAACGTCACGGGGGTCACAATTGGTTAAAAATAGGATGCAAATATCAGAGGTAGAACAACAATTTCTGTACAAAATCAATTAGTTTTTCTCGGACATGCTTGCGTGCCGTGTGGAAATTTTTTGAGATTTGAATGGGGCGAGTGAAAATTCGTAAAAATCGACGCGTGAGCGGCAGACTGGGAACATGGCATGAGAAATTCTTTAGAATTACCCGTTTTGGGGAACAGACCGATAGACAGGCTTTTTGCTATATATACCGGCGGTAATATGAATTTCGGTCTCTTACTCTCTGAGACTTTTGACGATTCGATGCGTTAAAAGCTCGTACATACGCGACTTGATTGAAAATGTTAAACCGTGCATTTTAGTTTGATTAAATAATTTAAAGTTTGCTAGTATATTTTAGTGATTCAAAATAGCTTGTTATTTACGTGTTAACATGAATGTACTTCAGTGCACTTAGATACAAGGTAATAAAATTTAGTTTCACTGTACCAATTAGCAAAATTTACAACGACGAATGTATACACAAAAGTAGGCAGTTTTGGCGTATATATTGGTGACAGAAGCATGAAGTTCTTTGCTATTTTTCGGGGGTGTTAATAATTAAATGGTTCAAATACGTGTCTGGATCCATGAAACAAGGGTCAGATAAACACAGATGAGTTCCGGAAAGGCCCAGAAACGACTTTGAATGGATGGTGATGGAGAAAATTTTAAAAGCGTAGAGAATCAGAAGCCGTAATTATAATCCTGTTGAATGGTGTGATTAACTAAAGAAACGATACTTTGAAACGACGAGGACAGTAACCTTCAGGTAAATTATACTATTTTGTTTGACATTTTGTGTGTATTGAATGACTTTATAATTGATTTACTTTAAATGGACATTAGTGAAATTGTTCTAACCATAAAAGTTTAATTTTAAGATGAAATTTGCTTGTTTAAGTAAAAGGGTATTTTGTTTTGATGTTCGGGAATATGATGAAACTTTGGGTATGTCTTTGAGCTCAATTAGACAAACCTGGTTAATTAACGTAAAGGGGTGGTAGATGCTCCCTTTGTACTCAGACTCCGGTCTGCTTATATTGTAATATTAATTAGTAGGCATCCAACAAGGACTTGAATTCTGGATGCACGTTAAAGTGATAATAAAATTAATTTTGAAATTCCTTTTAAAAACTGAATTTTATGCTGAAATTTAATTTGAAAATTTAATGTATTCTGAATATTGATGTAAATAGAGTTAACGTTGATGTTTGTGGTAGGAATGTGTTTAATTTTTATGAATGAGGAGATTTATAAAATTAGGTGAGCAGCCGAGGCGAAAAGCGTAGTTCACGGATTTTGGAGGTTTCACAGCATAATTTGGCGACCCAAAAGTGAGGCTCGAGTTCCAAATAAAATTTTTGTTATTTTATTCCAGGAAACTGGCGATCTGAGAAAGAGAGTTTCTGTTTGTGTATAAATTTAAGAGCATTTTTAGAGTGTGTGTGAGTGATTTGAACGTATGCAGAGAAAGGAGTGGTTAAGGAGTCAAGGAGTGGAAATTGGAAGTGACGATAGTGCATTGTGTGAGAAAATTTCTAAAATGGAAGATGCTGGAGGCAGTAGAGATCAGTCGAGGACGGAATCAGGGGATCAAGGAAACGAGATGATATTGAGAATGTTAGAGAGGATGAGTGAAGAATCTAATAGAGCTAGGGAAGAATCGAATAGAGCGATGGAGGAGTCCAATAGAAAATTAGAACAGCTAAGCGATGAATCTAATAGAGCTAGGGAAGAATCGAGCAGGAAGTTAGAAGAGATTAGAGAAATGAGTGAGGAATCGAATCGTAAGTTTGAACAAATTAGTCAGAAAATAGATAAGACGAATCAAGAAGTTTCAGAATTTAAAAATAGTCTTACCGTAAAGATGGGGGAAGTTGAAAATAGGGTTGAAAAAAATGAACGTGATATTACAGGTCTTCGACAGGAAATGGGACATTTAAGGTCCGAAGTACGCATTTTCTGTGAAGAAGAAATAAACGTAAAAATGACTGAAGTAACGGACTCATGTAGGGATCAGTTAGGCAGGGTAGAACGTGAAGTTAGTAGTATTAAATACAACATGTCAAATTTAACGGGGGATGGTCCCAGATTTTATACAGGTGGAGTATCATTGGACCAACACATGAAGTTTTATGGCGATAACAGGGTAAATCCACAAATTTTTATAAATAGTGTAAGAAATCTAGTGGGAAATTTATTTGACGAACAGACCAAACTAAATACGATAAAGGCTTTATTAAAGGACAACGCGGAAGCATGGTACAATTTGGTAGGACAGGACATAGACACGTATCACGACTTTGAAGACAAATTTTTACAACATTACTGGAGTGATCACAAACAGGATCAGATTAGGGACGACTTGATTACAGGAAAATTTAAGGGAGAGTTTGCAGGTTCTAGGGAGCAATATGCCATCCGCAAATACAGTGTGGCTAAACAACTGAATCCACCATTGACGGACAGACAGATTATTAAGTACCTATCACGACATTTTGAACTGGAAATTAGACAACACGTGGCCTTACAAAACATCACAGAACGGGAGACATTTTTAGAGTATTTGCAGAGATATGACGATGTATGTGTAGGACGGACAAGAGAGATACGAGAACGAAACGTTAACACAGTTAGGTTTGACAACAGGACACCGAATTATCCGAGACGGCCTGACTACAGCAGAAATTTTCGACCGAATTGGGAACGACGAGGACAGGAATACAGGAGCAATAGTGCGACTAGGGGACCGACGCCAAGACCTAGTTACACGCGACAGAACAGTTTACCGGAAGTAAACAGGACTGTGACCAGCACGCCGAATAGAGACAGGGACACGGATATTAACACGAGAAGGACGTACGCACAGGTTGTAGAAGGACAACCAGGACCAAGCACGGAAAACAGGATGAGACAGGATTTTAGAACGTGACAGACCACTAGATTTCTGTGTAAATGTATACGAACATCCACGTGAATTTTTCAAAATTGAGGAGGAAGTAGAGCCAGAAACTGTAGAAAATTATATTTGCCAATTATTAATTTAGAAATTTTGAGAATAATGTAGAAGTATTACTTGATACAGGGGCAGAGGCGAGTTTAATATCGGAGGAATTCGTCAGCAAAATTAGGGATAAGGTTTGTGATAGAATTATGCCTATAAAACGTAGCCATTTAGTAGCTCCAAATAAAAGAAGTTTGCTGTAGTGAATAGTGTTGTGGTGCTTAGGATAGATATAGGAGGTTTTAGCTGTGAACAGGAGTTTGTAATTGTACCTGGACTGAAGTTTCAGAGCATTTTAGGTGTTGACTGTATGATGAAGTTAGGGTTTTGATAGATATGGAAAGGAAGGTAGTAAGGATTAAGGATAGGGTAGTGCCATGGAAGGGCAGTTATGAAGTCACAGAGGATGACACGGGGTTTAGTATTAATGTAGTAGAGGTAGAGGATGATGAAGTAAAACAGATCAACACAATAAGATGTCCAGAGGATAGGAAAGTAGAGGTTCAAGCTTTAATACAAAAACATGCAGAAGTAGTGGGGGTAGAAGCAGCATATCAGGAGCAGGTGAAGACGAAATTAAGTAAAGATGGCAAGTTTGTTTTTAATCAAGTAGATTTAAGGGATTCATTCTGGCGGATTCCATTACACAAAAATTCTAGAAGGTACATAGGATTTTCCATAGAGGGAAAAATCGATAATTGTAAAGTAGTATCGTTTGGTTTGTCGGCAGAGAAGAAAATAAGAATAAATGAGAAACAGACATGTGTAGGGACTGAAGAAGAAGCAGTATTTAAGAGTCAGGATAATAGGGATGATAAGTTTATTGTATGTGAGATAATAGGGATGATAAGTGTAGATATAGAAGGGGGAGAAATAGGAATGAAGAGTATTAGGTTGGTGAGAAGAAAGACTTGGAGGGTCAAGAAGAGAGTTAGATTTAAATAGGATAGGGATATAATAGGTGTAGATAGAAGAGTAGAAGTAAGTGTTTATAGAAAATAAAGCTAGGTATGGGATAAATATGGGAGATAATTAGAAATAGGTTTAGGATGAGAATAAAGAGGAAATGTAGGAAGAAAATAAGATAGGTTAAGTATAGATATTTCATATAAAATTAGTGGAGAGTTAGGAATAGAGTAAGAGTAGGATAGGTATATAGGATTAGGTAGGGGGAAGTGAAGTATAGTGAAGATTAGTTAAAAGTTAGGAATAGGATAGAGATATAGGATAGGTGTAAATAATTTTTTTGATTGGAGACAAAGTAGGTAAGTTAGATAGATAAGGGTAGAGAGAGATAGGCAATTTTTTTTTGTATTTTTTTTTTGTCTAAATGCTTTATATTTGAATTCAAATAAGTGGGATTATTTGTATTCAAATAGGGGGAAAATACTCATATTTAGACCAGGGTAGAAAATTAAATAATCACATCAAATAATTTTAATCACCGTGTATAAGGAATTTTATTAAATAATACGCTTTATTAAAACCTTGAAGCATAAATAAATGCGGTCGTTTCAGTAAAAACAAGGATTTAAATCATGTACAAGACGCTTTATATCAAAAGAAACAGTATTAAAAAGCTTTACGTGTAATTTAATTGTTCCTAATAAAGAGGCAAAGACGAATTGCGTGCAAAATTTACATTAATTGATTTAAGTAACCGGTAGTAAAACAAAGTGTACGTATAATAATTAATATTTAAGTTGTATTCGCTAAAAATGAAAAGGATAGAAATCAATTTTAATTGGAGTTAATTAAACCGTTAATAACATATAATACCTATAGAAACTTGTAAAAACCCAAGATTAAAATACCACGGAATAAAGCTCTGAGAATTAATATTATTTTGAACACCTGCGTAGTTTAAATATCACATTCGGCGTAAATTTTGCAGATAATTAATGTTTCAAAGAATCTTGGAGAAACCGGGGCTTAGTATTCACGAGAATGTGCGATACGGGTTTATTAAACCCAGATAACAGTCCGCGTGGACTGAAATAATCGATAATGAAGAATATCAAGTTGCACCAATAAGAACACGGTAGAGAAGGAAAGAGAAAATGCGTCAAGCAAAGACACATATTGTAGAAGGCGGGATTCAAGCAACGTCACGGGGTCACAATTGGTTAAAATAGGATGCAAATATCAGAGGTAGAACAACAATTTCTGTACAAAATCAATTAGTTTTTCTCGGACATGCTTGCGTGCCGTGTGGAAATTTTTTGAGATTTGAATGGGGCGAGTGAAAATTCGTAAAAATCGACGCGTGAGCGGCAGACTGGGAACATGGCATGAGAAATTCTTTAGAATTACCCGTTTGGGGAACAGACCGATAGACAGGCTTTTGCTATATATACCTGCGGTAATATGAATTTCGGCCTCTTACTCTGAGACTTTTGACGATTCGATGCGTTAAAAGCTCGTACATACGCGACTTGATTGAAAATGTTAAACCGTGCATTTTAGTTTGATTAAATAATTTAAAGTTTGCTAGTATATTTTAGTGATTCAAAATAGCTTGTTATTTACGTGTTAACATGAATGTACTTCAGTGCACTTAGATACAAGGTAATAAAATTTAGTTTCACTGTACCAATTAGCAAAATTTACAACGACGAATGTATACACAAAAGTAGGCAGTTTTGGCGTATATATTGGTGACAGAAGCATGAAGTTCTTTGCTATTTTCGGGGGTGTTAATAATTAAATGGTTCAAATACGTGTCTGGATCCATGAAACAAGGGTCAGATAAACACAGATGAGTTCCGGAAAGGCCCAGAAACGACTTTGAATGGATGGTGATGGAGAAAATTTTAAAAGCGTAGAGAATCAGAAGCCGTAATTATAATCCTGTTGAATGGTGTGATTAACTAAAGAAACGATACTTTGAAACGACGAGGACAGTAACCTTCAGGTAAATTATACTATTTTGTTTGACATTTTTGTGTGTATTGAATGACTTTATAATTGATTTACTTTAAATGGACATTAGTGAAATTGTTCTAACCATAAAAGTTTAATTTTAAGATGAAATTTGCTTGTTTAAGTAAAAAGGGGTATTTTGTTTTGATGTTCGGGAATATGATGAAACTTTGGGTATGTCTTTGAGCTCAATTAGACAAACCTGGTTAATTAACGTAAAGGGGTGGTAGATGCTCCCTTTGTACTCAGACTCCGGTCTGCTTATATTGTAATATTAATTAGTAGGCATCCAACAAGGACTTGAATTCTGGATGCACGTTAAAGTGATAATAAAATTAATTTTGAAATTCCTTTTATAAACTGAATTTTATGCTGAAATTTAATTTGAAAATTTAATGTATTCTGAATATTGATGTAAATAGAGTTAACGTTGATGTTTGTGGTAGGAATGTGTTTAATTTTTATGAATGAGGAGATTTATAAAATTAGGTGAGCAGCCGAGGCGAAAAGCGTAGTTCACGGATTTTGGCGGTTTCACAGCAATATATATATATATATATATATATATATATATATATATATATATATATACATATATGGTGTTCCTAAATATTATGTACCTACGAAAGGGTATGATTCTTTGGCGGATTTTATGACTAAAAATTTATATAAACATAGGTCCGCAAACGCTTTGTTTTGGATCTACAGGGTGTTGAAGTATCGAATTTTTTTTGGTTTTCTCTTTATAGGTCCTGCAGTTTTTGAGATATTAAGCCCAAACGTGGAATATTGGTTACGCTGTAGGGCTTACATGATTGGGCATGTCGAATGGTTGTGAGAATTTACAGGGTGTTAGTTTTTCAGTGATCACGCCCACTTTTCTCCCCCCTAAATTTTTTTGAAGTGCGCCGCTAGTAGATTTTAAAACACAAAATGAATTTTGTTTTGTTTAAAATCTTTTTGTTTTCTTGCAGTTTTTTCGTATCTGTGACTGTTATTTAGGAAATAATAAGAAAGTATTTTCTGCGACGTAGCAAGTAATTTCAATAAGTTTACAATCTAAAACCTAAATACTAACTATAACCAGCAAATTATGTTAAAGCTAATGTTGAAAGCGACCTCTTCCAGTCCTTATGCATGCGCCCACTTTTCTTCTCATTTATCCCCGTACTCTTCAAACATTCAAGGAGTATTTCATACATCAACGCCATTCACTGGTGTTGTACACACTAGTAACTTAAGATGCCCTCATAGGAAAAATCTTGGCTATTTAAGTCAGGGGATCTAGGAAACTATGACTGAGGTCCACGCCGTCCTATCCACTTGTTTTATACATTTCATTTAAATATTCCCTCACTAAAATAGAAAAATGTACCGGAGCACCATCGTGCATATACCACATTTCGATTCTCAGCAATAGAGGTAAGTTTTCGAGTAATAAAAGCTATTTGTGTTGCAAAAATCCTGCATGAGTGATCAGTAAGTCGAGCAGACAAAAAGAAAGGTCCAATCAAATGATCCCCAATTATACCACCCCATACATTTAATAGGAACTGCACTTGAAAATGCGTGTCTACAATTCAATGTGGATTGTTTTCAGCCCATATGTGGTTGTTGTGAAAATTTATAATAGAATTTCTTGAAAAATTGGATTCGTCGGTAAAAAGGATTTTACAATCAAAATTAGGGTTTACTGCTAGCCGATTTAAGTACCACTGGCGGAAATTCATCTTTAAAGAAAAATCTGGAGGAGGGAGCGCCTTTACCCTTTGAATGTGATAAGGGTATAGAAGAGAATCACTCAGGATACACCAAACAATTTGACGACTAACATTTAAATCTTCGCCGATTTTTCTGGTGTATGTACATGATATTTAGGAACACCGTGTATATATGTATAATTTATAATCTGTGTTTGTTAAGACACTAGTTGCTTGCACAGGAATCATTCTGCTTCAAAAAATACAATGTAATTTAATGGTTGCAAGAAATCACGCTTGGTGCTGATTAAAGTTAAAAGAGGTTTCAGAGTTGAAATTATACCCTAAAGAATTAATTTGTAGAATATTATTAGTAATTACTCTTATTTTACTGAATGGATTTTTGTTAGCGTTAGTGGTGTAAGGAAATTTTCGACATCTGTTTGGAATTGAATAATTCGATTACCGATTTACCACAAGGTAAGGCATGGTATAGGTCGATTCGCTCTTCTATTGCTCCATGGCGAGATTTTGTAGATTGTTTACGCAAGCAATATTTTCCCTTTGACTATCAACATGAATTTAATAAACGAAATTCGGATGAGGAAGTAACTTCAACAAGAAAAAGTTTGTGACTATTTTGTCTGTACAATCAATTTTTTTGCGAGACTTTCTGGGCCGATAAAAGGAGGAAGAATATTTTGCCGTACTATATTAATAGGTTGGGTTTATACCATTTCTCGACAGTAGAGAAGTTACGTATGTTGTGCAAGAGATTGGAAACAAACAATTAGCTACGAATTCTCACCAATCTACAGCCAGAGCTGTCAGGTGTGCCAGCGGGAACAATTAAAAGTAAACAGATTTCAGTGGCTGTTGCTGGAAAGCTTAGTAGCTTGGACATACGATGCTGGAATTGTCGCAAGGGAGGGCATCCTTTTAAACGTTGCTCTTGTCCTAGGGACAGGAAGTTTTGCTTTGGTTGCGGTCAAGAAGGGGTAACTAGATATTCGTGTAGCAGGTGTTCAAGAAACGGGTATGTCGGTCGTTGATATGCCGGTTGTCGATTGCAGGGATCAATTCGGCATCAGAATTCAGATAGCTCTTCGAAATCATGGTTACATTTAGTTCGTTTGGAGTTTCAAAAAGAAAAATTTAATGGTCTGTTTGTGAAACTATAGGGCAATCCTTGTCCATTTGTGTCCGTGTTTGTTTACAACATTGAAATGGTAGGTTTGGGTGACACAGGAGCTGGTCATACAGCTTTAGTTATTTTAGACGTTATTGAGGATATTATTTTAGGGGTAGACTTTTTATACCAAATGAATATTGTACCGTTAGTTAAAGACAATAAATAGGAATTTTGGAGGGATGTTAAATTAAATAAAATTTGTGTAAAAGATTCGTTAAACGATTCACAGGAAGCAGATTTAAATGACCTCGTCACTTTCTTCTTTAAGGAAATAGGGCTATCATTAGGCTGCGCTAAAAATGTGCACCATGATATCGATACTGGTGATCACTTTCCAATTAAACGAAGGTACTATTTCGTGTCGTCTTATGTACAAAATATTATTAACGCAGAAGTTAATAAGGTGTTAAGTTTAGGAGTGATTGAAAAATCAAAGTCTTCTTGGAGCTCTCTCATTGCGATGGTTAGAAACCCGATAAAGAGTATAGATCCTATATAGATTTTCGGAAGATACACCAAATTACTATGAAAGATGCCTATCCAATCTCGTATATTTAAGGTATTTTAGATCATCTTAGAGATGTTAAATAATTGTCAAAGATTGATCTTAAATCGGCTTACCATCAAATCCTCTTGGAAGAACATAGTAAAGAGAAAACGGCACGGCTTTTGTTGTACCAGGCAAAGGTCTTTATCAATTTACGAAAATGCCTTACGACTTACATAATGTACCTGTAACTTTTCAGCGGTTAGTTGACAATGTTTTGGGCCCAGAGTTGGAAAAATGCGTATCAATTTATCTGGACGATATTCTTATCGCTACCTGATTATGTCACAGATTTAAGGGCTTTAAAATAGGTGTTTCATCGGTTTTTGAGAGCAGGGCTTACAGTTAATGCGGCAAAATGAAAATTTGTTAAAAGTAGTCTTAAATACTTGGGTTTTGTGGTGGACAAGAATGGTTTACGGCCTGATCCTGATAAAATTAAATGGATGGTGGTTTATCCGATACCTAAATGCGCTAAAACGTACGTCGTTTTGTTGGTCTTATTTCCTGGTACAGAAGGTTTGTTAAGGATATTTAATGTCGTGTGGCGGTACCGCTTAATTACTCAACGAGGAAATCGGCCAAATTTTTTTGGGATGACGAGGCTAACAAAGCATTCTTTGATATTAAACAATGCCTGATTTCATCGCCGAGTTTTTCCTGTCCAAATTTTTCAAAAAGGTTTCATATTCAAACTGATGCGTTTCAAGTTGGTCTTGGTAGTGTTTTAATGCAAGAATTGAATGATGACGAACATATTATCGCTTTCCCTAGCAAGGTTTAACGGCTCAAGAGGAAAATATTCAGCGACAGAGCTCGAGTGTTTAGTGGTCGTGTGGGCATATAATTTGACTCGATAGAAAGCAACAAACATACTACAGGGTGTGTCGTGTCTAAAATGACTTGAAACTAAATTTATTTACACTTTCAGTGCCTTACGAATTTTAACACATCACAAGTTGCCTGTATTTTTGTCGTAGCCATATGATTTTAGTATCTTAATTTTATCGAACAGAAGAAAACAAACTCTCTCCATTTCAAATAGTGGTGAGTTTTTTATGTGTCTTAGCACAACAGTTACAGCAGATCCAAAAAAATTATTCACACACTTTTGGTATTTGTAAAAATGCATGTTTTTGATTCTAGGTTCTATAATCAAATGGAGATCTTTATCAAAATCTTTTAGTATATTGTAACGTGCATTTTTAATAGTTTAACATTTTACGCTTTTTCCCAATTAGTAAATACATTTCGGTAACTACTATTTCTATATTTTATATTTATTAACTCCTTAGGCGAATGCGTCGTATTATAATGAGTGGATTACATCGTTCTTGTCTTGCCGTGCATATAAATTTTGTTTCTTATGTGGATATACAAGTCTAGATAAGAGACGATAAGAGGTTGTAACAGCAACGAGTTGATATAAACAGAGGAGGAGTTGTAGTTTGTTCTTTGTTCCTATATATTAATTACGGTAAAAATACTGTTTTCTTTTTTGCTTTGAAAATAGTGAAAATTAATGCGGTATGAATTTTCGAATTGTCCATGAACAAGCACGGCACGATTTTAGTTGTTTGTCTTGTGAAATAAAAGTTGTATATTAACTGTAGTAAGTGTAGTTCTAATTACATTTGAAGGAAGTATGCTTTATAGGCGAACGTGTTTACTCGACCGCACGTGTTTTACGGAAAATCGACGGATGGTTTTAGTGATACGCGTTGCTTTACTAATTTTGTTTTTTGTTGATTTTCTGTTGGAAATAAAAGTGGTAGAACTTGTTGGACTCGACCTGCACGCGTGTTGTGCGGAGCATTTGACGGACTTGCTTAGTGTTTGCACGTGCTTTATTGATTGTGTTTTTTTAGTTGATTTGTCTTTTTATATTTGAACTGTGTGTGCGATCTAGTTTTCGTGGTCCTTTTTTTTATCAGAGTGTTACGTTTTTTTCGTGGCAACCATGTAGGGCGCCAAATTCTCTGTGACGTTATTATCGGGGCAGCCACGTTGGTTCGTCAAATTTATGCTACGCTGGCTCGTGGCCGTACGTAACACAAAGAAAAACAAAGAAATGACCCGGCTCAATCGGAGAGTAGGGGGGTTGTAGAAAGCAGACCAACATATAAGGTACGCGGCTGCAAGGAATTAGTAACAATACCTGCAATAGAAAAATTAGAATAGTAAACCTGAAAAAAAAACAGATTAGTCCTGCAAACCTGAAATAAAGAAAAAGCCAAGCAGCAATGCATAGTCTAAGTTATTCAGTACTTGGTAGAATGTAGAAAAAAAACTGTTTAGATAATCTATATAATATAACAACCGTAAAAGCAATACAAAAATTTTTAGTACAAAGTGAGGTCATATTGGGGAGTAGCAGAAACGTTTCCTCACACACCAATTAAACATAAATCAGACAAAATGTTAACAAAAGATAAATAGGTAAGTCACAATTGATATGAGTAATTCAGTAGTATTGATTGTTTTTTTTTTCTTTCATTTTTTTTTTCAATAGCAGGCAAGTCTATTGTAAAAGGCATCAGAACGACGAAGACATGGCAAAACAACAGATAGATATTTAAAGTAATAACAAGTAGGAAATAGTTCAACTTACAAAAAGTCCTTCAGTAACGTTTCCTTGCATTTGAAGTGTGGGATTCACGAGGTCCTGCACTAACGAAGCACTTCACCCTTTACTGGGAGGGTGTTGATGGAACTTATCACACGTTACCCTAATCACACCTACGTATTTCACTGGTGTTAGCAGCAGACATTATTCTTAATCTTCTTTGGGAATGAAACCACTCATAGTTTTTAAAATCTATTTTATTTACGTTTCGATCCATGACCTAGGATCGTTTTCAAAATAATAAAAACTTCAAGTTTGACGTTTATGACATAAATTGAAGGTTACTTTGATTTATTGATGTTTGAAATATTTGGTTTGAGTACACTAAGCAAAAATTTTTAAAGTTTAAAAGAATGATTGCCTTCAATTTGTGTTGCGACCTGGGATCGACTTTCCTATGGTAGCCAATACGCTTAACGTGAAATCAGCTGATTAATTTTATTGGTGAATTTTATATAAATTCAATAATTTGGGAAATATTTTTAACATGTTTCTATTTATACAATTGAGAGATTTCTGATTTTATGTCTTATTTTACCGAGATTCAGTAAAGGGGTTAAGCAACCTGTGGCTACCAAGATCCCCAACATTTATAATTTGCCGAAATAATGGTTTTCTAGTTAATATGCTTATTGTTATGTAATTAGTTATTGTATGTATAAATAGAAATCATGTATGTAGGCTGTATTTCATGTTAATATCGCAAGGAAAACCCAGGAAAAACTTGCAATGCTACCTAGATATTGTGGGCATTTGATCTTCATTTGTTATTTCTTTTGTTATTTCTTTTAGTAATGGAATCCATTGTTTACTGAAAGTCACGGATTCGTTTGCAACGCAGTTATTTTTATGTAGGGTTATATAGACAGCTTCTTTGATTTTGCGTTTTTGGTGGTTTTCTTCTTTGTCGATAATTTTTGCATCTTCCCATTTTATTTTATGACTGGAGTCCCATGCATGTTGGCAAATCATGGATTTTTCAAATTTTCTATTTTTTATATATGATTTATGTTCGCTTAATCGAACTTCAAATGGTCTGGAAGTTTCTCCGATATAAAACTTATTACATTCGCACGGTATTTTGTAGATACAGTTTTTTGAATTTTGTATTGTATTTTTGGGTTATGTTTTTGTTAATTGTGCTCTTAGTGTATTGTTGGTTCTAAATACTGTTTTAATTCTAAATTTGTTTTCTATTCTTTGAATTTTTTCGGAGAATCCTTTTATGTATGGTATTGAGAGCATTTTGTGGTGTGTATCGTTGTTTTTGTTTTCTTTTTCTTTATTTTTAGGGTTTTTATTCATTTCTTTCTCTATTATTATTTTATGATATTTGTTTTCTATTAGTGTATATCTGATTAGGTCTTTATCTTCTTTAAAATTTCTTCGTTTGATGATATTAATTTTGCTCTATCATACATGGTTTTGATAATTCCTCGTTTGACACATTGTGGGTGGTTTGAATCGAAGTTTAAGTATCTGTTTGTGTGCGTTGGTTTTCTATATACCGATGTATTAATTGTTGTATCGTTTTTGCTAACTAGAATATCTAAAAACGGAAGTTTTCCATGTTGTTCTAATTCATATGTGAATTTAATAGTTGGTTCTATTTCGTTAATTGACTGTATAAAGTTTTTAATTAATTCTATATTATGAGGCCAAATAGCATAAACATCATCAACGTATCTCCACCAGATCAATGGTTTCAATTCTTGTGTTTATGTTTATGCTATTTGGCCTCATAATATAGAATTAATTAAAAACAATCATTCTTTTAAACTTTAAAAATTTTTGCTTAGTGTACTCAAACCAAATATTTCAAACATCAATAAATCAAAGTAACCTTCAATTTATGTCATAAACGTCAAACTTGAAGTTTTTATTATTTTGAAAACGATCCTAGGTCATGGATCGAAACGTAAATAAAATAGATTTTAAAAACTATGAGTGGTTTCATTCCCAAAGAAGATTAAGAAGAATGCTAAACAAACCACAACAAACATACAGGGAGTATTAGCAGACATTATCACGCGTCGGAATTCGAATAAGATCGGGAGCTCTTTCTACCTCTGTAGGAGCAACAGTGATCACGGAATTTTGTTCTTCGTCCAACATTATACAAGAATTAAACACCTAGGAATATAATCGAATAGGTTATGATTACCAATTCAAACTCCGCGCCAACCACATAGACATTTAGAACGACCTCGTAAAAATGAAGATAGGTTCACAATAAAAAGAGCGATTTTGCAGATTTCACATTGGGTACCCCGAACGAGTAAATATTACTAATACATTAAAACCACTTTAAATACACATTATAAGCACTTTATAATAAATTATATACCGTTCTTTGTATTTTATCACAGTTTATTTAGTGAAAAACGAGCTTGGCTTCAACAAACAACATCGCATTTTTCCACACTCTCTTCAAAGCAAAAGCAAACAGTATCTTTTACGTAATTCATATATAGCTACGAAGAGCAAAACTACAACTCCTCATCTATTTTCATTCGTTTCAAAGCAAACAGCAAACAGTCTTCTCAACGTAAACAATCTATAGGAACGAGGAACAAACTAACAACGTAACGTAATTAACATCTAGGAACAAAGGACAAACTACAACTCACTTCTCTGTTTATATTCAATCGTTGTTATTCTATAACCTCTTATCGACTCTTATCTAAACTTGTTAATAACATAAGGAACATCCAATAAAATGAATGCAGCCATCCTATCTACTAATTAATTACAGCGGCCCATCATTTCTGATAAGCTGGAAAGCAATTTACGAATAATACAATTTACAATTTATTTATTAATGAAAATCAATCTTCAAATTATCTACTTTTAAAGTAATACCCACGAGTTAAATTGCATCCAAATCTGAATTATTCTGAAGTATTTCCTTTATACAAACAGCGATCCCAATGAAACGATGTATTTTTAAGTACGTTAACAGAAAGGAAGCGTAAAATGTTAAACTACAAAAATGCCCGTTACAAGAGTAGTGCATACTTTGGATTATCCAAACACAGTTTTAAGCTTGAGTGTTTCTAAAAAAAAAGATGATACAGTTATAGCAGGTTTAGTAGATGGGCTGGTATGCATTAGTCGACGTGAAGATCAGATTTCCAAAAAAAAATCTGAAAAAAAAAGGTTGCTTCTTATAAACATGTATCTCATTCACATGTAAAAACAGTTGATACTGTAGTTTCTGAATTTTCTAACCCCAAAGAATCTAAAATAGATCATTGTTTGCGCAAATTTCGTTATTCAAAAGCATTAGATTTTTTTTTGTTACCATAGGTAGCAAATAAAACATCTCACGTTACTGTTAGTTTAATGCATTACATCGTGCCTTGAAAGCCCGTGATTCTAAATTTTTATTACCATTTTTTTTTTTACGATTTGTGTTACAAAATATTTCGAAATTATTGTCTCAGGAAATAGAATTAACAAGAAATTTTACAATGCTACATAGTTCCATCAGCATGATAATGTCTGCTGCTAACACCAGTGAAATACGTAGGTGTGATTAGTGTAAAGTGTAAGAAATTCCATCAACACCCTCACAGTCAAGGGTGAAGTGCTGCGTTAGTGCCGGACATCGTGAATCCCACACTTCAATTGCAAGGAAGCGTTACTGAAGGACCTTTTGTAAGTTGAACTATTTCCTACTTGTTACTACTTTAAATATCTATCCGTTGTTTTGCCATATCTTTGTCGTTCTGATACCTTTTACCATAGACTTGCATGCTATAAAAAAAAGAAGGATCAACAATACTAGATGACTCATATCAATTGTGCTTACCTATTTATCTTTTGTTAAAATTTTGTCTGATCTATGTTTAATTGGTGTGTGAGGAAACGTTTCTGCTACTCCCCAATATTACCTCACTTTGTACTAAAAATTTTTGTATTGCTTTTACCGTTGTTATATTATATAGATTATCTAAACAGTTTTTTTTTACATTCTACAAAGTACTGAACAATCTATGCTCGATCAGCATGCTATGCTTTTTCTTTATTTCAGGTTTACTATTCTAATTTTTTTTATTGCAGGTTTACTATTCTACTTTTTTTATTGCAGGTATTGTTACTATCTCCTTACAGCCGCGTACATTATATGTTGGTCTGCTTTCTACAACCCCCCCCCCCCTAATCTCCGATTGAGCCCGGTCATTTCTTTGATTTTCTTTGTGTTACGCACGGCTACGAGACAACGTAGCATAAATTTGGCGCCCAACGTGGCTGCCTCGATAAACGTAACATAAATTCTGCTTGCTATTAATTAGAAAGCTTTTTCAGTACACTATAAATATTCTGAAATACTATAATAATAACATTAATCAATATAAGCTTGTTTCAAATGCCAAATAAATAAACAAGAATTACACTTTTTATTTATGATATGTGATAGATTTAAAAAAATCTTATTTATTTTATTTATTAATAATTAATAAATTCTAAATAACTGTATCTAACGAGAGAAACGTTTACTAATATATTACGGCGTTGACGATATCCATTTAATTACTGAACCTGACAAAAGAAGAAAACACATTACAACATTATTCTACCAAAAGTTCAAGAATTTGAAGATATAATAATAAGTTATTCTATTTAATCTATTGATTATGTAACCATTATGCCGACTGACCTGGTTGCACATCAATTTTTGCAGGGAATCTTCATAATGTTAAAGCTGCTGGTAAACGGTAATTTATTTTTCTTAACAACCTGTAAGAGCGAGAGTAGTATAACTATGGAGAAGCTGTGACAGCCCTTTTAAAAGGGCCATAAATATCTTGTAAAGGGTGTGTGTATTATAGAAAAGAGAAGTATGTATGTGTGAAGGTCATGTATTTGTAGGTGTGTGTGTGTGTTAGTATTAGTTAGGTTTGAGGATAACAATAGTATGGCTATGGAGAAGCTGGCCAGCCCTTTTTAAAAGGATCATAAATATCTTCTAAAGGGTGTGCGTATTATATAAAAGAGAAGTATGTATGTGCAGGTGTGTGCGTGTAGGTGTAGGGTATGTATGGGTGGCGGTGATGTTAATGTAGAAGTCGTGCCGCCCTTATGATAAAAGTGTGTAGATATCGATCGGGGCGGTGTTGTTGTTTTATTTTCGAAAAGAAAGGTATGTATCATTATGTGTATAGGTGTGTAGGGCGTGTGTGTTTTTGGGGGGTGTGCGTGGTGGGCATGTGTGTAATCGTTTTAGTCTAAGATGAAATATCGTAAGGGGCGCGCAAGTGGTGCAAACGTGTTTTTGTTTTAAGAATGTGTTTTCGGGTATCGTAGTGGTCGCGTTCGTCGGGTGTGTGTGTGTGTGAGATTAGTTCACGAAAGGAAATATAAAGGTGCGTGCACGCGTCGTATATCGAAAAAATCGAATCGTTCGGGGTATAAATGGTTTAGATGACGTGTGCGTGTATTTTTTGCCCTCCGAGAGAGAAGATGATGAAAGTGCGCTATTTAATTCGTATACATTGTATGAACGAATGCATAATAGAGACGATGACGGAAGTCTGTCTGTCTGGGTCCGCCGCCCGGACGTGTCGGGGTAATAAGAATCGTTTATTTATGAGAGGTCGATGTAGAGGTCAAGTATGTGTGTAGGCGGCGACTTCTTTGTATGCGAGTTTGTAATGATTTAAAATAACGCAGAGATTTCAGATCGTCGGCAAAAAAATACGGGGTCACGATTATCTCATCGGACACGTGCAAGACGTTTCAAGTAATCTTTTAATAATTTGAAAAATGTTACGCTCGATATGTCGTAGGCAATTATGATGAAGTATAAGGAGAATAAGGCTGGGGGAAATAACCGCAAGGTTTTTATTACAGGCGTCAATAAGAAAAAATTGCGTGCTGCGTTTGTATTTGAAAAAAAAAATTTCTCCCCTACTACGAATAATAGTTTCGTCGTCTTGGTAAAAAGAATATCCAAAATATTTTTCTATTTGTTATTGTGTAATTATTCGAACGGTAAACATCGTGTGTGGAAAGTGTAAAAAATGTCTCAAGCTTCGGACGAATTAAAAATTCCAGACGCGCCTACCTCAACGCGTGCAATTTTAAAACAATTGAAAAGTGCTTGCAACGTAGGTCGAAAACGTCACTATGAATCGATGCTGCTAAATCTGAAATGTAATCAGATTGTTTCTAATGCAAAAAGCAAGCGTGATAGGGCGATCAGAGGGGCAGGTATTAGTAAAAAGAATGGATCCGGCGATAATACTAGTGCGAAGGACGACGACGACGAGGGCTATGCGAACGACGTCGAAGTCGACGATCCTGCTGAAAATTTCGATAGATTAACATCAAAGAAGAATGTCAAAAGACGTAGAACGTCGAACAATATCGTGTGGGTCGATTTGAAATCGGCTTTCGCCCGCAGGATACGTTCGAGTGCTGTGGTCAATTTATATCACATAGATCCCATGCAATTTTTATAAGGTGCATTCGCTCTAATAGAGCGACGTTTGAGAAAATGTTTGAGAAAATTCGGCTCTCTTAAAATTAATTTCGTGTTTAACGGTGAATACGTAAAGCCCAACGCATCAACATCATCGTCTTCAGAAGCCGTGGATACATCGTTATCGTCATCATCATCATCGTCATCGCTCAGACATTTTACTACTAAAAATTATAAAATTTTAAAAATTGAAGACTTTCAAACTCAAGTTAAACCCGAAGCCATTCAGGAATTGAACAATAAACTGGGCGAATATACCGAAAAGCAGAGCGGGTTAGCTCTTTCGAGAATATTAAATTTAGGCGTCAATATAAATCATGCAGGAACATATAGTATGCATTCTTAAGGAAGGGGGATAAGAAAATTGTCTACGAGATGATATGTTTATTTTTAATCATATACGTTTGTAATATAGAAGAATGTTGACGGTCGAGGATCTTACGAAATTACCGCTCGAGTATATCGAGAGGCATGCAAGTAAAGACGTCGCCAGAAATTTCGATAAATTACCGGAGTATTTGCAAAACAATTATGGACGCATCGCTATTGTTTAGCGCATGGCTTACAATCGTCGTCGCATGCAGATCAGATAGATGGACCTCCTCTGCAAATAAAATCGTGTCCTGAATGCGCATGTTCTACCCCATATGTACGCGCGCACAACAACACATCGCAGCCCTGCAATAAAACCTATGAATGCAATTAAAATGCTCATTGTTCGAAATGACTCCTAAAGGACCGCCCGCAGCCGTCGCAGCATATCTCGCCTACTCTTTAATATGTAATAATTACCTATACATATTTAAACCGAGCGTGCCCTCCTGGCAAAGAAATCCGGTTCCCGTAGATCCTCCGAATGCATTCGTATGTTTCGAAGTTGTTGAAAATAAAGACGTTTTGGCATTGTCGAAGTCCGAGTCGTCACAACAACAAATAAGATGCTCTCGCTCTAAAGATTAGAAACGTATGGAATTAATTACCATGCAGCTGCAACAGCAATGGCAGCAGCAGCAACAGAACCATTCGGAAGAGGTTCCCTTATCGCCATCATCAGAGACGTCGTCGTCGTCGTCGTCGTCCGCGGTATCGAGAGACCTTTTAATTTATAAAAGTTATCTAGGAGGAGGACGCCTTCAACGACGACGAGAAATAGAAAACGTAGATGGATCCGCCGACGGCGAGGACGGCAACGACGACGACGGAGCCGAATGGTTGAACAATGGATGCGCGGGCGATTGTGTCGGAGACGGAGTTGGCATTGATCCTTTTCTGATGTTTAAAATAAGATTTAAATATAATAGCAGTTTTACGGAGACCGAATGGTACGTCATGCCATGGAATCATAAACGAATCGCCTTCGAAAGAGAAAGAGAGAGCGAGAAAAAAAGATCGAGAATTTGATAGTTCAGATGGTGTATGGACGTATTTAGAACACATCGTACTTATGCAATTAATAGGAGCGTGGGCATACTACATCTATTACAAATATAAAAATAAACTATGCGCGCATGAGCAACATCGTTTGCGCTCGAACGAAAACCTACGCATGCAAAATAATTTTCAGTTCTAACCGGGAGGTATCTTCGTTCAGGGTGTGTGTCTGTGCGCATGAAATTTTGCACTTAATTAAATAGCAATTATGGTGAAGTATATTCAAGACGAAAATAATCATACAAGTGGTGACGACAGTCAAGTATTTTAAATAACGATGATGATGACGTAATTTCGTCATCATCATCATCTACGTGTGCAGTATCTGGATCGCCGCAAGTTTTCTCAGGTATTCATGTCTACGATAACGATCAGGCGATGGATCCCTGATATGTAGCACCGAATACCGATTGAATTCCTCCAAGGAGAATGCGCAATGGTGCGCTCACGGTCATACGATCGAAGTGGGCTTAACCAAACGAAAGAGCAATATGGATTTTAGCCCTGTTATCAGACTTATATGCCCCAACAGATTTTGTAAAGAAGGCGAATTGCAAATGGACGAAAACGAGTGGAAAGATTTGTCGTCTATCAATATCGAACATAAATTTAGAAAATTTTTTCCAACCGCTCGGATACTGCCAAGGTTGCATCTGCAGGCGCTACCGCCGCCTCCGTAGTCGCAGACGTATGGCACTGGAGGCGTGAAATGCATCAGACGATCGACGGATACTTGGAAGTGGAATTTAAAGACGAATACGAGTCTATTCATAGAGTCGAGGTGCAAAACTGCTGCGGCTCTCGCCGCATTAGAATCAACAACAACAACAGGATCCGGATACAATGTTGCGCGAATTTCTCTCTCCGCGAAGAATTTGCAAAAGTGTTTACTCTAGCGCCTCTTATAATGCTCAAATTAGAAATATTGAAAGGACAAGATTTTCAAGAGTTCTACGATAGAAATATAGAGTGCGTCGCCACTTGCCTTCCCGAAGAGTTCGGAGCTTACGCGTATAACAGGTGCAAGAGCAGTAGCGGCGACGGCGACGACGATGGAGGTGAAGGCGTCCCCCTCCTCGAGGATGCTGGACTTTATTCGAACGTGCAGGATCAAATCTTATGTCGAGTCGAGATGATAAGCGAATACGTATTTGGAAATCCATCCCTAAGTACCCTAAACGTTCTTTACGACATCAACAGACTCGGCTTATTAGAAATCACGCGCCATTTCCTAACAAAATTGTCGATGACGTATTATGTTTATATCAAAAGAATTTAAATGTCGAAATGAAACCTTTGTATTTTAAAGATAGTGTATGATCCTTTTTTGTAAATAAAATTTATTCTGTATGCAGTTATTTTTTTATATATATATTTAAATTGTTACGTTATTGCAGGAAAGATGTTAGTCAATGTTGGTACACGGGGTGAAGGGTTGTTCAACAACCTCTTAAATAAATTGCCCTTCGAACTGCACCTTCCTGGTCATAACTTCTGCGGTCCCGGAACCAGGCTACAAGAGCGTTTAAACCGCGGAGACAAAGGTATTAATCCTCTAGACGAAGCGTGCAAGCAGCACGACATCGCGTATTCGCATCACAAAGACGTGGAGCGCAGGCACGAGGCCGACAAGGTCTTGCAAGAAGCGGCTTGGCGGCGAGTCAAGGCCAAAGATTCTAAGTGGTCCGAGAAGCTCGCAGCGTTGGGCGTAACGGCTGCAATGAAAGCGAAACGCAAACTAGGAATGGGAATAGACAAGAAAATGGCCGTGAAACTGGATCGTCGACAGCGAGGAGGAGGACGACGACGACGACAAAAACGACGACGTCGAGTACGTCGATGCTCGGGTAAATTCAAAGACAATAACGGCAACGTCGGCAGAAAATGCTCCTTCAGAGGCGGTCTTATAAGTAAAATATCTAAAGAAATCAGAAAACAAAGCATCAAGAGTAAAGGACACGGAGATGCTTCGCATAATCGTCTCATTTCGAGCGCGATGAATGCCGCAAAATTATAGTCAACAAGATGGGAGGTCGTTCGAAAATTAAAGTACCGCGCATAATACCGGTGCCCAAGCGAGGAGGCTTATTGCCCTTGATTCCGATATTTGCGGGTCTTTCGGCGCTCGGAGCACTGGCCGGCGGAGCGTCGAGCGTTGCAAACGCCATCAATTCGGCCAAAAATGCAAAGAGGTATTTCGACGAGAACGCGCGTCACAACAGAGCCATGGAAGAGAAAAAAGTCGGCAGCGGATTGTATTTAAAGCCTCACAAGAAAGGTAGCGCCTTGTACTTGAAACCTTATCCGGGGGATTCAAAAAACGGATGACTTCGACGGTGTCGAGGAATGCTAAGCTCGCCACCACCACCACCACCACCACCACCCTTACACCTCCCATGCGCGCATTGACCGATCTCGATCTGCACAAATATGCTAAAGGTGTTCCGTATTTTAGAGGCGTGTACATGCGAGACGAGTTGCCGCTAAAAGACGCGACGGAAGCTTAGCACCGCCGTGGCGAAACGAAAGTGGTATTATAAATTTAGACGATGGATCCGGTCCGGACACGCATTGGGTCGGTTATAAAAAGGGCCAATACGGTGATATACTTCGATAGTTTCGGAGACCTGAGGCCTCCGAGGAAGTCTTAAGATATTTTCACGGTAGCGATATATATTATAACGTGGAAAGGGAGCAAGACTTTAACACGATCGTGTGTGGTCATTTAGTGTTGAAATTTTTACATAAAGAACCATAATGCCCTCGAGCGCTACAGTCATGTCTAGGACATTCACGATCTTCGGGTATGGAAATACCATCAGCAGCGGTACGCTATACCCACCTGTGAGACTGAACGATGGCGGCACGTACACCTGCGGCTTGGTGGGTCTTTACACGTGCAACACCGTTCGAAATATTTACGAGGGAAATAATAAGTTCTATTACGATAAAGATAAAAAATCACCATCGACGAGGGATGCTACGAAATAGACGAGCTAAACACGTTCCTGAGAAAAAAGATATTGGAGTCGGCTAAAGCCAACAAAGAAATTAATTCGTCCGTAACTTTGGACGACGACGGATTGGTCGACGGCTTGTTTTCTTTAAGAGCTAATATTAATACCCTAAAGTGCGAAATAAAATCGAAATACTCCGTAGACTTCACGAAGCGCGGCAACATCGGTCGAATGCTGGGATTTTATGATCGAATTTTAGAGGAAGGTCGTTCGCATACGTCCGATCGCGATGTGGAAATAATTTCGGTATCTAATATTTTCGTAGATACTAACATTACGACGGGAGCGTACCGCAATAACCAACTTTGTCATAGCCTTTACGAATTTGGCCTAACCGTGCCCCCAGGCTACAGCATAGAACAACCCAGCAAAATAATTCGTTTCCCTCTGTGCGTGGACGAATTCGATAACATTACGTTGAGACTGGTGGATCATACGGGTGAAGCGGTTAATTTTTCGAAGGATACGTACCTTTGCGTTCGCCTAGAGCTAAGACGCGAATAATAAAATTATTATTAAGTTAAAAATGGGCGTCGTTTACGATGACGAGCGTCAGCATCAGCAGCAGCAGCAGCAGCAGTAACAGACGTTAGCCGCAGTCGTCAATATACCTAAGAAAAAATCCGCGCGTTGGTCATTGTTATCGTCGTTGCTGCCGAAGTCTTCTTCTTCTTCCTCAAAAACAAACTTATATAAAACGCAAAAAACGTTCTCGAAATCTGCAGTCGCACGCAAATCATCGTTAGGCCATAACGAAATAAAAAGCGGAAGAGGTGTGAAAAAGCGACATCATATTAAAAAGAAGAAGAAGAAGAACCTCGCTCTTAGTCGCGCAGACGCAAGTTTCTTAAAAGCGCTCGGCTACAAGCTTTTGAATACGAGAAAGAAAAAAAGTACTAGAAATGGCTAAACGTGGCGGTAAAATACGTGGTGATTTTGGTAGTAGCACGAAAATGGTCGCAGATCACATCTCGTCGGTGATTAGTTCTCCTTTGAAGAAATTACGTTTCGACGAGGTGGCCAAATTAGACGTATTCAAAAGGCATCGCCACGAAGAGACAATTTCGAAAGAAGATTATTATTTGTATTTACCCTTCACGCGAAACACAGACCACAGCGATAGAGTGATTATAGAAATCCAAAATTCCGATGCTATAACCGCAACCTACGACAGTTACATTAATATTAAGGGAACGTTTTCGGTGAAAACCGAAGGTAAACCGTATACGATAACGAACAACGCAATATTATTCTTGTTCGATGAAATACAGTACAAATTGGGGAGCACGCATGTGGTTGACGTTTGTAAGCAGCCTGGTATAACGTGCACGATGAAGGGTCTCGCTTCGTATCACAAAAAATTCAACGCTTTGAGCAATAGCACCTGGGACCCTCGAGGAGATACAAACGCCGACATTTTTAAGAACGGACGCTTCTCGTGCAATGTGCCTCTAAAGCATATTTTTGGATTTTGCGAGGATTATAAGCGAGCCGTCGTAAACATGCCGCAAGAGCTTGTTTTAATTAGATCCAAGAGCGACGTCAATTGTTACAAGAGCGACGAAAACGAGCTAACATTTAAAATTACTAAAATATCGTGGGAGGTTCCGCATTTAAAGCTTAGCGATGAATCGAAATTAAATTTATTCCATCATTTGCATAAAAATCCCAGAATTGTGGTTTACTTTCGTCGCTGGGAGCTTCACGAGTTTCCGTCCTTTCCGTCTTCGAAAATTCACGTTTGGCGTATTAAGAATTCGAACGAATTAGAAAAACCTCGATGGATTCTATTTACTCTTCAGCATGGCAAGTATGATAATGCGAAGCAATCGGCAGCCCAGTTTGATCACTGCGATCTGACAAATTTAAAACTATACCTTAATTCCCAAGAATTTCCACTTCAAGATATGAATTCGGACTTTGCCAATAACGATTATTCGACCCCGTTCATGCAGTATTCGAAATTTCCGGAAAACCATTATGCAGGCGCGAGCAATTTGAGCTACGCTCTGCGTTGTTTGAACGACTATCAGCAATTTGGCAATTGTCCCGTGTTCGTGATCGATTGCAGTCGTCAAGAAGAATCTATTAAAAATTCGGCCGTTGATATACGTCTCGAAATCGAATCCAGCAACATTTTCGATCAAACCACTAAAGCATACTGCTTAATTTTGCACGACTCTATATTCGAATACGATCCGTTTACGGAAATCGTTACGCGTCATATTAGCGAATAATAGACATGAAGGTTATTAAACAGAAACAATCTCTACCGGTTGCAAATATGGATCTAACGGTCGAACAGGATGATCCTTATTCCTATTTTGGAACGCGCAAAAAGCACGGAGATCTCTTACCGGCCAGCATAAGATGCATCGTATGCGGACCTTCTGCGTGCGGTAAAACAAACCTGATTTTGAGTTTGTTTCTGGCACCCAACGGATTGGAATTTGAAAACGTTTACATTTACTCCAAGTCGCTATTTCAGCCCAAATACGATTTTTTTGAGTCGAGTTTTGAGACCGATCAAGGGACTAGGCTATTACGAATTTAGCGAAAATTCCGAAATAATTTCACCGCAAGATGCTAAGAGTAATTCGATTTTCATTTTCGACGACATTCAATGTCACGAACAAAACGCGATTCGTCAATATTTTTTCAATGAGCCGTCATAAGAATATAGACGCGTTCTATTTCAGCCAATCGTATGCAAGAATACCGAAGCATCTTATTCGCGACAATACAAATTTAATTATAGTTTTTTCGCAAGACGAAATGAACTTAAGACAGATCTATTCGGAGCACATTAATACCGACATGAGCTTCGAAGATTTCAAAAAGATGTGCCGTCTAGCGTGTGAAAAAAAAGACGACGATGGCAATAAAGCCGGATACGGATTCTTAGTGGTAGACAAAGAAAAAGCCATAAACGAGGGCCGCTACCGTAAAGGATTCGATCATTACATATGTATTTAAAATCACGACGTTCGAGCGAACTTTCATCAACGCAATGTCTGCGGCTGCGATGAGACGAGGACGACGACGACGACGACGTTACTCTACGAATTTAAATCGAGCCGTAGTGCAGGCCACTAAAACGATAAGAAAAAAGTTTTTAGATTTTAAACGAGATCAAAATCGAGCTCAATTAAAATACGGAATGAAGCATGCTCAATTACTAGAACCGTTAAAATCGCTATCAAAATTCTCTGCAAGTAAAAATCCTAATTATATTCGACGTCAGAATGCGGAGCACGAATCTGATAATGTCGGCGACGGTTCAGATGTCTTACTTAAAAGTATGCCGACATCCTGTCCAAAAGCGAGGATCCCAATATAGACGATACCGGAATCGGCATTCAATACGACGACCTTTCGAATAAATGGTCTATGGGCAATTCAGAGTTAGCTATTGCAGACGACGTATCTACGATTAATATTAGAAATAAAAATATCCTATTACGGAGGGCTTACTTCGATTGTTAACTTATAAAAAATCCTTCGAATAAGAAAACGCCTGCTGGCAATCCTTCCGAGCTAGATGTAAAAATTACATCGATATTTTGAAGAAAACCAATGCATATAATAAACTGTTTCGCAAGGATCTGACTAAAACGCCCAAATATAAAAATTATATCGTTCCGAATTTAACACCGTCGCCCGTGGCGACTACAATATCTACGCCTCCTCCCTCGCCGCAGCATGCTTCGTCGTCGTCACCGTCGTCGTTGTCGTCAAGAGAAATGAATACAGCATCGGCGACTCCTACGATTCCCATGCAATTACGATCCAAAATAACGAAGAAAAAGAAAGGTCTCGGTATGGATAATTTATCGAAAAAAAGACAGCCATCGAGTAATATAAGCAGAATTTGGCGATACAAAAAATTCGATAATTCTAATCATGAGATAGAATACGTTCATTGGGACTCGCCGGCCGAGCTGGTGAGCCGGCTTCGTTTGTTGATGGCCGAACGTTCGGCGGGCAACAATAGCTCTCAGAATCAAAACGAATTTCTTTCTATTATATCCGAATTAAAGGAGGCGAAATTAATCGCCTAATAAAATATACACGTCCTATAGAATAGTCTCAGAAATAAAATGGTCGTCGATAAATTTGGAAGAGCGTATGTTGCCAGAGACTCTGGAGGCGGAGGGTTTGGTAATACCGCTGCGCGGGCCTCCTGGTGTAGGCTTTAAACTAACTCCGGAAGGCGATTTCAACATAGAAAATAGAAAACTTTGCAACGTAGGCAATCCCGTGACCGGAACGGATGCGGTAAATAAACGAAGCGCCTTGGTATTGGACGAGGACGAGAAAATAGTTAACTTGAAGGATTTTAGAATAGTGAATTTGGCCGATCCTAAAAATCAAACGACGGCGTAAACTTAAAATTTTGCAGCGAAGAACTCAATCTGCGTATAGGCAAAGCATTGGAAATATGTTTGACCGCTTCATCTTCGGGAAAAACGCATGCTAATAAGAAACTTAAATTTGACGCCAAGTCGCGATCCATTGTAAATTTGCACGACCCCGCAGAGCTCGGCGATGCCGTTAACAAGAGATACGTGGACTCGACGTTGTCAGAAAAAGCGCAAAATTTTATGAAACTAACCACGATCGACGACGGTAAGGCCAAGAACTTCGACTCTCGAGGCTTGAGAATTGTCAACATAGGCGAGGCCGAAGATGAGCACGATGCCGTTTCTAAGTTCTATGTGGACGCGAGAATACAAAATCTTATCGAAGATCATTCGAGATGTATTGCAATCGGTCGTTCAAGTGTTGAACGAAGTTGTTTTAAACACGAACTTCCTGATTTTCAACCACTTGAAATTAGACGGGGTCAAGACGTCTGCTGGAGACGATTTACAATTTCACAAAATTAATACCGACGTTATAAGACACCTGCACGTGTTATTGGAGCAAGATAAAGCCTCGTCGTCTAACTCTCATACTCGTGTCAAACCTTAAAAATGTCTAAGAAATATAACGATAAGGAAATACTAGTGGATGAACTGCACAGAGGGGTTAGAATAAATTTTCAACGTCGAAGAACGATCATCAAATCTTATCACGACTTATTCCAAGCCGATATTGCTGAATTTATTCCATATTCGAAATATAATAAAGGGCATAAGTATATTCTACTCGTGATCGATTGCTATTCGAAATATTTATGGACGAGACCGCTTAAATCCAAGAATGGCCATGAAGTCACATCTGCGATGCGCGAGATTTTAAATGAAATTAAAAGATCGCGGCCGCCTTTACCGAAAAATCTGCAAACAGATAATGGTACAGAATTTTATAACGGCCAATTTGCACGGCTGATGAAGGAATATGGCGATATTAATCATTACTCCACATATAGCTCAATCAAAGCCGCCATCGTAGAACGTGCAATCAGAACGATAAAAACAAACTGTATAAAGCTTTTAGTCTGAGAGGCAAATGGAAGTGGATTGATATAATCGATTCGATTGTATCGAAATACAACGATACGGTGCATTCGGCCACTAAAAGAAAACCCAAAATGTGACCGCGAAAACGCGTCTGAAAGTTTACGATAAATTAAAACTGGCGACTAGAAAACCTGTTATGCTGTGGACGACTTTGTACGCATTTCAAAATATAGAAGTATTTTTCTAAGGGCTACAATGCAAACTGGAGCGAGGAAACGTTTAAAATATGTAAAGTGTTTCGAGCAAATCCGACTACTTATTTACTCGTCGACATGCGTGGCGATCCAGTATTGGGACAGTTTTATGAAGCTGAGCTGCAGAAAACGAGAGTTCCAAATATTTACCTTATCGAGAAAATACTAAGGCGAAAAGGAACCAAAATTCTCGTCAAATGGTTGGGCTTCCAAGAGCCTTCCTGGATTCAAAAAGCTGATCTTATATAGATTGTTACATTTAAAAATAAAACATTTGTTTTTATATTTTTATTATATAAATATGTACATTTCAAAAATAAAAATTTGTTTCTTTTTTTGTTGATTTTTTATTATACATTTTTTTGATCTTGTAAAAATAAGAAAGAGAGACGCTACAACTGCGATACTTTGACATGCAGCAGCACTTAAAATGTATTATTTTAGTTTATTTTATACATAATATAAAAAATAAAAATACAATGCAGTTTTTTATCTTGCCTTGTTACAATATTTTAATTAATTTTATAATAAATATAAAAATAACAAAATACAATGCTGTTTTTTTCTTGATTACAATATAACAAAGAGAGCCTCTACAACAGCGCTTAAAATATATTTTAAATTAATTTTATACATAATATAAAAATTAAAAAAAATACAATGCGGTTTTTATAATATAAAAATACAAAAGACAATGCAATTTTTTATCGTTACAAGATTTTAATTATTTTTTATAATAAACATGCAATTCACAAAATAAAATATGGTTTTATTCAAAGGTCCTTTATTAGATAGTGCCCATGAGGCAAAGTATCTATTCCGTTAGATAAAATGTATCTTTTATCATCTTGATAACTTAAAGAAATTTTCGTCTGACGTATGGAATATACCTTATGCAAATATGATCGTATGCTATTTTGGTCTCGTTCTATAACTACTTTATTTCGTAACGTATCGAGATAGTGATCGAAACAGATTTGCCGATCGATAATGTACTTTTAACACCCTTAGCCTTCTTTATTATCTCACGGCCTTCTATTTTTAAAGAGCACATTTTCGATCGAAGGCCTACAAAGTGCGTTAAAATACGACCTCTAGTTTCGTCTTTCATAAGACCAATGACTTTTTTATTAATTAAAGGAATTTTATAGATGTTATCGGGATCATAAGCGCTCGTATCAAATTTTTCTAGATTCGTCTTTATACACTCTTCATAGAAATCATTGCACGTCACACTATACAAAAGGCTGTCGGTGTCCATGTAGCATAATTCGCAATTATTTGCAAATTTTGCCTTCATGAAATTGTAGTGAAAATCATATAATTCAATTTTTGATAATTCTAAGATGGCCATACCTATGTAGATAGGTTTGTTGAACTCTATCTCTGTTTTGCTCAATTCAATCGCGACCAGATTTTTGTCAAAATCGTTGCCGAATGGAAATTTGGTTTGGAAATTAAAGATAGAGCACCATACCGACCGCTCCAATGAGTCACTAATTTTATGACACGTCTTTTCTAACATTCTCCATTGTTTTACCAAAATGGAATTGTTTGCAAATTTATATAGATTTTGTGCAAATTCCGTTTTAGCCTCCGTGCGCATTCTTGTATTTAATTCGACAAACGGTCTCAACCAAGGAGACTGACCGAATTCTAAAACCTTATGAACGCGCGTCATAACTACGCCCGCAGATAAATAAACCTGGAGATTTCTGTAATGCACAACGTAGTTGCACTTTTCGTGAGAGTGCACATTAATTTTGAAAATTTCGAGCCCGGAGGCGTGCCCTGTTCTGGGCACATCGGCAACTCTTTCTGAGCGTCGTGAATGTCCGTAGGAAATTCCAAGTCGCATTCAATAATATAACCTTTATCGCTCGTAATGCTCACCGTTGTAACATTAAATTTTAATATTTCTTCAGGCGTTAGCCATTTGAAATCCCGTAAGGCAAATAGCAAGATTCGGCATGACCATGGAGATTATTAATATCTCCGTAAAATAAAAATTTATTCGGCTTGGATGGATCATGCGTGGGGGGATAATATTTATTATTGGATTCTACATATCGTTTTACGACTTGAGTAAGGCCCCCCCGAATGCCTCTTTCGATCATTAAAAACATGTCGACGTCACAAATTAGTTCTAGCCTGATTTTAGTATATAATAACATGCTAGACCACGAGTAGCTCGCCAAAGTCACAAAATTTAAGGGATCCAATTTGTATGTTTCAAGACAATTTTTTCTAAAGTCTTGGAATATATCGCAAAGTAAAAGAATGTCGCATTTTAAATATAGGTCCGCGTAGTCGCCTAAATTTTTGCATTTAAAAGTGCTCCATACGGTTT
This sequence comes from Platerodrilus igneus, assembly GCA_036346225.1. Classification (NCBI taxonomy): domain Eukaryota; kingdom Metazoa; phylum Arthropoda; class Insecta; order Coleoptera; family Lycidae; genus Platerodrilus; species Platerodrilus igneus. The sequence continues at coordinate 962,998 of JARFIW010000813.1, forward strand.
GCGCATGAATATATTCCGATTCTTCAATATGTGATTCATTAAGATTGCTATAAAAACATTCTATAGGAGAAAGATTTTCTTCGCTTAATTTCAAAATGTCATCCAAATACTCGTAGGGAAAAATACCCTTGCGCATTAGCAATTTAATGCGATCCGGTTTTAGTGAACTAAATTCCTTTTTTAAAACTTTAAAGTCATCGAAAGACAACTCGCATGCTAATTTTTCCAATGACATTGCCATAAAGCGAAAGGAATCTATGAATCTGAACGTCACATTTGCGTCGTTGTATTTTTAGAAAATGTTATGTATTTTCATTATTCAAGGGTATTATATTCATGGGGCCTTCGAAAGCGTTAGCAAGCTCTTTAATAATAAAATGAGCATCATAATTGCTCAAATTATGATAGAATACGGGAATAATTGGAAATAACCTAAAATTTAAATTACAGCTGCTATGCGCAACACCTCTTACAGAACCATTCATGTGATCGTGATCGATAACCTTTTCGTCGTCCGGCAAGAAATCGACTTCGCAAATAAATCACGTTTTTGCCGTCGAGGCATCTATAGAGGACGTAGCAGGCTCGTTTTTTTTAAAAAATGCGCTCCCATAACATATGGCAATATGTTTTAATTGTCGCACAAACCAAGAAATGCAGTCTGTGCCTGTGTATGAACTGTAATATGAAAGAGATTCGTCATATCCACAATAAAAATAATATCCTATTGAAAACGGAATATGTTCCTGGTATTTGAAAGTGCGTTCTGATTCGGAAGCTCAATCGGTTTTTTTAATAAGGCATTCTATGTCGGAATAAACCGCCATCGGCACAGGTATTTTATACCTAAAATCTTTAAATTGTAAATATTTGTTTTTTTCGGCGGGTAAAATAACACGACACTCGTTAAGTTTTTCGCATACTTGCTCGTGGGCATCGAGACGTTTGCGATCGTAAAAATAGGAGAGACATCTATCGCATACGTAAAAGTGACCCGTATGTTTAGTTAATTGACCTCTCACAAGTGAGGCTAAATTTTTTATAAGACAATAATGATATCTAACGCCCCGGCCTCGTCGCCGCCGTCGTCGTCGTCGTCGTCGTCGCCGTTGACGTCTTCGCTGTCGTCAGAATTAAATTTTGATGACTCGTCGACATACGCATCTTCAACAATTAACAGATTAACGTGTTTATCTCGTTTTTGGCTAGTTAATTGTACCGGTGTTACGATGTATCGAGCGCGTTTTAAAATAAGAGCAAAAACATTTACAGAAATATCATTCTGCTTTTCGAATTTCGATATATCCGATATAGGCATGGGGCTGACCAAATTTTTCATATTAAAAATTTCTGTAAAATGCGGATACGAAGTTGTGCGAGTAGCATGCTTACCTGCTGTAGGCTTAATTATTCCGGCTAAAACGCTCCAATAAAAGCATGAAAAATCATTGTTTCTAATATTTAAACAGGCCTTTTTGTTTTGAATTGCGATAGGAAGAGGCATGAAACAACTCGCGTGAAACATATCTTAGCATTTATTAATATTAACATTTAGAAATAATATTTCGGATAGCGTGAATCCTGACCCGTGCATTGCGTCGTTCTCTATTTTATCCAACAAGCGTGTTGCGATATTGCACGCAAACCACTCGTTAAACTTCTCTAAATTGCCGAAACAAATTAAAAGTTGGGCGTCGAAAAATACCTAGTTTGAAACTCATTTTCGTTACGCGCGACGGAAAATTTGAAAAATCGCACGCTAACACGACATTAATTTTAAGGTTTACCGAGTGATTTTTAAAAATCGTATACAATTTGAATAAAATTAGTTTTTTACAATCTTTGATAAATAAATTAAGATCTTGATGTGCAACATTAATAATTTGAGCTGTTTGAATTCTCGATTTAAACGCAGACACGATTGGCTTCCAAACCAATTCAGAATGTTGAGGCGTGCTCCGAGAATACATCCATTGTTTAGGAACATTCTGCCGCAGTAGTTTTTTAATAGATTTTAAATAGCATTTTATATCTTTTCATATGGCATAGAAGATTTTCGAATAGATTCAGATAACTAGCCGAGAGCGAAGAAGTTTGTTTCCCCGTTCTTAAAATCGATTCGGTGTTGTGAATGTGTGATTTTAATATTCGAACCCAATTGCGAAATACTTTAGTTTTACGACATTTCGTTAAAATTGCGTGCACTTTTCGATACAACTGTAGCATCTGATCACAACACATCGAAACGCCCGCGTCAGCTTCGATTTTTCTGTTAGTTAACTTTTTTTTTTCGTATTTCAATGCCAACTTTCTGTATTTTGAGCCGTGCAATTTTACTAATACGTTTGGCGTATCGTCCTTGGGCGATAAATCGCACGACCATAAAATGGCTTCTAATTCGGCATGCAGTTCCCGTTTTATTCTAACAAGTTGTACGAGTTTAAAAATCTTATACAAAGGGATAAGTCTATAGCATATTTTTCTGAATCTGTAATTTTTAGATGATTTTATAGAAAATACATCTGTCGTTCTAATACATTTACTATAAACAAATAAATCGCCGATTTCATGCAAGCGCATGCGGAGGGTTTTTCTACAAATCAACAAAGAATTAATAAATTGAGTTGAAAACACGAATTCTCTATTTTTTAAGTCCACGTATAGGCAATCGGTTCTTAGAGTTGCATAAAAGAAAATGTCACTTTCACATTTATACTGAAAATTAAACACTGTTTTTAATGGCGATACGGCAGATTGATCTACAAATCTAAATAACCTAATACCGGCCGAGATGCTTTCGCTAATATTATAAAATGCCTTTCGGTCGTAATTACATAAATTAAAAAGCTTTTCTTTCATACGAGACACGTCGGTGAAGCAAAACGCTATTGTGTTAGAATACAAATCTTCTAAGCACGTTAAATTGTCGATCAAATTAAACTGCATGCAAAATAGAAAAAGGGCTCGAGACCCAATCAAAAAACCGTCCCGATATTTAAAGTCTTTTAATAAGCAGGCAATTCCTTGCATGCGATTCTATAAAAATTATGTGGATAATCCGCAATTAGCATATCACGATTGTAATGGGTTGCTGATCTAATTCTATATTCAATACTCATAACTTTAAAAAATCAAGATGTAAAAATACTAAAATTATAAAAATTAATTACCATGTATAGGTAGGTATTCTAGTGTGATGACGATACGGATGGCTTGTTTTGCTCTTGCCGTTCTTGATTTTCCTTGGGAGGATCCGTGAGGGCCGATGATGGATCCTTTTGTTTTTCGCCCATGCAGCAGAAGGAAATGCTCGCAGCAGGATTAGGTTTACCTTTAAAATAAACGAATTTCGTATTAGTTTTTTAAATAAAAAATTAAAAAATTAAATACTAACCAACTTCGAATGCTCCTAGGTAGTGCAAACAAAGGCATTCCTGTTTATTCAGCTCCTCGATATCTTTGTCGCTAATTACGTCCGCGATTCTCTGCGGAAGGAACACAACGCATTCTTCTAATTCGACGAGAATGAGTCGAGAATTCTTTTTTGACTGAAGAGATTTGATGCTTAAAACCGGATAAGGGCGCTGTAGCTCGAGATCCTTAACTTTTACGGCCTTCTTCCTATCGATGCGGCTTACTGAATTGATTTTTTTAATTAAGTCCATATTTTATTTCTAATTACGAATATAATTACATAAAGTTAAAAAATATATTTACAATTATTACCTGTTTTAATGCAAGCTGCACGATGACAAACACGTTGTACGACTCTCAAACTTATATTTTACCAGATAAAAATCCTTACAAGGGATCCTCTATTTATATCACTCCGAATGACGTACAATTTATTACGCATCTGAATACCGCTTCCCAAGCACATACACGATTAAGACATTAACGATAGCAATTCATTAGAATTAAATAGCATTGCCCTTGTCTGGACAAAAAAAAACTCATTCAAATTAAAACGTTATCTTTTATTATGCGGATATTGAAATCGCATAAAAATTAATGATGCATATTTTTTATTCAAAGATGTAAGTAACTAAGACATTTTCCCCGACTTGGCATTGATAAAGAATATAAAAATTTCAATCGTCTATATTTCGAGGATCTATAAACCCCATATTTGTTAAAAATAATGGGCTCCTATATAATTAATGATTCAAAACGATGATGTAATCATGAACTACAGTATTTTCTTTACGCGTTCGAAGAAACTATCTTTTATGCATACAATGTTTTAATCAAAAGCGATTCCCCGACTTCGATAATAAAAAATAATTATACAAACATACTCGATCTTTTATATTTAACTTCCGCTTCATACAATGTATACTATACAAAATTTACGAGAACACTTTTTATTTCTCGGCAAAAATACAATTTCGTCATCGTCTATGCTTTGATTCATGTAATGTATACAAATTAAGGAAAGGGCTTTTTTATTTTCAGCAACAATACACACGTCATCGAACCATTTATACCGAAACAATTACATTACTGAACAATTCAATATACACCTTCATATTTTCTCATTAAAAAACGCGATACAAACGCAGCACGCAATTTTTCTTATTGACACCTGTAATAAAAACCTTGCGGTTATTTCCCCCAGCCTTATTCTCCTTATACTTCATCATAATTGCCTACGACATATCGAGCGTAACATTTTTCAAATTATTAAAAGATTACTTGAAACGTCTTGCACGTGTCCGATGAGATAATCGTGACCCCGTATTTTTTTGCCGACGATCTGAAATCTCTGCGTTATTTTAAATACTTCATCATAATTGCCTACGACATATCGAGCGTAACATTTTTCAAATTATTAAAAGATTACTTGAAACGTCTTGCACGTGTCCGATGAGATAATCGTGACCCCGTATTTTAAATTACTACAAACTCACAGGCTTCCGTCATCGTCTCTATTATGCATTCGTTCATACAATGTATACGAATTAAATAGCGCACTTTCATCATCTTCTCTCTCGGAGGCAAAAAATACACGCACACGTCATCGAAACCATTTATACCCCGAACGATTCGATTTTTTCGATATACGACGCGTGCACGCACCTTTATATTTCCTTTCGTGAACTAATCTCACACACACACACACACCCCCGACGAACGCGACCACTACGATACCCGAAAACACATTCTTAAAACAAAAACACGTTCGCACCACTTGCGCGCCCCTTACGATATTTCATCTTAGACTAAAACGATTACACACACGCCCACCACGCACACCCCCCAAAACACACACGCCCTACACACCTATACACATAATGATACATACCTTTCTTTTCGAAAATAAAACAACAACACCGCCCCGATCGATATCTACACACTTTTATCATAAGGGCGGCACGACTTTTACATTAACATCACCGCCACCCATACATACGCTACACCTACACGCACACACCTGCACATACATACTTCTCTTTTATATAATACGCACACCCTTTACAAGATATTTATGATCCTTTTAAAAAGGGCTGGCCAGCTTCTCCATAGCCATACTATTGTTATCCTCAAACCTAACTAATACTAACACACACACACACCTACACATACATGACCTTCACACATACATACTTCTCTTTTCTATAATACACACACCCTTTACAAGATATTTACGGCCCTTTTAAAAGGGCTGTCACAGCTTCTCCATAGTTATACTACTAGCGAGGACCTCTTACTTACAATAATATTGGCGTAGCAACATCTTCTGCTGTCCATTTAACTTGTTTATCACACTTCAGTTATCGAATTTGCCCTGGTGTAAACATTTTTTGCACCGATTGCAATTCATTTTTTTGCTTTTTCACAAGAAATTTTAATGTGTTGGCACATCCTCTGAGGTGAAAGGTGAAAAGAAAAGATATCATAAAATTGAATCCTGTGTAAATAGGTATATACCATCTTTCAGTTTGAGTTGCAACACATATATTTTTCTAACTTTGTGTCGATTGTTATTTCTTTCCTTCTTACAGGTAAGTCTTCCACATATTCTATAGAATGTACAGGTCTACAAAAACGAAGAATATCAAAATGTATGTACAATTTGAAATATTATTTTATTTACTTATACAAGCTTTTTATCAATCGCCGTCTTTCTACCCTTTTCTTGCGTTCGTTTTTGTGACTAGCTTTCTTCATTAATTTAATTGATTATATGGCTTCGGGTTTTAACTTCTATTTATTATGTGGCAAATTAATTTTTTTTCAGGCAATTATCATTGTCCATGATGTGTTTCGAACATGTTCTTGTCGTTTTAACACTAAATTTATGCTATTGATAGCATTCATGCACTCGCGTCTCACAATTAGACTTGACATTGGGTAACGAAAAATATCGACAACCGGCTTTTAAGTCTTGCTCTTATTTTGTTGTTACTAGAACAATCCGCAATGCACAAAGCATCATTTACAAATGTTCAAATACGCCATTAATTTAAACAGAACGCCATACACTTCGTGAAACAAATCAGTTGACAATTCACACTAGATGTACACTTTATGAGTTGTAGGTCACAGACTAACGTTACGTAGGAATAAAAAAGTGAATACTAGGTGCACGTGGGCCAGAGGCGGCACCAACGGGCCCGCACTGTGGAGGCTGTGATCGTAGGAGTACCATAAACGTATTCAATAATAGTTCACATATTGCCATATTTACTATTGACAATTTTTCGTTAAACTTCCTCTTTAAACAAAAAATGTCTTCTTTTGAAGGATCTGATTCTAAGAAAAACGAACAAAGAACGTACACCATTGTGTTGCTTTTGAAATCGTTAAAAACACATTTTTAGATTGTTTGTAAGCTTTAGGGCTTCATAATCCGTATTTGCTTTATACGATGTAGTAAAAAGAGATAACGTGTCCATGATGACTGACTGCTGGAAAGTGTTATCTTATCTTGTAATTCTGTGAGTTGTGGGCAGGTATGATATGTTCTTAACATTTGTTTTGCAAGAAACTTAAATGAAAAACTGACGAGGTCGGATACTAGAGAATAAAATGTTTTGTAAAATCCACAAGGTTTCAAGAAAGTGTTTATTTTAAGATTTGGTTTCCGTTATTTCCTTCTAAGAAGTTCAATAACTGGTCATGATAGTTCTTATATTTGTTGTATGACCATATTCTAATTTTGTACGTAATATGTATCAGAATGAAACTCAGAGTAGAACACTGCGTTTGTAGTTTCTGTTTTGTGCGTTTGTAAAGAATATCTTGCTACTGTTGAATTAAATAATTTTGACTTGTCATTATTTTAATTTATTTAAAAACATCGGTTTTATTATCCCTTATTTCAGCAGTTTTGATCGGATAGTAATTAGGAAATTATTGAAATGAGTTTAAACAAGCCATAGTATTTAGGTGGTGCTCAAAAACGTAAAATGGGACGTGAAAAAGAATAATCTATTAGGATATTAGCGAAAATAGATGTTTTCTTTAAAAAGGCAAATACAGATTTGGTACCGAGCTGTAGTGGTATAAGCAGTAGTAGTGTCGGTGTGCATAGTCATAATAATGATGATATTATAAATTACGACTTGATCCAAACATTGAATATGCACTTGCTTCAAGAACTGACGATAACTTAGGATTATAAGAAACTACTTTTGAGTCTGGGCTTGAGAGTACTGTAGTACTGTAGTTACTGACAGTGACCGAGGACAATACATTCAAGATTTAAATGACGAAATGAAGATAAAAATTATCAGTTTAGGATCTTATCAGCCAAACGGCCATTTTCCTAAAGATCCGGTATCAAAGAGAAGTTTTAGTAACAAGTATTATCAAACTAAAGCTAAAACTTTCCAAGCTACTCATAGATTTGCTGGCTCTTTTCGGACAGGGGAGCAAAAGTATTAATGATGATTGGTGTAATGGTACCGTTAACGACTGCCAAGGATTTACAAAAAGTATGGCTAAATACGAACCTTCTGTGGTTCATCTTACTTCTTGTTTAACTTATGACCAGTGGAAAAATAGTAAAACGATTATATCACATTTTGCCAAAAACAACATTTAAGCAAAAGTTGTTGCTATTCTATCTAGAATTGTAAATGTTATTTTAACTTTGACAAGATGCAACATTTCCTTTATGGATCACAATGAAAGCGAATCATCCCAGAATAAGGGCAACTTTTGGAATATTGTTGGTTTGTTGGCTTTGTATGACTCATTACTAAAAGCCCACATTGAAAATCCAAACAATAGATAGAATATTTCATTCCAAAAATACAGAATTAACTAATACACCTTCTGTCGACTTCTTTATTAAGACATCTTATGTGAAATTAGACAAGCTCCGTTTTTTCTCTTTTGCTGGATACTAGTCAAGATACCTGTAGAAGGTTATGATGGTGCTGCACATATGAGTGGTATATATAGGGGTCTTCAAGCGCGTATCAAAAATCGGAGTCCAGCAGTTGTTTACGTACATTGCGCCTCGCACAATTTAAAGCTACCATTAAATTATGCTGTCAGTGATATTTTGGAAATTAGCAAATTTTACACTACCGTCGAACAAATTTACGTTTACTTTAGTGAAAACTTGCTACGTTTGCATAGGTTAAACGAAGTAAAGAAGACGAAATGTACATTCAAGAGGCTTTGTCCAACTAGATGGTCACCAAGATTTGATTGCCTGTTTTCTTTAAGAACGAATTTGGTTGGTGTTATAAGTTGTCTCGAAAATATAATTTTTTTATTAAATAAAATATCTGAAAAAAGAGAAGTTTTAATGATTAAAAATGAAGTAAATTTCTTCGAGTTCGTCGTGATTAATATTTTCCAGTGTAAAATATTACAATCTACTAAGGTAATTTAAAAATATTTACAACAACACTCAATTGATTTGTTAACAGCCGCATCACTTTTACTTACAGTCCAAAATAAGATAATCACATTAAGAAAGTAATTTTTCAGCGATATTTTGAAATAAGCCGAAAATATCATAAAAATAGCCTCTACTTTTAAAACTAAACGACAGCGTTACACTAAAATTTTTTTTGATGAATTGACGGTAGATGAACACATAAAAAACTAGAAGAAAAGTTTAGAATAACCGTATTCAATGTTTGTCTAGACGTCATAATTCAACAACTGACAACACGTTTTGTTAGCATGAACGATATTTCGATCAAATTCGCAATTCTACAAACAGGAAACATCTCAGTGTTTGGCTTGATGAAGAAATTATCAAAAGAAGCAAACATACTGTGTAAATTTTATCTAGATGACTTTTGTTTTCTACATTTCCTCTACAAATTTTTAGTTTTCGAACGATAATGAAAGAGAAAAGTAAAAATCTTTCTTCAGTTAAAGAAGTGTCCGAATTAGTAATTGTTCTATCCCTAGTAGTGTACCGGATTTGTGTGCAGTATTACAATTATATTTAACTTTGCCGGCTACCACTGCTTCGTCCGAAATCGTTCAGTAAGCTTAAGCTCATTAAGACCAACTTGCATAGCACCATGTTCTAAATGAGTCTTAGTTTATTAACATTCCTTTCTATTGAAAGTGAACGAGCTTAGAACATTGTAGTGGAAAGTGTAGTTCATGAGTTTTTATTAACAAAAGAAAACATCTTTTAGAAAGTTATTGTGAACAATTCTGCATAATTGAAATTTTCGTTTAGTTATGTGTTTAGAATGTCTTATATTATAATTAGAACCTAAGCATTTAGTATTTATAAAACTCGGTATTTCAAGTGTTTTTAAAATTTTGCAAGTTAACCAAAAGGGGCCCCATTTAATTTTTCTTGCAGAGGGGGTTCATCAATTCTGGCGTGGGAATATCTTTCTAATTATAGTATAATGATTTAGCACAATGCTTATGTGCAGCATGTTTTAGGTATATGTTGTATATTTCAGTAGCTTACATTTCATAACTGCAACTCAAACTTGTTCCTAGTGTTAGGTGTGTTATAGGTTTACCAGAACCCTCTTAATTGGAGGTGTCAATACGTAGTTGTCAGCCTACCCAATACTTTTTAACCACTAACCTGTTTACTACTAAACAAAACCCCTATAAAATATTTATAAACTGCATACAAATATGAAGAGAAAATTTTCCATGGATACTTTTATTAGTTATTTATATTTCTTCATGTTTACCAACTCAATGAAAATATCTTTTTCCCCTTACAAAGAGTTTAACCTTGCCTTGTTTGATATTGTGTATTTTCATATAGAAGGAAATAAATTGAATGAAATTTGTAGTCGACAAGAACGCTGTTGTTGAAATGGATTTCAGTGGCTGCTTATGTTTATGTGACATACAATATAGCAAAAACTAAACATAAAAACCCCAAAATACTTGGAGCACCATCGAAAAATATAATATTGCCCTAAGTTGGTTGAAAATTGATATTAAAGCTTTAACAATTTAATTTCAAGGAACACAAGGAGTATGGGTTCACTGAAGTGGATCGTTTCCAAAGCAAAAGAATCGACTATGTTGCAAAGCGCAATACACACTAGCATACTATTTAACGGGATGTCTCTGCACAAACACGAAGTTAGTATAAGTTTGAAGCTTAATTTCTTTTGTGTAGTTATATAAGGGATACGTCAACGTCAATAGGTTTCTTACCTGACGCTTACCTAGCACTTTGTTTGTACTCACTAGTGTTTATCGAACTATACTGTTTAATTTCAAACAAATTTATTTGAAGTATTTTGATGGTTCAAATCTTCATTCAAAGCGAAAAACCTTTAGACATTTTACAATATAGATTTTTGCATAAAGCATTGCTATTTTAAAAATTAACATGCCCTGTATACAACTTAATCGGACGTTTCTGTATTTGTAATTGAAATCAAAGGTTTCGAAATCACAAAACCAAGCGATGTTCATGGAATTGAGACAACTGTGTGGTCACAACTGAATCTATAGTCTGATCTGATACATGTCCATTTAGCGCCCACGTATCAGACAGCAAAATATAACGTGGAAGTGGTATACAATTCATTTGCTGATTTAACACATACCACGTGACCGCTACGTCTGCATTCTGTTCTAATTAACATTTTTTTCACATAATCCTTTCAACCCTTTTGCTTAACCCTACTACATTACATAGATATAATATTTATTTATTTATATTCAAGAAGGAAAGGTTTACTTTTGTGAGGTTTTAACTGGACTATCCTGTTTGTTACTATAGTACCCTATCAACTGCACCACAGCGGTAGGTGAGCATAAACTTGTTTGTTTCTTTTTCTTTTGTGTAACCTTAGGGTAGTAAATTACATTCTGACTACCGAGTTGCACTAACGTAGTTTACTGCTTGTAGGAACTTTTATAGAACGATTTTAACAAAATCTAAAAAGTTATTTAATTGCGAACCAATTTTTTAAAAAGTATTGTTATTACATTTTCTTTATTTACAATATCTCTACAAACAATACATTTACAAATACATATACGACACGAATTTTATTTTTTTAATGGCGCTAGTATGCCTTATTTTACAATTGTGGTAGTGTAGATTTTAGACACATCCCATCTACTTATTAAACATTTTTTCTGTCGTATAACACTTTCATTTGTGAATAGTTCTTGATCCTACCTTTAAAATATAAAAAAGAACCTTCACGCTTTTATTTCTGTTTTGATTTAAGGGAAAGACCCACCCACCCACACACACACACACATGCACGCACGCACGCACGCACGTACGTACGCACGCATGCACGCGAGCACGCACGCACGCGCACACACGCACACACGTACACACGCACACACGTACAAACGCACGCACGCACATGCGTGCGCGCACACATGCACCCACGCACCCAAACCCTCGGCCCACCCCCACACACTCGCACACATTCACACACACACACACACACACACACACTCACACACACTCACACACACTCACACACACACACACACACTCACACACACTCACACACACATACACACACACACTCACACTCACCCACACATACTCACAAAAACTCACAGACACTCACATAAACTCACACTCACACACACTAATACACACTCACACACACACACCATAACACACTTTCACACACACGCTCACACACACTCACGCACACTCACACATACACACATACTGACTCACACACTCTTATACACATTCACACACACACACACTCGCACACACTCACACACACACGCGCTTACACACACTCACACACACACACTCACACACTCACACTCACATACTCACACACTCACACTAACACACTCACACACTCACACACTTACACACACACTCACACACTCACACACTCACACACTCCCACACTCGCACACTCACACACTCACACACTCACACACTCATACACTCACGCACTCGCACACTCTCACACTCGCACACTCACACATTTACACACTCACACACTCACACACTCACACACTCACACACTCACACACTCACACACTCACACACTCACACACTCACACACTCACACACTCACACACTCACACACTCACACACTCACACACTTCACACACTCACACACTCAGACATTTGCTAGGTACATCGACGTAACTGGAAGGACAATGAAAGAATGACCGGGCTCACTGGGCGAGTAGGCGGGGTTTTACAAATAAAGAAATTGCCTGAAATAAAAAATTAAACGTTCAGTACGACCTGTAAGAGAGATCAACACATTAAGTTATGCCAAAATACAAAAAAAACTCTAATTAGAAAAACATTACAATTACTGTCTGGTAACTAGCACTTTGTAAATATAATGATTATTCAGTAAAACATTTACTACATTCCTAATGCCCAATATTTATATAAATTACAACAGGCATAAGTACATTTTGAGTATGTGAGTATGTAAGGGGTTATTGTTGTCGTGATGGGACCACTGAACTATTATTTATTTTATTGTTGTTCGTGAGTGGTAAGTATAATTACAATAGTGTTCGATATCGTTAAACAGATAACGCACGTTACAATTCAGCACCAAAAATGAAATTAAAGTAAGTGATTATGTTTATGCATGATTTCACTTTTTTCTACACCTTTGATGAGCAAATACTAGTTAAATTATATTTCTCGTCCTCAATACTTTAAATTATATTTTAGTTTAATTGGGACAGTGATATAAATTTCATCATCGTTATAAAGCTGTATAGACATTTTTGTAGATTTTTGTTTTGAAATCGTTGCAGCCTAAGAAGATTTTCATTTTAGTATAGAAAGTATTTATTTCGTTGAAGCTCTAACATGAATTTTAAATTAAAATAAACACTAGGTAACCATATAATATAAGTAAGGATAATCTACATTTGATTTTTCCAATGCTCCACCCGAACGTACTACATTGGCCAGGAAGCGAGTTTTTTACCTTAAAAATTTTGAGTTTTGCCGAAACCTTGCTGTTCCAAGCAAGGTAGGGATCTTTTACGTGCGTGACAACACTCATATACGGAACTTCCATTTTACCTTCCGTGATAAGATCTTTGTTGAAACTTATTTTAGAAATGCGGTAGGTAGGTTCAACGTTTCATTGTTATTTAAATTATCAAAACCAATTTTCAGAAATTCTCGTACAATTGCGTTGCGCCGTTATTTGTTGTTAGATAGACGTTTGCAAAATTATTCATAATTGCGATCGTCCTACACTGTTTCATGCAAGACTATTTAAATGCAGGTCACATGAGTGCTGTGCCACTGTCTTCGTTACACACTAGTCTTGTTCAATACATTCCGCACCATGCGGTAATCAAGCCAGAGAGCATAACTAAATTAACAGTTGTTTTGGATGCAAGTGCAAAAACACCAGACGACATTTCACTAAATTACACATTGTTACCTGATGAATTGTTACAAAGAGATACTTTTGAGCTTTTATTGCAATTTAGAGTTCATACCATTGCTTTAACTGCGGATATCAAACATATCACCGGAATTACCAAAATATTGTATGAGGGTTTGATCCATCTGATCCCTTGGTTAATTGTCAACAAAATACAGTCACATATGGATTAAAGGCTTTGCCTCTTCTTGCTCTTTGTGCAATCTGAGAATTAGCAAATTTGGAAGCGACTCGATATCCATAAGCTTCACTTGTTCTTCGTCGGCTTCCTATGTAGAAGACGTCATCACTGGTTGCATCACATTAGAAGAAACCAACCTACTGGTTCGAGAACTGACTGAATTATGTAAGCTTGGTGATTTTGAACTTAGAAAGTGTACTAGTAATTCCACCATAGTATTGTCGAATATATCCAATTCACATACTGAACAACTTTCGAATACTTTTAACCAGTAACAAATCCATTTGGTAAAAATGTTAGGCCTAAAATGATGTTCTTATTCAGATAGTTTTTCGTATGATATACAAAACAGTGAACGCCCTTGTACAAAAAGAAACATTCTTTCGGCATTCACTAGAATTTTTGACCCCTTGAGTTTTTAAACTCCAGTTGCATTTCTTGCAAAACATTTCATTTAATGTTTATGAATTTTGGGATGCTCAGCCTCCAGACAACTTTATATTTTAATGGAACATATATTTGTCGCAACTTTCAGTATTATTAAATTTAAAAATACTTCGCCAGTTGATGTGTCAAGAGCAAAAGCAAGTCGAATTACAATGCTTTTGTGATGCTTCAGAAGCGGGTTATGCATCTGTTGCTTATTTTCGCTGCGTTGATAAAAATTACTATATTTTCATTTATTTCGTTTGTGCAAAAAGTAGAGTTGTTTTCATTAACCAAATTTGGTTGGCGCGATTAGAATTGTGCGCACCCGTTTTACTCGTAAATCCCGTGAATTACGTAAAAATGACATATCTAAGGCAGAATTTATAGATATATTTTCTTGGTCGAACCCTACAATCACACTTTTGTGGTTAAAGTCGTCTTCCAATAAATGGAAAACTTTCGTTGCAAACAGAATTGCACAAGTTCAATCCTTCGTCGCTCCTTCAAAATGGAATCATGTTAGATCTTAAGACAACCCTGCAGATTGTGCTCTAAAGGGACTCTCTGTACCTGAACTCATCGAGCATGCGCTACCGTGGACGGAGCCTTTGTGGTTAAAATTATCTGCGGAGAAGTGACCTACACAACCATTTGTCTGCAATCCTACATCGAACATTCTATCGCAAGTCTCTTCCGAAGCAAAAGTATTGTTAGTGGTCGTCGAACCTTCAGAAAGTGTATTGTCTAATCTATTAGACACGCCATCAGACTTACAAAAGATTTTAAAAATAATTGCTCATTGTCGTCCATTCGGGTTATTTTAAGATCGCCACACAAAAATTAACTGATGCGATTATTTTTAATAAAAAGACATCTGCTTTGGAACTAATGGTTAAACATGTTCAAAACATTGCATTTTAAAAAGATTTGGAAAAATTGGAAACTGGAAAGCTAAACAGCAAACAGTTTTGTCCTCTTTCACCTTTCGTTAATAGTCGGGGGCTCCTCTGGGTGGGCGGTCGGCTAAGACATTCGGACATATCATATGATGCAAAACATCCATTACTTCTTCCTGGGTCAAATCGCTTAACCACTCTGATTATAGCTGATTGTCACGTTAAAAATTTACATTGCGGTAATCGTACTACTCATTCATTACTACAACTACATTTTTGGATTTTGTCTGCTAGGAGAGCCATAAGACAGTGCCTACGGTTATGTATTCCTTGGTTTAAGGCTGATCATTACCCACTCCGAGGTTATTCCTGGAAAATCATTTCGACATACTGATGTTGATTTTGGCGATCCTCTTTCATAACCGTGAGTCGGGTAAGAGGGGGAAAAATCTTTAAAGGCTTATCTTTGCCTGTTTCTTTGTTTTTAGTACTAAGGCTGTGCACCTAGAATTAAATTCAGATTTGTCGGAGATAGCATTATTAGCAGCTTTTCGTCAATTCATTTCCCGGTGTCGAAGGTATACACATGTCTACATAAATTGTGGTACATCCTTTGTTGTGTTGCTTCCAGAATTCGTAAACTTCTACAACAATCGGCAGAAGCAAAAATCGTTGAATGGTCGTTTAACCCCCTTCCGCTCCGCACTTTGGTGGGCTCTGGAAAGAGGGAATCAAATCCGTTGAAATCCATTTGTCTCATGTCGTTGGTGAGCAACGTTTAACTTGTGAGGAATTGAATATAGTTATAGTACAAACGAAGCATTTTTGAATTCTCGTCCGGTAAGGCTTTTTAATTCGGATGCTAACAATTTATCGTTTTTAACGCCGAGCCATATTTAACCTTTAAACCTCTTTCCGTAATTCCAGACACAGAGTTTACCAAAATTCCCATTCATCGTTTGCATCGCTGGCAATTAATTGGTCCAGCGGTTATAAGAAAGTTTCTGGAAGGGTTGACAATCGGAGTACCTTCACACGCTTCAGCAAAAGTCCAAATGGTTCAACTTCGAGCATTCGTTAAAACTTAATACATTGGTTTTAATAAAAGATGAAAATGCTCCACCTCTTCATTTGAGGTTGGGTAGTATCATCCAAAGACCAATGTCGTGCACATTGTCAAAGTTAGGACAGCGCACGGTACCTTTAAAAGACCCGTGACAAAGTTATGCCCTTTACCCACACAGCAGTAATTTTTATTTATATAACAGCATTTTGTTTGTTTTTGCTTACGTTTGTTTGTATATTTGAATCATAAGCTCATAGTATTGGGGTATATAAACAATTTACTATAGTTACTTATAATTTTTCGTTTTAGTTGTGCATATTAGTTTTTTCGTTCTAGTTGTTTAAAATAAATTTGTTTATTTTGGGGACGTGATGTTTTGGCAACAGGTGCTCCGTTCCTTACTCCTTATTGATCCTCTTCTGAATCACGCAGACTTAAAGCATCACCGAAGAACAGGGCTGTTGTAATGATGGGACCACGAAATTATTATTAACTTTATCGTTTCGTTATAATTACAAGTGTTCGATATCGTTATATAGTTAACGCAAATTACAGAACGGCATCAAAGATGTGGTTAAAGTAAGTGGTCATGTTTATGTATGATTTCACCCATTACTACTAACGACCAATAAGCTAATTGCAAAATTTGAAATTTTATGATACTCATATTTTTATTTACTGTATTGAAATTATATTTTGTACACTTTACAAAACTCTATCCGGTAGCTTTGAATAACTTCACTGAAATCATAAGTCTTTATAAAAAAATTAAGTTTTAAGGTAATAGCAAAAATAAACAACTACAAATTCTTTGAAGAGTTGAGATTATTAAACCAGTTAATGCAAAACAGCTTGAAGGTTTATTTGTATTTACAATGGGGATGTAAGGCAATAAAGTTTATGCTCTAGTGAGCTCTGTTAATGACATACTTTTGCTTGCTTTCTTGCAAATAAAATATTTATTAATAAATCTGGATTACAAAGAATTCTGAAAATTCTATTGCTATTGAATAATCACAGCTAATAAAAATGCTGTGATAATGGCAGTTGATATAGCTCTGAAATCATACAAAGTGTATACCTATTTAGAATAGTGGGCATGAAATACAAAACAAATCCATAAATTTCTCGTGATACTGTTGCAGCACAGGAACATATGGGTTAATAGCAAAACTGTACTCTTAGGAAGCAGAGTCATTGCAGTAAAAGCTTTGTAAAAGTGCTGCATTGTTTCTACGTTTTATTGTTCAGCGAAATGATGCAAGCTATGAGGTAAGCTCTTAGTGCCTGTACTTGCAATGTAAATTATATAAAGATTTTATTTTGTAGTTTCTAACTCGATTTTACCAACTAAAGTCATGAATATCATCAGCACGGCTTATGATTCATGGCAGTGGAAATTCATACTTTCGTGAACCGAAAAAATTAATTTTTAATTTAAAATTAGCGATTTTAAAATAATATATCTTTACACAAAGAGTAGATTGTATACAAAATAGTAGGTATACAACAATTTCAGTATCCTGTACAATTCTTGTAAATAACCAATTGAAACGCGGAAGTCATATTCGCGCTTAATCCAATATTACTGAATTAAAATTCATGTTATTTCTTTTTTGTCTGATCTTGACACTACATAAGTATGGAGTTTAATTTGACCAAATGCCTTGCATTACGCCCAAATGTGGAAAAACTATGAATTTGATTGGATTCGTTTTTGATAATGGAAGTATCTTCCAATACATGGGACAGAATGAGACCTACACATACTTAAATTTCTAATAGCAACACCTAACGCTACTGAAACATCTTATATCGCGATTTACACAAACATATACCTTACCATTGCAATTAATACTTACAAAACAACTCAATGTGGTCAATAAGATAAAAACGGTTAAAACGTTGCTATCTTATACTAACTTACTGTTTTGGAATAATTGACTGGACATCTAACGTTCTTAAACCTATTGAATGCCCCACGTCTACCACATACAAAGCACAATATCCATCCGAGCCAGAGACCAACGCTTCCGAGAACTAGAGATCGAGGACTACAAGCATATTTGTGTTTTACCATAAACACACACTTGTATTTAAAGTGCAATTCTTACTGGTTTATGAAACCCGTGTACCTTGTAATCAAAGCTTAATTTTAATTAATAGGTGTCTGTTTTTGAGAAATCCCGAAAACTAGTTGTTGTTACTAGTCCTAAGGAAAGTATTGTTTGCTAAAACCACTATGTATCTTAAGAAAGTTATTGCAGTAGGTTGGATTTCGGATATAAAGGGATTCTACTACAACAATTTCAAGTTTATCAAATTATCATTGCTTTAAGCTTATGTAATTATACTTAATTGTATTATACTAGAAAAATTTGTATTTTGTTTGTAATTTTCTCGCCGTACGAATATATATTATTATTTGTTGTATTTTTCTAAATAGTGTATTCTATTGGCCTAGTTACGTCATAGTTGACACATTTAGATTTTTCCACACTAATTTAATGTCGAGGTAAATAAAAATTTTGTATGGCACATATTTCCCATTCCGAATGGACCTGCACCTTGAAGAAGTTTTAGATTACTAGAAAGTGGAGTGGCTTGCGCGTTCCAGTGATCTAAAGAGCTAAACTGCAGGTCCAACCAAAGTAGTAGGGTCTTTAGAGAGGGACCAGACTAAGACAGATCCCCGAAAGAAAGGAGCAACTTTTTTGGTACTTAGAGTGGCAGATACTATAGAGGTCGGTATGGCATTCTAGGACACTGCTGCGATGTGAAAGGCAACAGGAAACCACCACATTACCACCCAAGTACACATGTCAGAAGTATGAAGCTAGTAGGTTAGCTAGAGAACTTGAAAATTGAAATGGGTAGGTTAGCATTAGACATAGTAGGGATCAGCGAAGTTCGGCGTCCAGAGGCGGGGAATTTTTGGAGCGAAGACTTTAAGGTAAGGAAATTCGGGCGTGTAGTAAATTACTTACAAAAGAACGAAATAGTAGTCATGGTTAGATTAGAATCTAAACCGGTAAATACAGTAATAACACAAGTATACATGCCCACCTCCAGCTACAGTGAGGAAGAGTTAGAAGCGATCTACAAAGATATCGAAGACATACTAAGATACGTAAAAGAACATGAAAATTTAATAATTACGGGGGATTTTAATGCAATGGTAGGTGAGGGTAGGGAAGGAGCGGTTGTAGGGTTATTTGGTTTAGGCACGAGACATGACAGGGAAAATAGGCTGGTAGAATTTTGCGACAAGAACAATTTAACCATCACAAACACATTTTTTCAACATCATGCTAGAAGACGATACACGTGAAAGATGCCAGGAGATATAGGTAGGTATCAAATGGATTACATTCTTGTTAGACGACGGTTTAGGAGTAAAGTAAAAGACTGTAGAACCTACCCAGAAGCAGATATAGACACTGACCACAACATCGTAATTATGAAGACCGCTCTTAAATTTAAAATATAAAAAAAAAGGAAACGAAAAAGGCACTTTGACTTTGGGAAACTAAAAGATAAAGATATCCATGAAAGATTTGAAAAAAATCAAATATTTTGCTGAAAGTTATCGGTAGAATTTCTGATACTAAGGAAGTAGAAACACAATGGAATAACATTAAATCCAGCTTAGACATGACGGTCAGAGATATTCTGGGGTATACACAAAAAGAAACTAAGAAACTATGGATAACAAGGATTTCCTGAATTTAATACAAGAAAGACGAAAATTCAAAAATGGATCAGACGCAACATAGATACAAAGCTACAGAATGGGAAATTATTCTCAAATGAAGGAAAGCTAAAGAAGAATGGATTGATGAAAAGTGCAAAGAGGTACAAACTAAGATGGAAATAGAAAAGACAGACGAAGCATACAAACTAATTAGAATGAATTTTAGAGATATAAAACCATATAGCAAAAATATAAGGAACGCGGGAGGAAACGTCATTATAGAAAATGTAGAGAAAGTGATTAGATGGCAAGAATATATAGGTAATTTATATGCAGAAGAGGAACTAACAGCATTAGAACAGGAATCAGACATTGAAAAGGATGCCGTCGGATATCCTATACTTTGAGATGAGTTTGAATTAGCATTAAAGGGTCTGAAAAATGGTAAGGGGCCGGGTACAGATAAGATGCAAGCCGAAACTCTAAAGGCCGCTGGACAAACAGTAACAGAACGTCTCTTCCAAATTGTAGGCGAGATACCAAAGACTTCATACGTAACATCATAGTAACTATACCAAAAAAGAGAGGCGCGGATAGATGTAAAAATTTTCGAACAATAAGACGAATGGAAAAACGAGCTGAAGAAATAATAGAATAAGATCAATTTATGTTTAGGCGAAACAGGGGAACACGGGAGGTTATTTTAGCTCTGAGGGTGATAATGGAGAAAACAATAGAAAAGGGGTTTGTAGATCTGGAAAAAACATTCGACAATGTAAAATGGAAAAAAATGTTTGAAATACTCAAAAAGATTGGAATGAGTTTTGAGGATAGACGAATAATGCATAGCTTATACAAAGAGCAAACAGTTGTAATAGAATTAGAGCAGGAACGTAGAGAAGTAAATATTAGGAAAGGGGTGAGACAGGGATGTGCCTTATCCCCATTAATTTTTAACTTGTACTTTGAAGAGGCAATCAATACTGTCAAATGCAGAAAGACATTTGGAACTACTATGCAAGGACAAAAGTTTGATAGACTTAGATTTGCAGATGATATAGCGGTATTAGCATCTAGCAAAGAAGAGTTAGAAGCTGCTGTTAATGAAATGAGGTTAAGGATTTCTGCTACCTAGGTTAGACTATTGCACACAAATAGTGAAAGATGTAGTATGTGGAAATTTCAGGGAAATGTGTAGGCTATCTCAGAATAGAATTCAATGGAGGTACGCATCAAACCAGTCCCAAGATGGGAAAACTAATGATGAACAAAATTACCGTCCTTAAACATTATAATTATTATAAACAACTTCAGGTATTGGTCTTGCTGCAATATTCGCAACTAATGTTAATTGTGCGAAAAGATTTACTGGAAAACTATTAATTCGGCAAATGTCTAAGTGTGGCAACCACAGGCTGCTTAATCCTCTTCACATACCTTACATGTGATTTTCCAATGCTCTACCCAAGAGTACTAGATTGGCCAGGAATCGAGTTTTTTTTTATCTGAAAAATTTTAAATTTTGCCGGACCCTTGCTGTTTCAAGCAAGGTTGAGATCTTTAACGTGCGTGACAACACTCACACACGGAACCTCCATTTTACCTCTCATCCGAACGAGGGCGTACTTTTGTGAAAAATGCTCTCCTAACAGTTTTCAAGCGGACCGTGTCGGGATTCGTACATGGGACCTTGGGCGTAGTAGTCATACGCATATCAATTACGCCACGGAGCGGCCTTCCCCTTACATACCTTACATGTGATTTTCCAATGCTCTACCCGAAGGTACTAAATTGGCCAGGAAGCGAGTTTTTTTTACCTGGAAAATTTGAAATTTTGCCGAACCCTTGCTGTTCCAAGCAAGGTAGGGATCTTTTACGTGCGTGACAACACGCACACATGGGACCTCCATTTTACTTTTCATCCAAACGAGGGTGTATTTTTGTGAAAAATGCTCGCCTAACATTTTTCAAGCGGACTGTGTCGGGATTCAAACCCGGGACCTTGGGCGTAGTAGTCATACACATACCACTACGCCACGAAGCCGCTTTCCCCTCACATACCTTACATGTGATTTTCCAATGCTCCACCTGAAGGTACTACATTGGCCAGGAAGCGAGTTTTTTTACCTGGAAAATTTTGAATTTTGCCTAACCTTCGCTGTTGCAAGCAAGGTAGGAATCTTTAACGTGCGTGACAACACTCACACACGGGACCTCCATTTTACCTCTCATCAGAACGAGGGTGTAGTTTTATGAAAAATGCTCATCTAACATTTTTCAAGCGGACCGTGTCGGGATTCGAACCCGGGACCTTGTACGTAGTAGTCACACACATACCACTACGCCACGAAGCCCCCTCACATACCACTGGATATCGGGGAGATAGGGTATATATTGGTAAACAATAGAATGGAAACCAAACTGCTGTTACGGTTCAATTTTATGTAACGCGTTTCCCAATATTTAGATAGACTTCGTTCCCAAATACGACACCTATGGTTTATTTCCTTATTGTAATCTATCAAGTTTCGTTTATAAATTAAAGTTTTAATTCTTGTTTGTTGATAACGTGCGAAAGTCTGATCTCGGTCTACCTCTACCTCTCTTTTCCTATCTCTGCTTGTAATATATCACGCAATATTCCCCAAAAATGCCTTAGAACGTATCCTGCCATTCTATTTCTCTTATTTTTTGTTTGTTTTCCACAGATATATTTATTCCCCTACTATTTCTATTACCTCTTTGTTATTAACTTTGTCTGTCCATGCTATCATCTTCATACATCTGAAGTACAACAATCCAAACGACTTATACCGTTTTTCTGTCTCTAGTTCATAGGCGAACCGTGTTGTGCTCCACACATATGCTTTTCAACAATTTTCTTCTTGTTTTTATGTTTGTTATCTTTGAACATAGTGGCTGCTTTTTCTTGTTAGATGCAGTTTGGTTTCCCTTCTATTGTTTACAAATATATACCCTATTTCCGCGATATTCAGTAGTATGTAAAGGGGGTTAAGCAGCTTGCGCCTACCAAGATCCTTCAACACTTCCTTTGCCGAATTAATAGTTTTTCAATATATTCTTTCGCACAATCAACATTACAATACAATTACAATACCTGTAGTTGTTTATAATAATCATCAGATTTAAGTGCAATTATTTTTTTCGTCATTAGGTTTTCCGTCTTGAAACTGGTTGGACGCTACCTTCACTTTATATTCTGAACTAGCCTGCAGATTTCTCTGATATTCCCACTGCCTACATCTTTGACTATCTGTGTGCAATAGTCTAACCTAGGTGACCTCTACCTCTTTCTTTTCCTATCTCTTATTTTAATATATTACGCACTATTCCCTCATGCCTTAGTATGTGACCTATCATCCTATCTCTCCTATTTTTTATTGTTTTCCACATACTTCTTTCTTTCTCTACCATTTCTAGTACCTCTTTGTTCTTAACGTTGTCTGTCCATAATATCTTCATCATAGGTCTGTAGCACCACATTTCAAAGGCTTCTCCTACTGTTCAGGTTTCACAGTCATACAGGACTGTGCTCCACACATATGTTTTAAGTAATCTTTTCCTTGTTTCTATTTTTGTTGTTTTTGAACAGAGTAGTTGCTTTTTCTTGTAAAATGTAGCACGACCTTGTGCTAATCTTTGTTTTATATCGGTTGCGCTCTTCCCACCTTGCGTTATTTGGCATCCTAGGTAGCAAAAATCCTTAACCTCTTGTAAGTTCTCGTTTCATATTTGTATTCTGGTTTTTAATTTATTTTCCCCTCTTTTGCATACTAGTACTGCCCCCGAAATAGTTGAGCGTTACATAAGACATGAAACTCTTGAAAAATATAAGTTGGTTGATTTAAACCGATCTGAAGAAAGGACTTTTTTGTAAGCACTGTCTGCTTTTTGCAAATTGTACTAATAGAAATAAAACGACCATTTTGCAAAGTTTGATTACAAAACCAGTACAAAGTTTGTTAATTGTATGGCAAGGATGGCGGAAGCAGTTCTATAAAGCAACAATTTTGTAAAATACTACGAAGATCCATTTTCAGATATACAAAATTTGTTAGACTGTGCTTGAACAAAGCAAGCAGAAGATAATCGAAATAGACTTAAACCAATTATTTGATCTACAATCCTTCTCGCAAAGTAAAACATAGCTTTTCATGGTCATACAGATGATAGACTGTTGTTGCCATTGGAAGAAGAAAAAGGCAATTCAATAGTGAATGAAGGAAATTTTCGGGAACTTCTACGATTTAGAATCGATGCAGGAAATAAAAGTTTAGAAAACCATCACGCACCGCATATATCAGTAAAAGAACACAGAATGAGTTAATTGAATGTCTGTAATTATAAAAAAAATCAATGATTCTAAATATTACAGTACTATGTTTGACGAGACTACTGATTTTGCACATACTTCTCAGATGTCAATTGTTATAAGATACTTAGATGGAAACAAAGTACGAGAGGATTTTGTATCATTTATATAGATTGTCATTCGCAAAACTACGAGCTGAATCAGAATCGTGATACATTAGAACCGGATTTGATGGTAAAATTTTAAGACAAATTGTAATAAAACAGATAAAAAAATTTGGTTTGTCATTGGAAAATTGTATAGGAATTTGTATTGATGGGTGCAGTGTAATGGTATCGATACAAAAAGGAGCAGTTCAAGAAGTTCAACAACAAATAAAACTAGCTGTAAGGTGCCCATGTTTTAGTCATCCTGCGAATTTAAGTTTATCAAAATTGACAAATGTACTAAGTGTGAGAAATGCTCTAGGAGTAATGAAAGAAGTCATATCATTATTTACGGCCTCTTCTAAGCGTAATTACGTTCTTAAACACACTTTAGGTGCGCAGCTTACTGGATTGTGTGAAATAAGATGGATCGAGCGGCACAATTCCATTCTGCAGTTTAAGACTTCTATTGACAACATTTTGCAAGCTATACATTTAATTGCCGAATGGGATGAAAGAGAATCATCTAGTAAGACCAGGACGCATATCCTTGCACTCTCAAGTTGCTATTCTATTATTGCTTTATTTTGTTTGAGTGAGGTAATAACAATAACGTTACCTTTAAGTAAATTGCAAACTTCGACAGAAAGTGCAGTACTTAACAATGTTCTGCTTTTGAAGTGCAAACGTGAAAAGGCAGATACAATCTTTAATGTCCTACTTAAAGGTTTGTTTCGAAAAATTGAACGTGGAATTTTCCACTCCTAGCTTGAACAAATTTATGAAAAATCGTCCTAATTCAGAGGTCTATTCAACCGCAGAATACTAGCTAGTTACGGTAGGTATATATTCTCTTAATCGAAAGCATCATTTCCCATATAGAAAATCTTTTCAAACAAGATTCAATCCATTAATTTTACCAACTATATTATTGCAAAAAAATAAAGAAAACATTAATTCCGCCACCGAAATTTTAACTAACAAATATGAAACTCTATTTAAGGAAAATAAAAGAATGTTAGCGCAACATTTTAATTTGAATTAGATTTATGGCAAATGAAATGGAAAGAACATTGTAATAAAGTGGAAGTTTCAAGTGATGGTTTAACTGCTCTTGAACAATACAACAAAAATATGTATCCAACGGTATACGAATTTGTAAAAACTTTGCGTACTCTTCCAGTTAGTGTAGCGTCAGCTGAAAGACGTTTCTCTGAACTCAGGCGACTTAAAACTTGGTTGAGGTCTACTGTGGTCGAAGAACGGCTAACTGGACTCTCATTTATGAGTATTCTTAGAGGCATTGTAATAAACGAAGAAGATATTATTAGCCGTTTTTCAAACACCGGAGTGAGACGGAACTTGTTTGTTACCTAATTTTGCTGTTTTCCGTATTTTTCTTAAGTCATGTATTTTAATACATTCCCTTTTGTCGATGTATATTAAATATGCATTTTGTAGTAAAGTAATTTTCTGAAGTGGCCGTGGCCCCCCTCAAAATCAGATATATGAACGCCATTGTCGTCAGTTGATGTGTCAAGAGCAAAAGCACATGCATTTTGTGTGCTTCAGAAGCAAGTTATGCATCTGTTGCTTATTTTCGATGAGTTGTTAAAAATGACAATATTTTCGTTTATTTTGTTGTGGAAAACGTAGAGTTGCTCCAGTCAATCAAGTTTCGTTGCTACGATTAGAATTGTACGCAGCCGTTTTACTCGCAAATCTCGAGAATTACCTAAAAATGACATATTACGCTTATGCATGATTTCACCCTTTACTACTATCGTCCAATTATTAATCGTTTACAGGCCGTATACCCTATTTAACTGCACCAAGACAAATATAGGAATCTTACCGAATAATTTAATCAATACATTCAAACACTACAACTACACCCACATAAGTACAACCTAGAAAAATCACTCATTCTTGACCTGATAACCTAAATACGTAATTACTAACAGATAAAAAGGAAACACGTTTCGTGAACGCCCACTTGTCTACCAATAAAGCCAGATAGAAATATCTAAGAAGAAAATATTGAATAATAATAATAATAAGGGTTTTTATTGGATCAATAATATAATTCTGTGACGCGCTTGCAAGGTATTTTACAGCAATGGAAGCCATATAAAGTAGAGCTTAAAGATTTGATTACTCGTCTATTCAATCCTCATTTACAGTTTATCTTAAAAAAATTAATTGATTTTTAGAGGTAAAAGAATTGGATAGTAATTTAGGTATAAAATGATTTCTAAGGACCACCCCCTTGATCGTGTAGAACTAAAATAACACAAAGTTGTCAGCGTATTGTACAATTTAGTTCAAACCAAATACTAATTTTTAGCACACTTTTTCATGCTGAAACTGATAAATGCGAAACTAATAATGTTAAATTTACACCTATAAATATGGAACTCTGAAACCGTAGCACCCGATTTGTGGGATTTGCGCAGCAACAAAGCACAAACATTCTTTTATAATTAACTTGTGTCAACTAACTCAGCCCCTCCTTACAGGTTCAAACAACTGCAGCTCAGAAATTATATGTGTAAATAGTAAATATTCCATGAATGCTTCAGCTAAATTTACGTAATGTTGCTGAACATTCTACTCTAATTTTATTGCTTTATCGGAATTAGCAATAGCAATTACTATTTTCAGATAGATTGTACACAATGTTATGAGTAAGTATCGACTCATACTGGGCGAATCCACCGGATGAGTTATGCATGTTTTATCGAAAAGGTCGTTCGAAGAGGAATTTAACGTACAGTCACTGACCTGTTTATAGATTCCAAAGCTAG
This sequence comes from Platerodrilus igneus, assembly GCA_036346225.1. Taxonomy (NCBI): domain Eukaryota; kingdom Metazoa; phylum Arthropoda; class Insecta; order Coleoptera; family Lycidae; genus Platerodrilus; species Platerodrilus igneus. The sequence continues at coordinate 990,385 of JARFIW010000813.1, forward strand.
TCCGTGTATAAACCAAACAAGCAGAATGCAAAACGTTATAAAAGCGTTGTTCTCGTTATAATTTTATGACTGCACTGTTGGGGTGACTGCTTCCAGTTTTTCAAAACATATTACTGCTTTGTATTCATATTTCGTTAAAGCTTTTCGTAATTGCATGCAAAACGATCGCAAAAGTGATACATTTCGATAGCAGTTATAATAGCTTTTTAGAAGTAGCATTTTTAAAGACATTTTAAATAAACTAAACCTAGAGAACGACATGTATCCGTCCTAAGATATAATGTTTGGAAAGCATCTTCAACAATTTGCATAAAATATTTGGTCTTCCGTTGACTATACGCATCAGGTTAAAACCCCCAAAAGCGTAAAACTTCAATGCGAATCTCTTAGCATTTCACACTTACGGATTACTTTCGGTTATACGTTCCTTTGTTTGGAGTACGATAGGTCATAAATAAACACATTGTTATCTCTACATTGAAAAGTTATGTATATTTTAAAGAAATTGTGCAAGATTACCCAAAATAGTAACTCGAAGTTATCAATAAAAATATTAGAAATTATTTATAAATATGAGTTCTGATTTTGAACCACATTGTATAAGAAACCAATGAAGTTGACGTTTCGTCTGCTATCATTAGGAGAATCATTCGAACAAGACTCAGTACACTAATTCTGAACGTGCGACTCACACGTCCAATCAAACAAAAAGGCGTCTTGTGGAAAAATGACTCCAGTTGTATTGTGACAGACAATAGTTACATCAGCATAACCTAGGGTTACCTTATGCAGGGCCGTCGCTAATGCTCAGGCAACTCAGGAGGCGGCAAATTTTTTCAGCACATTGCTACTATACATCGTTAGTGATATAGTCATTTAGTATAGGTAGATTCACAAAGGGTTGCCGCTCAGGTCCACCCTTTTGAACTATAGGAGCGCAATAAAAGGACCATTTTTTATGTTATTCCTCATCATAATCATTAGGTCTTCAGTCCCAGAACTGGTTGGATGCGTACTTAGTTTGTTTCCTATTCTGAGCTAACCTACACATTTCTATGAAATACCACAGCCTACATCTTTCACTATCTGTGTGTAATAGTCTAATGTAGTTCTACCTCTACTTCTATTTTTCCCTTCTTTACTTCTAATTTAAGCCACGCTATTCCCTAATGCCTTAGTATGTGTCCTATCATCCTATCTCTCAAGTTTTTTTTTATCATTTTCCATATATTTATTCTTCCTCTTTGTTCTTAACTTTGTCTGTTCATGATATCTTCATCATACGTTTGTAACACCACATGTTTCTATATTTTTTCTGTCCGCTTCTCCTACTGTCCACGTTTTACAGCCGTAAAGTGTGGTGTTCCACACATATATTTTCAGCAACCCGTTTCATTGTTTCTATGTTTGTTGTCTTCAAACTTAGCTGCTGTCTTTTTTTGTTAAATACAACATGCCTAATTTTTTTAATATATTTTGCACTTTTCCGCTTCTATTGCTTTTTGTAAAAACTATACCCTATTTTACCGATATGCAATGATATGCGAAGGAGGTTAAGCAACCTAACCGCTACCTAGATCCCCCACCACTTAGACACTTATCGAATTGATAGTTTTACAATTACTCCTTCGACACAATAAAATTGCAAACCAATACCTAAAGTTGTTTACGATAATCATCAGGTTTAAATACAATTACTTTTTTTCATCATTAAGTTTTCTGTTCTGGAACTGGTCGGATGCGTACCTCCATTGTTTTCTATTCTGAGCCAAACTACACATTTCCCTGAAATTCCCACAACCTACATCTTTCACTATCTGTGTGCAATAGTCTAATATAGGTCTACCTTTACCTCTTTTTTTTTCTTTCTCTGCTTCTAATATATTACACTCTATTCCCTCATGCCTTAGTATGTGACCCATCGTCCTCTCTATCCTGTTTTTTTTTGTTTTTTACTTTCTTAATATTTACTTCTCTATGTTCCTGCTCTAATTGTATTACCACTGTTTGGTCTTTGTATAAGGTATGTACTATTCGGCTATCCCTATAACTCATTTCAATCGTTTTGAGTGGCATTGCAATAAGAGGGATCGATGTTAAGCGTTAATTAAAACTCAGTGCTGTACATAATTGAAGATTTATTTAATGACACATGTTAATTGATCCACTACAATTAAGTATCACAGATAATGTCTGTCAAATGTTCGTCACGGCTGTGGCGGTACACTTTGATCCGCTTATCAAAAATTTTTATAACATTTTGGCATAATTGGTCTTTTAAATACTCCCTGTATGTTTGTTGTGGTTTGTTTTGTATTTTTCTAAATTTTTCCTGAGTATTAAACTACTCAGACAACGATCCTAGGTCATGGATGGAAACGTAAATAAAAACAATTTTAAAAACTCTGAGTGGTTTAATGCCCAAGAAAAATTAAGAAAAATAATTAGTCTTTAATATCATCAATGTGCCGTGAAATCTCGTCGTTAAATTGCTGGACTGTGGTTGACTTATTGACGTAGACTTTATTTTTCAGGTGTCCCCAAAGAAAGAAGTATAATGGTGCCAAATCACGAGATCTGTGGCCAATTGACTTTGCTGTTTTGGGAGACTATGCGCCCGGCAAACTTCTCGTGCCATTGTGGCGTGGGCTGTGTGACATGTGGCGCTGCTATCTTGTTGAAATTACACGTCATCGATATTATATTTATCCAATATTGGCCACACACAGTTGTTTAACATTGCGCGGTAGCGCTCGCCATTCACTGTGACCGAATTCCCAAACACACCACACATTGACTATTTGTTGGTGCATTGGTGCTTCGACAATTACCCTTGGATTTTCCTCAGCTTATTTTCTGTAATTTTGCTTGTTGACGTAGCCATTGAAATGGAAATGGACTTTGTCGCTGAAGAAGATTTTGGTGGCAAAATTCGGTATTCGCGTGCTTTTGTTCATGTATCCAATCGGCAAATCTACGGCGTTTGAAATGATCCGTCGTTTTCAGTTTTTGCCTTAATTGAATTTTGTACGCGTGCAGCGACAGATTTTTTGTTAGTATCCGATGCAAAGTGGCCGTTTACAAGTGCAATTCCGGTACTTGATGTCGAATTGAGGTGTTTGGGCTCTCGACTACTTTTTCCCTCACGTCAGCAATGTTTTCGGGTGAGCGACCTGCACGAGCACGTACTGGCTTCTTAACATCTGCCACATACCTAGTTTCTTGGAATTTCTTCACAATTTTGCCAATAACACTCTCGGTTGGTCGATTATGTGAGACGAAAAAATTATGAAAAGCGCGAAATGCACTTTTGTTTAAACGTCTATTTTCCTAATATGCTTCAATAACTTTAACACGTTCTTCAATGCACAACTTGTCCATAATTCGATTTGTAACCGACTGAACACAAAACTAACCTCGAGAAACATTTGACGTTAAAGCTCCATTCACATTTAACATCTGACCAAACTATACTGTAACGCCCATTACTACTCTGTAATATTAGATTGCTCTCTTGATTACAATATTCGCGAACAAATGTGTATTGTTCTTTGTTTCGTTTGCAAAAATTTAGGAGAAATAAAAGAACATTTCTTGGGTTATATAGAAATTTTTAATAAAACAGGATTGAGCTTAAGTACAAAACTTTTATACGAATTAGAGTAACTTAGTATATGTATTAATTATATGCGTGGCCAGAGCTATGATAATGGAGCGAATATGTACGGAAAGAAAAATGAAGTTCAAAGGCGTATATTAAATATGAATTTAAGAGCTTTTTAAGTACCTTATACAGCTTATACACTAAATCTTGTAGGTAATAATTCAGTAAAAGACAATGTTGAAGCAGTCTCCTTTTTTGGCATAATTCAGCAGTTATTAAGTTTTTTCTGGTTCAACCGTTAGATGAAACATTTAAAAAAAATTTATATTAAAATTAACTTTAAGAAAACTTTAGATACACGCTGGGAATCACGCATTGCTGCTACTAGGCCAATTAGATATCAGTTGGGAGAAGTTTATAATGCTTTAATTTTATAATAGAAAGCAAAAAATTAAAAGGATCACGTTAGCTGCACACAAAAGCAGATGCTTTTACAGTGGCCAAAAATATATGCGATACGACATATTAAGTATCAATAATCCAGATAGCAAACAATTACAGAATATTCAATGTAATATAAAGTTTGCACAAAAAAAAAACGTTGAAGAATGCATTAAAACTTATTAACAGTATAGAGATGATGGGTTTCAGCAAATACTAATATCTGCTAAAGAAGTTGCATATCAAATTGAAATGCCAGCAGGTTTTATAGCTGAAAACGAGCAGAGAGGACATCAGAAAAAGAAGCAGTTTGATTTTGTAGGCGAAGATGATCAAATTCTTACGTACAGTTCCTGCGTTTGAATGTTTCTGTGATTACTTAATTAAATTTCACATTCCTTATTCTATTCACAGGCAGTTGCATATTTATTAAGGATTTTGACTGCATTTTTAATTTACACGGTTGCTTATCTATTATCCCTGTATGATTTTATTAGAATATTTAATTATAATTTAAAAACAATTTAATTTATTCTATTTTATAATGGCAATAAAAATGTAAGATTTCTGTTATTAACAACGTTCGCTCTCCTACATGTTTACATTGAGTTTATGCACGTGTTTCATCAAGGTTGCTTTCAATCACAAATCCTAAATGTCTGGTTCGCTTATCTTTTCACATTACTTTATATAAATTATGAATCAGTTTATGGTACGCTTCTATAGTTTTAATGCGGGAAGTTAGGCAACACCTTACGCGTCTTTATAATTCCACAAGGTTGTATACATCTCTTGTCTCGTATTGACACACCTTGACGTATATTCGAGTACTTGAGAACGCTAGAACCAGTTGCCACTGTTGGTCGTAGTGTCACTTGTTAAAATGATATGATAAGTTTTCATGTACGCGGTTACCGAAGGTATTTCCGCAAATGCGTCTAATTCAATTAGTCTTCTGGGTTTCTTATCGACAGACTTGAATGGAATGATTATTATTGCACCGCTTTTCTTTGCTTGAACGAAATAGAATTGCTTTTCGATACAGATATAAAAAATGAGTGTTGTCCTGTTTCGCGATATAGTGTTGTAGCGTTGCTACTTAAAATGAAGGATGGTAATATTTGTTCGGATAGTAACTGTTGCGGGTGCATTGTGCATTGTAGTTTTTCAACTGATTGCCTATTTTGGCTTCATTTCCGCGAACGCGTTTATTCAATATAGCTGTTGGCTTTACTATTGTTTGCATTCAACTTTATGAAAGAATAGTCGTCCTTGTATACATCGTCGATCATGTTTTCGAAGCATATATTGGAACAATAGAAATTATTGAGGAATCTTAGGAAATACGCCTTGTACTTCTACAATTATTACAAGCAATTATTTTAGCCTATTTTAATACCGAACAATTAAAAACATTTTTGAAAGACCGCATTATTATTTTGTGTGAAAGTGTAAAATTGTCAAGTGACTTCCATCTACACGCTGAAAGTTTGATGAAACCAGTCTTAACGAATTCTATATAAGCGTTATAAAATATGAATCGAAATATATGGCAAGATCTAGGCGATCATATGGTAGAGTGGAGGTGTTTGTTTTGCTGAATTCTTTTGAAGATGGTTCCAGTTCGTAGAATTTTCAAGGGACGAAGACAGGACGTCGGATAGTGCTCCTTTTAAAGCATCAATCCCACCAGTATATGTATATGAGATTCTTTTTCTGGTTGGTTTTCTTTGAGTTAGTACACATAGTTGGTGTTATCTATTTCGGTCACGTTAGAATTTACAGGACAAAAAATTAAATTTTTTTTTGGGATAAAAATTAATTTAGAACCGCACAATCATTCTAGGTTTTTTTAAAGAAAATTGGGTAGAAATATGTTGTTTACATTTGGTTTCATTGCGTGAGAAATTTTTTTCATAAGCAGGTTCTCATTATAAAGTATAGTTTGAGGTATATAAAATGGGGTTACGTAATTGTTTTCAAGTCACTGACAAACAAAATTTATGTAGAAACCTTCTTGTAAATTTTAATTGCTTTGATTTAATGTTATGGATATGCCAACGATGGCAGTTTCTATTGTTTGGTATCAATTATAAAATAAGATTAGCATGACTGTCCATAAAATCTTCGGTATAAAAATATAGAGTTATATTATTGTTTAGGTGTGACGTTATTACATAACTCTTTACCGCTGCTACGAAGTGCATTTTGTCTGGTAGATGGTTTTGTTCCTTTATTGCTGTTGTTTACTATTACATTATTTTCTTGGTCTTTATTTGTCAAAGATTTGCTCTTAATAAGTGCTTGTGGACAAGATGTAAGAATATATCTTTTCTAATTGTTGTTTTATGCGAATATAAAGTTTTTAAGAAACTATATCAAACAAATGGCTGAGAACAGTCCGCGAAAGTCCAAAATACAGGTTCGAGTCCTGTCCGAGACCTTATATTTTCCATCTTTCAATTACTAGCTCGATTTGAAATAATCATTTGGGCTTTGCATAAAAGTCTAAGTTATTATTTCTTTTTCCTAACCGTAATACGTAAGTATTTATAAACTTACCTTGTGTAAATAACTACCTAATATATATATATATATATATATATATATATATATATATTTAACTTTTGTCTTATGTGAATACTGGAATTGAGGTTATAAATTAGGTTGAGGTAACTAAGGAGTGTATTAATTATTGTTGCGAAGATTTCTGTATTGTGTAAATCCTCCGAGATATATTGAATAAATATTGTTTTCTCCGCGGTTTTCCTTTTTTGTAACATGTTTTTTATTAAAGGTTTTGAAAATAAATTTTCTCTCTTGAGGTTTTCGTTTTCATTGTGACCCATCACAACACTCTACGACTTTCTAACTAGCACGGCATTCTTTGGATTTCCTTTTCTGATGCGGTACTTGGTGCGAGTTATTTTTGTTGAGTACGTTACTTTTTCTTGTCCGCACGGTATACCGTAACATAATTTTGGCATACTTAACGTGAGGCCCAGATTTTTGAAACTATTCTTTTTTACTTAACGTTTGGCCCCGAATTTTTTTGTACACACACTTTTTGGTCCCGATAAAAATTTCCGTTGCGTTCGTTTTATTGTTCCATTTCTGTTAAAAGGGGTTCTTCGGTAGGTTTTGCTCTACACCGAATTACCGGAATTGTGTTTTCGCCGGCAATTCTAGTTTTAAGTGAAAACACTGGCGCTCTATTTTATTAGTATTGGTAGATTCTATTTTGTTGCTCCTACCATTTGTTTTTGGAATTTATTTTTTCTTTGGGTAATTGGTTGCGATATATTTTGTTGGGTTGATTTTGTTCATGGTATTTGGTATGTTGTGCCACTTGAAGTTTTTAGTCAATACTAATACTACAGTTACATTCTATCCCACTAAGTGTAGAATGCCATACTATTAGTTGGGTTAATAATACAAAGATTTCGTTCTTGTGAGTTAAAATGATTTGTTATAAGAAGGATAAAATCGTTTACGTAAGATGAGCTTACTTTTGAACTATTGATTAGACAAGTATTTGTGTCGTCTGCGGAAACTGTCGACCTTATGACAGCATGGCTTCGTCCTTTGGTCACACTAGAATTTTTTTATAAACCCTAGACTTGTTTACTCTATAAAGTAAATCTGGAGGCAGAATTAAAGATTATTGACACCAAGTTGAAACCCATCAATTTACTTATCCCTAAAGTCTATCGCCTGTACAACGGGCTTTACGTAATGCATTACTAATAAAACTACTTACTTTATTGAATCGTTTAGAGCAACCCCCTTCCGAACCCAGTAATTTGAATGCCTTGAATATTGAAGCTGTAAGTTCCGAAATCAACTCTCTCGATATGTCAACCATACCTCACTCGGAAAGTTCTAACTCTACGGTAACTAGTCCAGTTAGCAAATTTTGTTCGCAATTTGTTATAAAGTGAAATTTGAAATTTTAGTGGAGATCCTAACGTACTTACTGTACATGACTTTCTTGAAAGAGTTGAAGAGCTCAGGTTTGCTCGTAGTGTGTATGAATCTCAAGTATTCGAATCAGCGGTCGACTCCTTCGAGTCAAAAGCCTTGTTGTGATACCGGAATAAATGTCATCTGTTTTATAATTGGCAGGTGAATAGTAGAGTAGAATTTAAATAGATAAAAATAGAACTAGGTATAGAATAAATACGGGAAGATAGTTAGATGTAGATATAGAGTTAAGTGTGTATAGTTAGGATAATAAATAGATAGTGATAACAGTAGGTAAGGCCAAAAATAAAACAGTGAGACATAAGTAGAAGAAACTTAAGTAAAAGTAAAGATAGGTAGAAAAGTATAAAAGTGAGGTACTTAAAGAGTCAATAAAGGACAAAAGAAAAAAAAGGGAAATAGACAGAAATAAGAGGGTGAAGAGTTAGTAATAGATAGAAATAGTTAGTTAGAAGGTAGTGATAGGTGTGAATAGTTAGTTATAAATAAAGATAGGTGTAGATAGATAGAAATAATTAGAGATAGATAGAAATAGGTAGATAAGTAGTGATAGGTTGGATAAATAGGTATAGGTAGTGTTAGGTGAGTAGATAGGTATTTAGAAATATCATGTAAGATTAGGTGGTAGGAATTAGTATATTTAAATTCAAGACAACGTTGGTGAGTTTTCTTCGAATTGAAATAGGGGGATTATGTTGTGGATTCAAAGGGTTAAATCAGTGGGAAACAATAAAATTTCAACAACCCTGTATATAGAAAAGAACAAATTAATTACCCACAAAATTAGTTTAAGTCATTTAGGGAAAACGGACAAGTATTGACGTATTTTTATATTTAATAATTGGAATGTTATAATTACATAAAGAAAAAACAGTTTTAAAGCAAATAGAAGTTTAAGGATACGCATAATTAATTTTACATTATTTTAATCCAACACGTATAAGCAAAAGGGAACGTGCCGCGTAAGAAAATCAATAATTCCAAGGCAAATGTATTCGTTGTAACAAGCAAACGTCAGTTTTATCAGATACGGAGAAATATAAAGTCTAGGAATTGTTATGTTAAACGGTCGATAATTAACAGAAACACCTGCGTTTTAAAATGTTACGTTCGACGAAGTCGAGAGCATGTTACGATAGGATTTCATAAAAATATTTTCAACCGTCAGTTTGGTATAAACAACAAGGCTAACAAACATCTTAAAGAGCGAGGAAAATGCACAATTCGGTTATATACAACAGATAGAGACAGATATAAGCGTTGGGATTGAAAATGCACGTACCATATACACGTGGAGTAGAGATTGGATGTCATCAATATCGATTTTCTGTAACGCAAGTGGGGTTTTGAACGAGACAGCAAACATGTATCAAACAAGGATAAACAGAACTTAGGTGGAGTTTATGACGGCAGAGAATTTTGTCATTGGTTGAAAGTGGACAGTGTTCCGAACGTAGATACACGCGAAGGTGAAAGCGAATCGGGGTGATAAAGCACGTAGCACGCTACAAAATTTTACGAATTTCGAGACGGTTATATTCAAAATTTTTGAAATTAGATTTGAAAATAAGCTTTTCGCTGGAAGTGCGTCCACTAAAGGGGATTTTGAAAACATATAAATACTCAACCTAGGTTATAGAGGTTCTCTTCTCTTCTTTTCTCTGCGCTGCTATTTTACTTTACTTCGATAAAGTACTGAATGCCGACCACCATAACAGTAAAGCTTTCTGTGAATATTTTATATGATTATATTACTCTAAATATAGTGGTTGCAAGTGTAGAACCGTAGTAGCGGACATCTAATTATTGACGTGAAGTACGAGTAGTGCATTTTAAATTAATAAAGGTCCGGCTACTACAATACAAAGCACGAAAATCAATAAATGGAAGCATGATATATGTGGGGTAAGCATCACAAATAATCAAGTTTGTATGCATGATATATGGAATGGTACTGTGAGACGAGGCGCTTGACTCGCAGATGTGGTAGATGGTGGAGACCTGTGGATCCGCTGAGTAGCACGGTGAATGGAACCGAAGGCGAGGTGTTCTGGCAATCATCTTCGAAGGAAAGGAAGCCTGAAGAATTCTCCAGGTAATTTATTTGAAATTTCTGTTGTTTGATAAACATTTGTGAAATTTTGTGCTGTGTGGTTGACTTTTTGGGGCATATTTATGGTTGTAGAAACTTATTGAAAAAGATACATGTACTGGACAATTTATTGAGGTTAAATATTGTAAAGGGGTGTATTTAAAACATCCAAAATTTTATTCAGGATATAAATTGAATTGTAAAGGGTAAACGGGTCTGTTAATTTTGTTTTTAATTTATGCAAGGTGTAAAAGGCATATACAAACTAAACTGGGTTATTATGAGCTCATCATACTCTAGTGTGCAGTCAATTTAGGGTAACATGTGGGGCCCATCTACACATTTCTCATTGAATGTGTTTACAAATAATTGGAAAAACCAAGGACTTTAAAACATACCATATTTTGAGTTTTATAATTAGTGTATCAAACTGTTTTTAACACATGTGAATATAATTTATCTGTTAATAACTGTAAATAAAAGGTTGTATGATTGTTGTATTATTTGGTGATTTTATTGAATGGCGTGCAAGTGTGAAAGAGGTATGGTTGTAAATGTAGGTATTCGAAAAGAGGCACAACTGAGTTAGCCAGGGAAGCTGAAGGAGTTTGAAGGCGAAATAAAAGGGTAAGGAATTTTTTTTTGAATTTTTGAAAATCATATGTTGGCCCAAGGAGGGACACGAATTTTACGAAGGTTTCACGGCTATATATATATATATATATATATATATATATATATATATATATATTGTTAATGCAAGCGTTGGGTTTAAATTCGACCAAAACAATTACAAGATATCTCCTTTTATAGGTTTAAGCACTGTATGCTGGTACATAAAATTTTTGCGTGCCGGCTTGTATAACTCGTCTACGATGACTTTCTTACTCATATCTGGACAATACTAATGACAAACAAGCAGGTAGACCATTAAGTGTTATACCATGGATGTAAGCTTAATTTTTGACTATTAATATTTGTTTCTAGTAGCTTCAGGGGTTGCGTTGTAAATCGATAAAAGTGCAAGACTGAGTTCTTGATCGTTCGGTCCACTGGTGTTTATCAACGAAAAATTGTAAAAGTGGTTTCAAATCAGCGGAAAATTGTTCGATTTTATTACTGACATATAGTTTGTTTGCTACATCTGAGTCTTCAACTGGGTGACCAATCTTGGTGATACACTGCTTTCTTGCATTGTATACTTTAGCTTTACTTCGTGCATCATCTGAACTGTTTAGACTTTGGGAAAAAACATAATACTCACTGCAAACTTCTTAGAAACATAACCACTATCATCTTCTGGGTCTGATACGTGGACAAGACATTTCTACTACATGTCGTACGCTTCACGATCAGCGATTATTATAAAATCACGTCCAGGAGGTGCTCCCTGACCAGATAGCAAACGTCTACGCTCAGAACATCCAACGGGGTCTAAAGACATTTTGAAACTGAGCAATTGCTTATTCTATTATTCCTTCCTCTCTTAATTCTTCTATTGTAGATACCATTTTGTTTATGTTTTCTTCGTTTCTATTTTTAGCTTGGTACGACACGTTCAATAATTCTAACCGCTCGATTAATTCCTGAATATTGTTCCAATGTACGTACTTAATAGAATTCGCGTTCAATTTCTTGTTAAACCGCTCAGGAAAATCCAAATCTTTACCCGTGGGCTACATACAGTCCTTTAGACTTCCTCCAAAAATCTGACGGATGCTTTAGCACATATTTTTCAAACTTTTTCTTATTTGTTGCGAAGGCAGTTGTATCGTATATGGATTAAGGTTTCTTTTAATACGCAAAGCTGATTTGATCATGTCCAAGTATTTTAATAAATCTTCTTGTGGATTGAAATCGCCGTCTTCGGGGCTGTTTCTACAGATTAATAGATTTTATAGTCTTCTACTACCCGGATTAATCACATTATATAAGATTATGTTGCTGTTTTCAAGATTAATTTCGAGCATGGCCTTCTCCAATCTCAATTCATTGAATTGGGCATTATACTTTACTTTATAAACTGATTTGTCTATATTTTGGTTTTTACCTCGGGTTAACAGATCTACATAATAAAGGTGTATAGGTTCCTCCAAAATAGGCTATTTAATTTTATTTAAAGGTGCATCCGTTTCTTCGACTTTAACCTTTTTCACATCTTGCAATTTTCTTTATTTTGTTGCAAATGGGATGCCGTGCTTTGCAAAGGTTCCATCAATTGTTTATGCGTTTCCTTGAATTCTTGCTAAGACATGGTGTATCCCTTTTTACTCCACAAACTTTTTCCGTACAGCATCCTGCATCAGCAGAAGATTGCGTTTATTTTTAATAAAATCATTAACATCTGCCATTATCAAACTGTAGATCACAACTAACCGTGTGTAACCTCTCCAATATTTATATAGTAACCGAAATTCTTTCGATACCGTCCTTTATTGATTTTAAAATCTTTAACAATAGTTATAAAATTATGTTTCAAGTCATCCTCATTCCAGCTTTGCATACACATTTCTTTAAATCTTGGATATGGTATATCAACGCTTATATGATCCAGAAAAATATTTTGAAGGTTCGTGTCGTCCTGCTTCCATAACACAATAACGTTGGCGTTGTCTCTGCACCTGTGTTTTAAGGAGCTAGCATAAGTTTGACATAGATAGAACGAGTCTATTGCTTTATGTCTACCAAATGAGAAAAATTGAGCGATGTTGCTTTGTTTATTCACAGGTATATCGTCAGAAACAATAATCGAGTCTTCTTTAGCATCGTCTGGTCCAATCATATCGTCGCAGTTTCCAAATTCAGAGTAGCTAATTTCGTCCCTTAAAGGTTCATATTTCGGTTGATACAGGTTTTTAGAAAACACGTAGACATTTTGGAATCTAAGTCGTCTCGTGTAAAATTAAAAATATGAGACATTGGTCTTTCAACAGTTTAATTGTCCAGCGAATATAGCTCGTATGCTAGATGGAAACAAAGGTTTGTGTTTGTCTACTTCCTTTGCTTAAGAATTGGCAAATTCATCAAAGCATTGTATTGGTGTTTTAATTTCTTCTTTCGTAGTCACAATATCGTTTACATTTTCTTCTCTAGAAACATCGTAAACATTTGATATTTTCTCGTTCTGCAATCTCTTAACACGATAGTGTAGCGTTGTTCGTGGTATATTATATTTTTACTAGCAGCGTAGATACCTGTCTCGCCTTGTAAAGTTCTGTTTACAGTCTTTGCTAGAAATTTCTTGGTGTACAGTTTATTGGTTGTACGCATCCTGTAAGCATTCCATGTTAAGACTATTCACAACCTTCAAATATACTTTTTTTGTATACCTAAAGATTACCTACCCTCATATTTTTTTCAACATGTTAAATAAATTTGTCATAATACTTCGATCTGTTGGGGTGATACATTCACAGCATCCCGATATGTGGGAGAAAGCAGTTAAAAACACCATCTTTCTTATACGATTCAAAACTATTATTTATACAAACTTTATTTAAAAATCATATACAAATTATTATTTAATTGTGAATAAATCTATTAATAACTTTACTAAACGGACCGCATTCAAATATAAAGTCATGTATAATCAAAGCATAAGCTTTCATAGTTGCTACAAATTTTTTTTAACCCTCCAATTCCATTCTCACGTCTACTGTTGCGTCCTTACGACTTTCAAGCCGTGACGGCAGTCAATCACAAATATGGTCAAATCTTTAAACTTGTTGTAGTCGATTAAATATTTACTAGAAGTCTTGTAAGGGTAATATTTTTCCATAAAAGTTGCATTAGACAGGTACGCCGGAAAATATTTGTTCTGTTCAAAATCCAGTTTCATGCGAGCTTGAGAGAAAGCTTGAGAATTCAGTACTTTTTCACACTGGTTATGTAGGCACGCATAAAGCTCGTAACATTTTCTACTTTACGGTCAAATTTTCCATTTTGCAGCGCCAGTAATATTCACTGAGCCTTTTCTGTTTCATTCGATAATTTAATTCTCCATACCTATGACTTGGATCGAGACAATGACGGGATTTTGTATAGTTCCCATTTTCTGATTTCGGGCATTATATACAATTGATTTTGCATTTCTGATAACAAAGAAGCCTTGACATAATAACTTAATGTTTTATGCGGAACCTCACATGTGATGTGGACTTGTAGCAATTCACATCGGACTTTGACCTAATAAGTATTAAATTTTGCGGCATGTTTACAACAGCTTTCTTGTAATCTTCAAAAAATCTGAAAATGGTCTTGAGTGGTATAGCACAAACAAAACGACCGTCTTTAAATACAGATTTAGACTTCCAGACGGTGTATACAAGACCTTTCTGATTCATCGAGGGAGACAACTCCTTTAATAGTTCGTGTAATTCCAGGTGTTCGACATCGATTATGTGATTAGTACTCAACTTATACTGGATTCCTTCAAACAGAAAGTATGGTGCATTTGCAGTAAATTTGCATACTTTGGTTGGATATCTAATGTAAATTTCCTTCATAAATGTAGTACTTTCATGGGGGCATGTAATGTTGTCACTGCTTTGCATTTCCATAGAATTCCGATCGTTGTTATCTGCATTCAATGTTAAGGGAGGATATGTTTAATAATCTTATTTTATTATGGTTTCGTCCAATTTATAAATTTTAAACATGTCCAATTTAGGTACATCTTTGTATATGTGCCTTCCAAATTTGTGGTTGCTTTTGCTGTAAGAGTTTTTGAAACTGTTTATTCCTGCCGACCATTATTTTTCAATTTTAATCCCAAGGATCTTAAAAACGAACTTCTTCGGCCGTGAGCTTCTTGACAACGCGGCACTTTGACGATGTAATTGCTTTTACTCATCGAGGTGTTTTATATACAAAATCGATGAACATGCCCTTAAGTACTTTTCCAGCCTAACGCATGTACAGGTTTCCAATGGAAAGTTGGCCAGTTTAACCAAATGGTCCACTAATCTGATTGTGATGTTATCGACCTCGGAAACACTTAATGGGTAATATATGACGTGGTTAGGCATCTTTTCCAGGTTATACACAAGCAGTACAGAAACACTGAATTCGAATATATTGTGAGTCAGTGTTGTTTCTGAACGACCCAGTGATATTAGTTTCCACAAAAATGTTTGATATGGAGATTATGTTCACTTGTTGATCTGCGATATTAAGATATTTGCAGGTAGCTTGTGGTTGGTAAAACCCAAAATGCTTCCAATTCTGTTTTTACGACTTGCCCCAAAATCGATCGGTTCACTGTATCGTATAAAATACTTTAACTGTTATTGTTCGCACATGGTTTGAAAAAATTATCAATGTTCTGGTTATGCTTTTGAACGAACCTTACGAGCCATTGTTTGAACACCTTCTGTATATATACACTTACTTCTTCCAATTATTATAAACCCGGTTCAATGATTATTTTATGTTGATCTGAATCGTCAATGTATAAAACATTATTCCCAGAGTGTACGTTTGGCACTGTGTTACATGTGTATAATCCTACTAAACCTAAAGCATATTCCCCGTCCTGCTTCAATTTAATTGATGGGTAAATGGACCCCGTTGATATAACGTTACTGTATCCAAACACACTCACTGTTTTAACCATTTTCACTAAAAACTTTAACACTATATGTCCGCAATTGCAAGTGTTGTAAGTCTACTTCGACGCACTGTTGTAGTAAACATCGTAACAACAAAAATAACTCTTTACTTCTTCCGGTGGTCTCGAGTGTCCAAAGGAATCGTAATATAACACAGTATTACTATGTTTTTGGTATCCCATTCAATGACTTGTGGTATCCAAATTAATCACACTCGACTCGATAGCGCGCGATTTAATTTTTTTCAACTGGCTTCTAGTTGAATACGTGGATATGAGGAATGTTGGATGCGTATTTGTTTATATCCACGTCGGTGAGTGTTCTTCGAGTTAGCTTGCTTAGTACTCGACTGCTAAATTTTTTTTGAGCAGCCACGTCTCTGCTTGTAAGGTTTAACGAATAAAGCGGGTCCTTTGTTGTAGGTTTTTAGAAACAACCGATTTTCTATTTTCCCGACCATTATTGCTTCCATCAACCTGTTGTGGCGTTAGCTCTGGTTTAACTGCTCGCTAGCTGTTTCTCCATCGTTTACCGCTTTAGTAATTCCTGCAGCGCCACCTGTTAGGGCTCCTAGAGTACTTAGTCCGGCATATATGGAAATCAATGGTAAAAAGCTTGCCTTCTGCGGGACTGGTATAATGCGTGGAAGTTTGATTTTCTTTCTACCTCCAGCACCTTTTACGGTTTTTTTCAGCATAAATACCGATTCAGTAACTTTTTAAAATTGTGGGACCCGACTCGATCAATTACAGAGGATACTTTCTGTAGAAACCCGCCTTTAAAACTTATTTGCTTTTTTTCATACTCATCATCATTTTGTTCTTATTTCATTCCCATACCCATTTTTATTTTGGCTTTCATTGCATTTGCCACCAACCAAACTGAGGTTTTTCACCAAACTTTGCGTTTTTAGACTTTACTCTTCACCAGGCTCCTTCTTTTAAAATTATATCTACTCAATGTCTGCTTGGGAGACCGGCGGGGTCTTTCGAGTATGTAATGTCGTGGTCTCGACAAAAACCGTCCAAGTTGTTGATGCCTGGATCACCTCGGGATAATCGCTCTTATAGTCTGGTTCCTGGCCCACAAAAGTTGTAAAATGGGATATGAGCCTCAAGTAGTAACTTGCTTATTACTTTGTTGACTAGTCCACCACCTGAATTCAGTCATGGATGCATTCGTATCAACAAACAACTACCAAACGAGTGACATACACCAACATCTCTATTTACACCTTTTGTAGAATTTACAAATTTAGATACAATGGAACATTTTTACCCACTACTTCGTCTTCGGAAAATTTTTTCGAGTGCTCGCGATTAAATTTTCCATTTTATCAAGGAAGCGGGCTATTTCTATATTTGTTCATGAGTAAAATGAACTCGCCCACAAGTATCATCTGCGCGGAAGGAATGTGGAAGTACGCGAGTCGAGGAAGCGAGATTAATTAACTTGACATGGACGAAGCAACAAGTGTCTAAGGGCTGTGTAGTTTTTAAAATAAAAGAAGGTATGTAGTTTCCCTTTATATCCCCTTATTGTTCCGCTACCTCTTTTCCTTCAAACCCCTACGAGATGCAATATGAAGCTCAACAACGAATAAAAATTAGATGTTCAACACGGCATAATCATAAAAATCCCACGTGCTGGACCTTGAGATGTAATTCCGAGATATACAGATCACGTAAGCAATTTGAATTTGACATAGAATGTGCATGTAAATTGACTTAGACAGCGATTGCGTCAGTATAGGTTATATAGCGGCGTTAGAGTCACACCTAAATTGTTATATGCGTATTTGTAACAATGACGCCTTACGTTGGGCTCCATCGAGACATTTACGGGCATTACAAATTAAGGCGTGGCTCTAACACCGTTATATAACCTATGTTGACCACGTTTTTACCGGATGATGCAATCGCTATCTAAGTCAATTTACATGCACATTCTAGGCAAAATTCAAATTACTTACGTGATCTATTTATCTCGGAACTTGTTCTCAGGGTCCAGCACGTGGGATGTTTTTGTGATTACGCCGTGTTGAACATCAAATTATTATCCGTTGCTGAACTTCCTATTGCATTTCATAGGGGTTTGAAGAAAAAGAGGTAGAGGAACGATAAAGGGAGGTAAAGGGAAACTACATACCTTCTTTTACTTTAAAAACTACACCGTCCTTAGACACTTGTTGCTTTGTCCATGCGCCGACTCGACCGTCACCAACGGCGGAAATTAGCGTATCATTTCAAAAATAAGCGGCAATTAACCTACAAAGTATCTCTAAACTTAAAACATGATACATGACCAGTTTGGCATGTAACATTAAATAATAATAAAATAAATGCTTTTGTCTCGTCAAATTTTGATATCGCTTTTCAAAAAGGTTATTAATTTATTTAGAAAAAGGTATGAGAACATATGGGTAATGTAATTCATACTACCTAAGCCATCTGTGGGTGTTTGAAGAAACAAACTAAAACGACCGTACTGTGGCCAGTTTGTGTTTAAACGAATGCACGAATTTTGCATAATGCATATTACATAAATATATTGTTACTTAACACTTAATTATTTGCTGACACAGTGTATAGTGTATTTTTTTTTCTCTGCAGCAATTTGATGCAACTCAGATTTTCAAATTTTACATTATAATCTCAATTCGGCTCAGGTGTAAAGGAGTTAAAACTCGTTTTTTTATGTTCATTATCATTAGGTCTTCAGTCCTAAAACTAGCTGGACGCGTACTTCTATTGTTTTCTATTCTGAGCTAACTTATACATTTCCCTGAAATTCCCACAGCCTACATCTTTCACTAACTGTGTGCTATAGTCTAATCTAGATCTATCTCTACCTATTTTTTTTCCTTTCTCTGATCTAACATATTACGCACTATTCTCCCATGCCTTAGTATGTGTCCTGTCATCCTATCTATCCTATTTTTTAGCGTTTGCCACAAACTTCTTTCTTTTCCTACCATTTAAAAGCCTATTCGTTCTTAACTTGGTCTGCCCATGATATCTTCAACATACGTCTGTAGCACTACATTTCAAAGGCTTCTATATTTCCTTGCGTCTATGTGTGGTGCCCTTTCCTGTTTGTACTGTTTTCAACATATTTCTTTCTTCCCGTACCATTTCTTGAACCTCTTTGTTCTTAACTTTGTCTTGCCATGATAACTTCGTCATACGTCTGTAGCGCCACGTTTCAAAGGTTTCTATTTTTTTCCTGTCCGCTTCTCCTACTATCCAATTTCACAGCCGTGCGCTGCTGTGCTTCACACATATGGTTTCAGCAATCTTTTCCTTGTTTCTATGTTTGTTATCTTTAAAGATAGTAATTGCATTTTCTTGTTAAATGTAGCACAGACTTGTGCTAATCATTCTTTTGTAGATTTTGCATTTTACCCATCTTGTATTATTTGACTTCCTAGGTAGCAAAAATCTTTAACCTCTTGTAAGTTTTCATTTCCTATTTGTATTCTGGTTTTTGATTTTTTATCCCTCCTCTTTACACACTAATACTTTAGTTTTATTTTTGTTAATTTTCCATACCGTATCCCTGTGTTAGTACTGTTTCCATTTCATTAAGAACTGCTTTTAACTCTTCCTTGATAGATACTAAGCATGCCAATGATTTACCCCTGCATAATAATTTCAAAGGTCTTTCTTCATTTGATAGTATTTATTGCCTCTGCGATATACAAGTTAAAAATTAACGGGGATAGGACACATCGCTGTCTCATCACTTTCCTAATATTTACTTCTCTACGTTCCTGCTAATTCTATTACCGTTGTTTGCTCTTTGTCTAAGCTATATGCTATTCGTCTATCCATGGAACTCATTCCAATCTTTTCGAGTATTTCGAACATTTTCACCCATTTACGTTGTCGAATACATTTTCTAGTTCTATAAACCCTATATACACGCTTTCTCCAATTTCTATTGTTTTTCTTCATTAACACCCTTAAAGTTAAAATGGCCTCACGTGTTTCCCTGTTTCCAATAAACCCAAATTGGTCTACTCCTAGTATTTCTTCAGCTTGTTTTTCCATCCGTATTGGTACAATTCTAGTTAATATTTTTGACATGTGTGCTCTCAAACTTTTTGTTTGAAAGTTTTCACACCCATCCGCACCTTTTTTTTTGGTATAGCGATTATGGTGCTACGTTTGAAATCTTTGGGTATCTCGCCTGTCCCATACATATAACATACCAGTTGGAAGAGACGTTCTGTTACCGCTCGTTCAGCAGCTTTTAGAGTTTATACGTCTACCTAATCCATACCTGGTGCCTTATTATTTTTCCGACCCTTCAATGATAATTCAAATTCATCTCCAAATATAGAATATTTCAAGTGATTCTTTTCAGTGTCTGATTTCTATTCTAGTGCTACTAGTTCCTGTCCTGCATATAAATTATCTATATATTTTTGCCATCTTTACATTTTTTATAATGATGTTTCCTCCTGCGTCCTATATATCTTTGCTATACAGTTTTATGCCCCTAAAATTCATACTAATTAGTTTGTATGCTTTGTCTGTTTTTCCTATGTCCATCTTAGTTTCTACTTCTTCACAATTTTCATCAATCGATTGTTCGTTAGCTTTTCTGCATTTGTGAACAATTTCCCATTTTATGGCTTTGTATCTCTGTCTTTATGCTTTGTCTGGTCGGTTTTTGTACTTTCGCCTTTCTTCTATTAAATTCAGAATATTCTTTGTTAGCAAGGCCTCTTATTTTCTTTTTGTTTATAGCCCATAATATCTGTAGCCGCCATGCCTAAGCTGGATTTAATATTATTCCATTCTGTTTATACTTCCTTAATATCAGTGATTTTTCCCATGTCTTTCAGAACTTTGTTTGACTCTTTATCAAATCTTTTGTGGGCAGCTTTATGTTTTAGTTTCTCAAAGTCAAAGTGTCTTTTTCAGTTCCTTTTTTCAAATTTTTAAATTTAAGCACGGCTTTCATAATTACTATGTTGTGGTCTGTGTCAATATCTGCATCTGCGTCTGCGTAGTTTCTACAGACTTTTACTTGATTTCTAAACCGTTGTCGAACAAGAATGTAGTCTATTTGATATCTCCCTATGTCTTCTGGCATCTTCCACGAGTATTGTTTTCTAGCATGATGTTGAAATAATGTATTTGTGATGGTTAAATTGTTTTTGTCGTAAAATTCTACCAGTCTCTGTCATTTCTGGTACCTACAGCAAACAAACCTACTACTGATCTTTCCCCGCCCTCGCCTACCACTGCATTAACGTCTCCCGTAATTATTAAATTTTCATGTCCTTCTACGAATCTCAGTATGTCTTCGATATCTTTCTAGATCGCTTGAACCTTCTCATAATAACGATGGTGGGCATGTATACTTGTATTATTACTGTATTTACCGATTTAGATTTTAATCTAACCATGAGTACTCTTTCGTTCTTTTGCAAGTAGTTTTCTACACAGTGTCCTATCTTGTTCCGCATGACTATCTCTACACCCGAATCGCTTTCCTCCGATCCTGCATGAATTAGTCTAAAGTCTCCGCTTCAAAAATCTTTCGCTTCTGGTCACCGAACTTCGCTAATTCTTACTATGTCTAATGCTAACCTATCCAGTTCAATTTTCAGGTTCTCTAGCTTACCTACCAGCTTCATGGTTTTCACTTTTCCCGCTTTGACTCGCAAAATGTTTCCTACTCTTCTTTTAATCTTCTCCATAACATGCTCCGAAGTAGTCCCCTCTCGGAAATACGAATGGGAGACTATTTTAACTCCGGAATCTTTTACCCCAGAAAATGACATCATTTCAAAACATTTTCAGTACGCGTGTACCTGGGAGGTAATGTAATGGTTTCCCATTGCCTTCCACATGGCAGTAGTGTATCTTAGAGGGTCATACCGGCCCCCACGGTCTCTGTCACTCTAAGTACCGAAAGAGCTGCTGCGCTCCTTTGGGGACCTGTCTTAATCTGGTTCTTCACTAAAGACTCCCACTAATTTGGTTAAACATATAGTTTGGCGCTGTAGCTCACTGAAACACGCAAGCCATTCTACCCGTTCTAGTATTTTAGACTTCTTCAAGGGGCAGGTCCGTTTAGAAATTTTTTTTATGTTATATCGCTAAAAATAAAATTAACACACAATAGATGGGAGGAGGGCAAACTAACACAAAGCGACAATCCTTTTGCAACTTCCGATCTAGCTCGAGACTAAACTCTCGCGGAGTTCGATGACACTATCAGGCGGATCGACTAATAACGGATTGCCAGATGCCACTGCACTGGATAAACGAAACGGCTGACTAATTCTAGAAGGCAAATGTAGATACGTCCTAGAGCTAAAACGCACACTAAGCCAAATCTCTCAATTTACCACAATCAAGATTTTTGAAGCTGAAATAAAACATTGTTATTAAATATATAATAAGACACCATTTGTGCTCAAAGAAAATTTGAAATAAAACATAACAAAAGTATATTCAACATTGCTCGACTCGACAAGTCAAAATATTCTTAATACGAACACTAGGTATTTCCAATATACTAAGGTATTTAAATGTTAATTTAAAATTTAACTTCAGTTAATTCATCACCAAACGATGTATTCAGATCATAAACTCAAAACTTTTAACTGAAAACACTCTCGAATCTCTTTAATTAATTGTAGTCATTTTAGATAGTATACAATTATTTGTTTATTTACAATTTATTACAGCTTTTTATAACATAAAAGAAATTAAGATTTGCAATTAGTTTTTTCATCAGATTTAAATATGGGAATTTAGTAAAGAGCAATAATTTGACCCTTAATCAAGTGGATATAAAAATAAAGTGCACCACAAGTACATCAACTTAATTATATGTCATAATCAGATTTGTTTGTGGCTTGCACTTTGTTATATAAGGTAATTAATAATAAGAATGTAATAGTGTTCTAAAAGGGCGTCCTTTAAAGTTATTAATAATTATGGATTCACATCAACAAAATTTACGTGAGAGTTATAATATTAAACTTTAAATTTTTGTTAGACTGTCTAAAGATTGGATTTACATAATTATTTTATTTCATGCACGCCACTGAGAGCAAAGCACGGCAAATAGATGCAAACCTAAGATTAATTTACAAACCAACACGGAACATGAAATGCTTAGTTACATTACAGTATGACAACAAGTCACAATTCGATTTTATAATTTGCATTTAGCATCAAACTAACTTTTGTCTAAATACTCTTCAAATTTTTATTATGTTTTCAATGATGCGATAAATGTAGACAACATCAAATAAAGTGTTTAATGTCCGGATATTAGATTGTTAAAAATACTCGCCCTGATTATTACATGTAATACTTCAGAAACTTAACAAACCAGTTTCAGATGGCCGGGAAAACCACTTCCAATTGTTGAACACAACTTTGTGTGTGTCACGTAAAAACAAACACGCGTGAAGGCAACTATACCAACCGCTGCATAAACAAGATATCCCGGAAATTCAATAAAGATTTTATAGTTTTATAAGTGGGTAGGAGTAAGGTCGCACACAATGTGGATAGGATCGGGAGTAGTGATGACCAATGAGGAAGGAAGAGCAAAGGTCCATTGGCTATCGCGAAAACTTAGAACACATTGTACAGACTTCCAAAGGTCGATACCCAAAGTCAGTTGATGAGAAACGTATGGAAGAACAAGGACATGTAGAGTAGTGACGGAATTTGAAAGAGTAATGAGAAAGGAAACGGAACCGCGGATAGCGCATTTTTAATTGTCAGATATGTTACAGAAAGAGGAAGGTGTAAAGAACGTAAGCGGTTCCGACCGATACCACCAAGAATGGTACGCGTGGCTCTGGAATCTAGAAGGCTAGTGAGAGGAAGTCCAAAAATCTGGACGAACAGATATGGGCGTTCGTCGCCACGTACATTCGCACACAAAAAATCTAGGACGGAACGGGATTGATCGTTCAGACCTTTAAGGAAGAATCCAAGACTAAGGACAAAGTAAGGATTTTGTCTCACCCGAATACCCTACCAACGGTTTAATGAGATTTCACATTGCTGCGGGCAGTCGTGCCGGGTTACTCCCTTGTGGCTGCACCTGTAGCAATGCAAGACTTGGGACCGAGAACAATTAGGAGAAGTATATGCCCTATTTGATAACAATTCCAACATCTAGGGACAGAATTCGAAGTAGTGTTTGAAGACCTATTTGCCAGAGAAGAGTATGTTTTGGAAGTAGTAGGAGGACGAAGATGCAGTACAGAGTCAGGTGTAGAACTAGCGACAGACGCAATTTGGTTCCTATTTGGAGTTTTTCGACGACTAGTGGTGAAATGGTCATGCAATCCGGCAGTATTTTTAGGAGACGAGGTCGGACCAAAGCAAGCTCAGGTTCCACACAATCACTTATCTTTATAGGTGGCACGTGATCATCGGCCCTATACTTTTTCAGCTGCAACTTCAGACACTCGTTCTCTAATTCTTGCACGTAGCGGACGGTAGGCAATTGGGTTGTATAAAATGAAGCAAGGTTACGAGACACAATGACAATTGAACATCCTTGGGTACAGAAGCATACCGATGGAACATGGTAGTCATACACGTTAAATAGTCAACGATACTTTTATACAAAAAGATTTTTACATCATTAAGTTCTGGAGAGATGGATACGTTTCTCGTTGAACTAATGCAATTATTACCATAAAGTTCATTTATTTTGCATGTGTATCTTATCTTAAATAGCTGTCATTTCAGATTTATTAGGTTGTTAATTGGCGTGGTTACAAGAATGTGTGTAAAGTACTTACTCATTACCGCGCTGTCATCTGATTTATGAGGCCGTTAAACGTGTTATCGCATTTTATAATATCTCGCTAATTCGGCTGTTTATTCACGTTGTTATAGTAAAAGAAAATTATCTGTCATTTGCTTATTAATTTATAGATTCTCGCTTCCGAATTGATATATCAACTTTAGAATAATGTAGAATATGTAGAATAATAGTCTTGTTCAAAGTTGGATTTGACGTTACTCATTAAAAAGGAAGGAAATCTCTAGAAAAGTTAATGCAGTGTTTAAGCTTCTTGTTAAATGAAGTTGTAAAATGAGGAGTACCTTATGAGGATTACGGTTATTTGCATTATAGAACTCGTTTAAATTAGAATTACGGGATTTGTATCTTACATAATGTGTTTTTAAAACTTGTTTTTAATGATTTTGTATTTTTACGGATTTCAGTCATGTACTACTGAAATATTATATATATATATATATATATATATATATATATAAAATATTATACAGGGCGTTTCTTTACAGAAAATTAAGTATTAGCAAATTTTGATTTTCTCTGGTTTTGGATTGTTTTATTTACAGAATATGATGCTGATTGACCTTTATATGACCCTCTTATCAATATATTGCTATGATATCGCCGTATTCCGATGTATTTAACGTTCAGTTGCCTACTGCTTGCCACCGCTTTGTGTCTCTAAATAACCTATAATAAATTTTAGATTTTACACAATTCATTCTATATGCCTCGACTAGCTCAGTTTAACCCCACACAGAGTGCACAACGATACGATAACAAAGACGTTTTTACACCCCCTCCCGCCCCTTCCCTTTCGCTAACACTTCCCACCTAAATAAGGTAAGCAAAATTAACCATAAGTTATATAATAACCAAAATATGTACAATTTGCAGCTCCACAACCTTTATAATATCATTCGCTATTTAAGAAAACCCCTAAATCAAAGTAACAATATAAATTAGTTTGTCCCCAAATTATGACTCCCTTAAATCCGTTTAAAGCCATCAAAAATAACTCTGTATACTACTGAACTACGTTGAACGTTCAATGACCTTCTTTCCCTTTAATGTAAGTTTCTACGTATCAAAAATTTTTGATAACCCTTTACATAAATATCAATGCATACAAAAATTAAAATGTCCAAAAAGAAATTAATGTCTTAAGCAATTAATGAAATTTATCTCGGACCTGTTGTTTGTCCTTGTTGAACCCCTTGTTGTGAATGCGCGTCTCTGCATGCATCCCAATTCTTAGAACTGCCACTGCGTGCTGTTGACCAGCGTCCTTGGATTATTTTCAGTTAGTTTTTCTTATTGATTTTGTTTGGTAGTATAGATTGGTTAAACGCACAGTTTAACATTTAATCATTTACTTAGTTAGATTTAGTTCAACCCTAGTCTGGTCTAATACCTGGTCTGATACTGGGTCTAATACCTGGTTCAGTACTTGGTCTAATACCTGGTGCCGTTTTCTAAATGTCAACGGCGAATTTCTGTTATATATTTGCACTTGCACTAGTACTTGAAATTTTTCAATTACCGACTTTCACTTACATTATTATTTAATTTGATATCCTAACTTCGCGTGTTATCTTGGTTCAAAGAAGTACAGATCGTGCTTTGGTCGTAGAAAGACCGATTCGTTTTTTAGCTCGTTAGTTATTTAAAAACCCGCCTGTCATCTGTACAATTGGTTTACCCAAATTATTTTGTTGATTGAGGCGTTGTACTTTGATTTATCGCGCCAGTCTTCGGATTTCTATGTAGTTATCATCCCAATTTCTCATCGCAATGCTTTAGGACATCACGTAGACATCTAGTTTTATATTGTGGATTTTGATGCATTGGATCTTCTCAAGTCACGTATTTCTATTTTGTAAAAGAATTTTGCTTTAAATCGCACGTAGCGAACTGTATGTTTTCTTGTTTTGTTTCCCTAATCTGTTTGGGTTTTGTGTTAATATTACATGACGATCTTGTAGGCAATTTTATAATGACATAAATTGAATGCGTTTGTTTACTTTTTGCGTTTATGAAACATGTTTGTTTTGAAAGATGTGTTTTCGAGAACATTCTTGTTTATTTCCCTACACTAATGCGTTGGTTTTCAATAGGATTCATTGCGTGTTTGTCTTACTTCTAGATGTTTCTCATGCGTATTTATTTAGAGTTTATGCATGCATTGCTGTGTACAACCCTTGTAACGCTATATACCCCTAAATAGCCCTATTATCATAGCATATATATATATATATATATATATATATATATATATATATATATATATCTTTTTGCGCGCGTATGTACGAGCGTGTTCTCGTGCGCACGTGCGTGTGGTGTGCGTGCGTGGTGTGTTCCGTGAGTGTGTGCCCAAGTCCGTGTGTGTGAAAGTACAGGTTTTAGTAGATACGACGTAATGAAATTGTCATTTTAACATACCAGTTTTGATCTACGATGTTTTTGTTTAGTAAATAGTTCCTTTTGATGGCAGTAACCAGTGTAACCTTATAGCTCAAAATGTTTGGGCGTAAACGGCTTAGTAGTGCAGCCTTACATGTTTCACTTTACAACACGTGTTTTTGACTAATAAAAGCGATTTATGAAAGCAGATAATTAATGTTGATATTTTTTGTAAAAGAAAGTTAAGATGAATTGTTTAGAACATCCCAATTTTACTTCGGTATCTACTAATTAACGTGTTATAATTAAATATGAATACGTGGATCTATTATTACATAACAATTTATATTTGGAAATCGATGAACTTTGTAAATTTGCTAATAGCCATAATGGAACCGGGGGGAGCCAACACACATCAAACGCGACAAAATGGTTTCTATCGAATTTAATTAGAATTCAATTTCAATAATGCTGGTTTCGTGAAACTCAAATGTAGGTAATTTAAGTTTATTGCGTTGGTGTAGGTAGACTAGAACTAATTACAATACGGTTGACAAGTTTAATTATATTGCCAAATAGCAATTACGGTCACTGTAGGAAGTTGAAAGTATAGACTGCGATTGTGCAGTAACGTATAGGAAAAAGCTTTTTTATCGTATTCAAACACACTGTGAAGTTTTCACTTATTAAGAATTATTTTAAACTTGCAGAATGTATGAATTAAAAACCATTTTATATAGTTTTAGCTGTATAATGATCACAACGTGTGAAACGAATTAGGGCTATGGTTTTTTCGAAACCCTGCATTTTGAAGGTTGATTCTGAACATATTTTAATTGTTTTAAAGTATATGAAGTACAAACTATTTAGTATTAGTGGGTGTGATCAATGGACATTGTATGATCTATAATTAGAATTGAAATGATATTGCTCTATTTTATGCATTTAATTATCTAGATGGTGTTGAGAAATCGCAATAGCGGAAATTTACAAAATAAATGTTATTGTTCATCATAATGGAGTAAATGTTATTTTAGTAGGATTTATTTGAGGAATTAAAAATTGATTTAGATTTGCACAGTGGTGTATAGGACGCGCCTCTCGGTGGCCTCCACACACCCGCGGTAAGAGAGTTCGGTTCTTAAGCTGAAGTGGCTCATTGGTTTACTACAGTTGCTACATTCATATCTGGAATATCTATTTTCTTACTTCTTGCTATCATAGTTCCTTGTAAATTATGAACCTTCAAATAAATCAGCAGAAAAATAATAAAAACAAGCTCTTAATGTTTTTACAACTACACCCACGTAAACATATGTTAAAATCAGGTTATAAATAATTCCTTTTAGTATTTGAGAGATGAACCTCCAATTACTAAAATCAGAGGTCACTGACAACAGTTCATTTAGACTGCCCTTGTGAGGGTCCGTTGCCTCCGAAATCTATTCGCGACAAAAAAAATCTTTAATTTATGTCCTGAAAACATAGCGAATAACAGGAGGATAAAATAACTGCTGCAATTTTGCAGTCACGCAAGAGTATAATAAATCGTTATTTACCACCTACCCCTTATTTAGATATCTTGCTACAAACTTTTACCGTACGCCGTGGAAGAAATAGAACCTGTCGGCTATTTATATACTATCAATTAAGAAAAGAAAACTAGAATTGGAAAAAGTAGATTTAAAAAGAAGAAAGATTGAGTTCGAGGAAAAGACATTGGCATTAAGCAGTATAAACATATAGTAGAAAAAGACTGCAAGATGGCACAATTAAAGGAGGTGTTAATAAATCATTTTAAAACCTACTGAAAGCAGTTTGACACATCTGGCGTATATCATATTTCTGCATTTACAGTTCATAACCATGAAACGTATTTCTATGTCGAAGTTCGTGCAGACCAAGCCATAAAGATGTGTATTCTTTAAAAGGATATTACATGACCCATTTTACTAAGATGTGCGATGCTAGAGAAGAGCTTACAAACAAGGATACGGCATGAATTTGGTTTGCCTGCTGGCAGAAGAGCATTTTATAGCACGAACTAATGGTATTACAACATATAATGATCACTCACTTTGGAAAGTAGATGGCTTAAGGTTTTTTTCAGATTTCTGGAAAAACATGGGGATTGTGTCCTTTACACAGACGGATGTAGAACAAATGGATGAAATTCTAATGCAGGAAGTAAAAGAGCGGTGGAAAAATCCTCTAGCCTAACTCAAACACGGAGATAAGACCTACTAATCTAGGTCAGTTAGCTAGATAAAAATACCTAGTCTAACTCAAAAACGAGGTGGGTTATGAGAAGTGGGAAGTGATACGTAATCGCTCTTCTGATTGCATACCTGACAGCGCATCTGGTCTCGACAACACGTCGGGCCGCGCACCGGGTCACAATACTGGCCGTGCCTGGCTCTCTTGTCCGCGCACCGGGCCGCGTGGTACAATATTCCTGGCGGTCGCGGGCTTTGTTTGGGACTACTCTCGACAGGTTTCAATTGATTCTAAAAGGTACGTGTTCCGTGGCTTTCCGTAAATCAAGTGGCTATGTAATACAAATGAACGATAGATAGAATGTGTGAAGTTGGTGTGTAAGAAGTGGTGGGTGATGGATACGGGAGGGAGGTGTGATGTGAAAGGTGCGCGCTGCGTATGTGGGAAGTAGGATGTGTGAAGTCCCAAACGTTTTCTTCGTTCAGTATCACAGATGTCATCAAATTTTCCCATCAATAAATTATCCCTAACTTTATGCAGTGTATTATCCCACCGTAATAATTTAAATTTTTTCGTTCAACTAAGGACATACTTCTCTTTATTATCATTCAACTAAGCTGAATTTTTGCGTTGTCTTTTGGCATTGATATGTCTACTTTTAATTCCTGTTACTCAACCCTAATGGTTGCTACAATATTTTTTAAATTACTAAAAACTATTTTGGGAGTTTTTTCCATCCCTATGAACGTTTGAGAATTGTTTTAAATGAACAACATTGCTATCACACTCAAAGCTATCTGCCTGAATTTCACCCACTCCTTTCTTTAAATCGTATATTTCTACTTCGTAACTTCATTATTCATTACTGTTATACTTTGTTCTGCTTTCATAAATTATATCCTTATATTTTGCTCTCTTTCTTTCATAGTTTGCTTTTCCACCTCCGTCATACTTGGGTTAACTATTTCCTGTGCCTCTTTATTAAGTTCCACCCTGGTATTCAGCTCATTTTTCTCCAATTTCCTACGGTAATATCCACGTTCAATCTCATATTTATTTCTGTTTCTATCTCCGTTGCACTCGAGTCAACCACTTCCTGTAACTCGTGTCTAATAAAAAATGTAAAATTGTTTTATCTATCATTGATTTGTATTAATTCTGTTTGAATTCTTTCTTATTTTAATTTGTGTCTGATTTTTTTTATACTTATCAAATTTCTGATTGAATTTTTCTCGATTATTTTCAAATTTGTGATTAATTTCTTTCGATTTTGTTTTAATTGTTCCTGATTTTTCTCAAATTTTGGATTGATTACTCCCAATTTTTTTAATTCCTGATTAAATTTCTCTCGACTGTTTTAACTCTTATTACGAAGTTCAACTCTCTCATACTAGGTTCTGCTTTTACTTTTTCACTTTCCATTGCATCCATATCTTTCCAAAAATAAATTTATATTATACAAAAATTTCAACTAAGTCTAACACATAATGCCCTTAATCTCTAACTTTTTTTACAAAATGAAACCAAGCCTGAATATTAAATCCAACTACTTTGTTGAATCACTAACAATTTATTGCGATATTCATTAACCCTAGAACTGTGAAGTTCGAGCTAGTAACGTTGTTTTTTCAAGCCCCTTAATTGGGCCGTCAATATTTTCTTGTGTGCTAAATCGAGTCACCCTCGTGGAATCGTGCTCCACGTTGGGTCGCCATAAATATCTGCTGTGATTTTGGAAGCTATTGAAGAAGCTCCACGAATTGTGTGTCAAATATTATCTGCTGTGATATTGCAGTTAGCTTCCCTATACAACAGACGTAGATATCTCAAAGCTAAATTTACGAAACCACTTCCTCAACTATTGTAATTAGTAGAGCATTTAAAGGCTCTCCTGCTGTATTTAGTGTTATAGCCAATTTTGACTTTTTGGAATGGTTTTCTTCGTACTTCCTATTAAAATATGTCGTGCCATTTGTTTAAACTTTTTTGTTTTTATGGTCTTCTTAGACATCAGAGAGGTAGTTGCATATCTTCTGTATTTGTTTGTAAATGTAAATTGTCTATTACTAAGGAGATCCTTGTACAATATTTTATGTGGAAGTGTCATCATTTACAATATTCCTAACATCACCAAAAATTTCATCATTTACGTTAAAATTATTGATAGTATTGGATGCATAACTTGGGCTTTGTAATAGATGTACAATACGTATTAGTTAAATTTATGTATAATTATCAGTATGTATTTACCCCGACAGTTTTTAGGGCAATTTTAGTCGATAATTTCTTGCATTAGCGTCCATTAATTTGAGGTGAATTTTTAAAATAACTGAATAAATAACTTGCTGCTTGCTTAGCTATCAACGTCAAAAGTCGATTAGTATCAATAACCAGTTTCTTTCTGCATAAACATTAATATACATCAATCGCTCATGTACTTTCAGTTTCAACACTAAACAAAGCGTACAATAGATCTGTGAAGTTATTTTACCATGCTACACAAAGCGATATAATGTCACTTTCAACAAGTATAGGGTTGCGAGATAGATTTTGGATCCTTGGGAGCGTCTTTCTGATAAGCTTTATTCAAGAACTACAACTATCAAAATTAATTTTATTATTCAATTACTAATACACATGTTTTGTTCACAAACAAGTTAAACACTTACATTCTTCAAGTACAAGTTAAACTGAATTGAATTGTTACAAGTTACTATTTTCAATCATCAACAATAAATTGTGAGTAGCTTGAACTCTAACAATGTGTAAGTTTTGAGATTCGAAGACACTGAATTGGAGAGCTTGTAACGTGCATTTTTGTCGTTTAACATTTTACGCTATACTCAATTCTTAAAATACATCGTTTTTGGATCGCTGTTTGTATCAAGTAAATACTTCAGAATAATTCAGAATTGTATGCAATTGAACTCGTGGGTATTAATTAAAGATAGATAAATTGAAGATTGATTCTCATTAATAAATAAATTCCAAGGAATGAATGTTAAACAGCTTGTAATTAATTATAGATTGCATCGTTCTTGTCTTGCCGTAAATATAAATTTTGTTCCTTATGTGGATATACAAGTCTAGATAAGAGACGATAAGCGGTTGTAATAGCGAGGAATTGATATAAACAGGCGAAGGGGAGAGTTTTGTTCTTTGTTCCGATATATTAAGTACGTTAAAAATACTGCTTCTTTCTGCTTTTGACAATAGTGAGAATTAATGCGGGATTAATTTTCGTATTGTTCCTGAACAAGCACGGCATGTTTTTAGTTGATTTTCTGTTGGAAATAAAAGCGGTAAAGCTTGTTAAACTCGAGGCACGTGTGTTTTACGGAACATTTGACGGACGGTTTTATTGCTTACGCGTGCTTACTAATTGTTTTTAGTTGTTTTTCTTGTGAGACAAATGCTTTAAGGAACGTTTGACGGACTTACTTTCGTGATACGCGTACTTTACTAATTTGTGGTTTTAGTTGTTTGTCTTGTGAAATAATAGTCGTAGAACTAGCTAAACTGACCGATTCTTTCTTTAGGATTAATGTGCGTGCGATCTAGTCTAGTGTCCCTTTGTTTTATCAGATTAGTGCATACTTTGGATTATTTAAATACAGTGGATACTGTAGTTTCTGCATTTTTCTAACACCAAAGAATCTAAAATAGATCATTGCTTGCGCGAATTTTGTTATTTGCGAAATATAACAGAATACCGGTTTACAAAGGTATTGGTTGAAGTTTCTCACTGCTTTTTGGAGGTTTATGAAAATAATATACATTTGATCCCAGTTGAAATTAAACTAGTGCTACAAAACATTTCGAAATTATTGTCTCAGGAAATAGAATTAACAAGAAATTTATCAATGCTACATAGTTCCGTCGCGTGATGGTGTCTGCTGCTAACCCCAGTGAAATGCGTAGGTGTGATTAGTGTGACGTGTGATAAGTTCCATCAACACCCTTACAGTCCAGGGTGAAGTGCTTCGTTAGCGTAGGACATCGTGAATCTCACACTTCCGTTGCAAGGAAGCGTTGCTGAAGGACTTTTGTAAGTTGAACTATTTCCTACTTGTTATTACTTTAAATATCTATCCGTTGCTTTACCATATCTTTGTCGTTCTGATACTTTTTACAAAAGACTTGCATGATATTTTAAAACATAAGAAAAAAAAGAAAGAAAGAAAGAAAGATCAATACTACTGAATTACTCATATCAATTATGTCTTACCTATTTATTTTCTTTTAACATTTTGTCTGATTTATGTTTAATTGGTGTGTGAGGAAACGTTTCTGCTACTCCCCAATATTACCTCACTTTGTAATAAAAATTTTTATAATACTTTTATCATGATTATATTATATAGATTATCCAAACAGTTTTTTTTCTTACCTTCTACAAAGTACTGAATAATTTAGACTTATCATTGCTGCTATGCTTATTCTTTTCTTTATTTCAGGTTTGCTTAACTATTTTTTTTCTTGCAGGTATTGTTACTAATTCCTTACAGCCGCGCACATTATATGTTGGTCTGCTTTCTACAACCCCCCCTAATCTCCGATTGAGCCCGGTCATTTCTTTGTTTTTTTTCTTTGTGTTACGCACGGCTACGAGCCAACGTAGTATAACTTTGGCGCCCGAACAGGGACTGCCACGATTCACGTAACATAAATTTGGCGCCCAACGTGGGGCTCGACAAACGTGGGGCTCGATTTTTTTTTGCTCTTAATTTTTTTAAAAAAATTTTTTATGACCTTGATGTTTTTTTGGGCTTATTGGTCTTGTGTTTTCTCTGATAAGCTTGTGTCCGAAAACACTGGCGCCCATTTCGTATTCCTATTTATATTTTGTAGCTAGCCCATCCCGTGACTTTTTCTTCTGGCTAGTTCCACCATTTGTTCACTATTTGACTATTATAGTCGCTTGCTACATCCATTCCTTGAGGTAGGCTTCAGATCTATTTTCTTTTCCTTTAGGTATTTCGACTAGGTCGCTTTTGTAGGTCTGTTAGCCATACTTTGCTTGAGTAATCGTTTTATACGAATCTGTGTTACCTCAGTTGGAAGTATTCTAGATTGTGTACTAGCTTGCCTTTGTCCTTTTCTTTGTCTTGGTTCTTTCTTTGCTGCACACTTGAG
This sequence comes from Platerodrilus igneus, assembly GCA_036346225.1. Taxonomy (NCBI): domain Eukaryota; kingdom Metazoa; phylum Arthropoda; class Insecta; order Coleoptera; family Lycidae; genus Platerodrilus; species Platerodrilus igneus. The sequence goes on from JARFIW010000813.1 coordinate 1,024,670, forward strand.
GTTGACAGTTGTGTCGTCTAGTTGGTTTGCACGAGTTTTCTTCCTCGTTTTTCTTTCCTCTTGGTTTCCCCGCGAGAAGCCAAAACTTTTCTTTGAGGTGGAGAACAGAAATGTCCCTTTTGGAGACATCCGTCTTTTGACGTTTTTGAAAGTAGCTAAGACCTTTAATCCTCATTGGGTGTTTACTTAATGCTTTCTTTACCTATTCTGTCGTTGTTGGTTACGATAGATGACTTTGTCTTCTTTTGAAAAAAAATGTTCTTTTCTTATACTGGTGTTGGTCCTTCGAACCGGATAAAAATATTTTTTTTTGTTTGGTTCCTTGTCTGTCGTTTTTCTTTTTTTCTTTCACCCCGACGTCTTTATTTTGCTAGGGGGGAATTTGTAACGTGCATTTTTTCGTTTAACATTTTACGCTATACTCAATTCTTAAAATACATCGTTTTTGGATCGCTGTTTGTATGAAGTAAATACTTCAGAATAATTCAGAATTGTATGCAATTAAACTCGTGGGTATTAATTAAAGATAGATAAATTGAAGATTGATTCTCATTAATAAATAAATTCCAAGGAATGAATGTTAAACAGCTTGTAATTAATTATAGATTGCATCGTTCTTGTCTTGCCGTAAATATAAGTTTTGTTCCTTATGTGGATATACAAGTCTAGATAAGAGACGATAAGCGGTTGTAATAGCGAGGAATTGATATAAACAGGCGAAGGGGAGAGTTTTGTTCTTTGTTCCGATATATTAAGTACGTTAAAAATACTGCTTCTTTCTGCTTTTGACAATAGTGAGAATTAATGCGGGATTAATTTTCGTATTGTTCCTGAACAAGCACGGCATGTTTTTAGTTGATTTTCTGTTGGAAATAAAAGCGATAAAGCTTGTTAGACTCGAGGGACGCGTGTTTTACGGAACATTTGACGGACGGTTTTATTGCTTACGCGTGCTTACTAATTGCTTTTAGTTGTTTTTCTTGTGAGACAAATGTTTTAGGGAACGTTTGACGGACTTACTTTCGTGATACGCGTACTTTACTAATTTGTGGTTTTAGTTGTTTGTCTTGTGAAATAATAGTCGTAGAACTTGCTAAACTGACCGATTCTTTCTTTAGGATTAATGTGCGTGCGATCTAGTCTAGTGTCCCTTTGTTTTATCAGATTAGTGCATACTTTGGATTATTTAAATACAGTGGATACTGTAGTTTCTGCATTTTTCTAACACCAAAGAATCTAAAATAGATCATCGCTTGCGCGAATTTCGTTATTTGTGAAATATAACAGAATGCCGGTTTACAAAGGTATTGGTTGAAGTTTTTCACTGCTTTTTGGAGGTTTATGAAAATAATATACATTTGATCCCAGTTGAAATTAAACTAGTGCTACAAAACATTTCGAAATTATTGTCTCAGGAAATAGAATTAACAAGAAATTTATCAATGCTACATAGTTCCGTCGCGTGATGGTGTCTGCTGCTAACCCCAGTGAAATGCGTAGGTGTGATTAGTGTGACGTGTGATAAGTTCCATCAACACCCTCACAGTCCAGGGTGAAGTGCTTCGTTAGCGTAGGACATCGTGAATCTCACACTTCCGTTGCAAGGAAGCGTTGCTGAAGGACTTTTGTAAGTTGAACTATTTCCTACTTGTTATTACTTTAAATATCTATCCGTTGCTTTACCATATCTTTGTCGTTCTGATACCTTTTACAAAAGACTTGCATGATATTTTAAAACATAAGAAAAAAGAAAGAAAGATAGAAAGATCAATACTACTGAATTACTCATATCAATTGTGTCTTACCTATTTATTTTCTTTTAACATTTTGTCTGATTTATGTTTAATTGGTGTGTGAGGAAACGTTTCTGCTACTCCCCAATATTACCTCACTTTGTGATAAAAATTTTTGTAATGCTTTTATCGTGATTATATTATATAGTTAATCTAAACAGTTTTATTTACATTCTACAAAGTACTGAATAACTTAGACGTTTCATTGCTGCTATGCTTTTTCCTTTTTTTTTTCAGGTTTGCTTGACTATTTTTCTTGCAGGTATTATCACTAACTCCTTACAGCCGCGTACATGGTATGTTGGTCTGCTTTCTACAACCCCCCCCCCTAATCTCCGATTGAGCCCGGTCATTTCTTTGTTTTTTCTTTGTGTTACGCACGGCTACGAGCCAACGTAGCATAGATTTGGCGCCCAACGCGGCTGCCCCGATTCACGTAACAAGCTTCTCACATTTAACATGAAACCTCCAGTCTCATATCATTCTGTAGGAAAGTGCAAAATTGCTGTCTCTTGATAACATACAATGTCTTTATTTCTGGGTAATTATAAATAGGTCTGCTTGGTAGCAGTTCATTGTTCCTGTTAATTGACACTAATTATTACAATCCATAATACATGGTATCCTTCTATTTTTATAAAATAACTATTATATTTAATTTTTAATGCATATTAGTTAAGGGGATATGTAACTGGCGTTACGTTATAGAATATTACAGATTAGATTACTTTATGCTATCTAATGAATTATTAAATTTTATTTCGCTATCACTAATATTAAGTAAATTATAATATTAAAAGTAAGCCAATTTACTTCTATTACTCCTTCTTCCTTAAAATTTCTTCAAAGCCAGTAGATGATTTACGGGCAGTCCGACCCCTACTCCTCATCACTTTTGTATACCCCACCACTTTCCCTCCACCGCCACCAACTCCACTTCCACCTACACCGCCAACTCCACATCCACTTCTACGTAACGTCATATAGGTTTATAACTGCTTTATTTATAAACATTTTCTAAACTTGTAAAGTATTGGATGATCGAGAGTGTTTGCGAGTTAGTTGTTTTTTAAAAACTGGATTTTATAATATGAACCAGAAAACAATTACTCCTGTAGTTTATTCGGAAACAATTATTTTATAAATGCAATTATCTTATGTGGTAATTGATGTGGCACGTACTAACTACATCATAGAGCAATTTAGTTTTTAGACCGAAAGGTCACACTGCCAATAAATATGTTATTTAGGTAGCTAACCTAAAATTTTGGTATCTATTTTACGCCATTCATCTTTCATCTATCATACCTCGAGGCCCATGTTTTCTTTCTGGCTACGTAACCACCGTCATCTTTAATTCTATTTTATTTCCCATCGTCCTGTATATGTATAACTTTTAAATTTCGACTCGCCCAGAATATTAATTTACATTTAAAACTGTGAAGACCAATAAAATCGTAGGATATTAAAAATTTGAAAAGAGCGATACCGCTAACTATGTTCTGCGATCAGTCAAATTTAAGTTCCTTGTGGTACCTACTTATTTGTATGCATGCATATGATAATGATAATAATATAGACAAAATAATTTTTATTTGCATATTAGAAAATACATAACAATACATTTGCTTTTCCACACAAAAACAACCATTTCCTTATTTTTACTTGGCGTTGTTTTTAATTTATCTAATTGAATTCTTATTTTATAATTTAAATCTACATTTCTGTCTTGCAACTCCAGTAATTGGACACGTACAGTTGGTCCTGATTTTTGAACCGCAAAATATAACAGAGTTTATTCCTATGCTCTATCACTTTAACTCCGACAATAAGAACTTCTGTTCCCCCATCTAGGTGCTCTAGTCTGCGACACTTAGTAATGCGTATACACCCCTTTACTTCTTGCATATGAATTTTGCCCACTTGTTCTACTTCTTCTTCTGTAGAGGATGCATTCGTCAAGTTTTCCAAAATTCAACAAAACAAAAACTTAAGTATTCCACTCTCGAAAGTGAATGGCCATTTATGTTGCAATACCATTAGTTTTAAATATTGCAAAGACACTTCCATAGGCAGGCCAATCAAACTCAATTTGTTAAAACGAACTAACAAGAATCCCTACTTTATAAGCTTTTCTCTTGCTGCGTACATCTTAATAAAATGGGTCTTGAAAAATCCCTTTAAAAAGTATACATCTTTAGACTTATTGTCTTTCTAGGCAAGAATTCCAACATAAGAAAACCTTCCCTAGGTTATTAACTGCAAATGCAGAAGTAGTATATACACCACTTGTGTCAAAATTTTTCCAGTAGGTTTTAAAATGATTTATTAGTCTTCGCTTTCAAAGGTCCATCTGGCATTCTTTTTCTACTAGATGTTTGCACTGCTCTTTTAATGCGATGGTCTTTTCTTCGAACTCTTACTTCCTCCTTTTTAAATCTACTTTCTCTAATTCTAATTTTCTTTTCCTAATCGATTGTACATAAATAGTCGATACAGGTTCTATTTCTTTTACGGTGTATGCTAAAAGTTTATTGCATATATTATTTCGCTTTCTTAAAATTTGCGGAAAAATCTTGTTTGTAGCAATTAGTCCTAGATCACCCATGTTTACATTTTCTGGAATTGTGGAGAAGGGTGTACCGGGTTTTGCAGAAAACGTGCCTCCAGCTTTAACACAATATTTCAGTTTAATTACAACGCCGTCTTTATTCCATCCATCTTCCACTACTTCTATGTAATTAATCGGTAAATAATAAAACTATATGCAGAAATTACGTAATTTATTATCTTGTTCATATGATCTATATTGTCTGGTAGCTTAAACTGCAATCCAGTAATTTTTTTTGTAATACTGCTTCCCCAATAAACGTGCTGTAGAATGTTATTAAATACGAGACAGCAACTATTTTGCAGATTTTCGATTAGCTTCCTCCATATTTTTGCAATCGACACCGAATATATAGGCGTATTTTGGAAGTATAATTTACTATCTCCCAACAAAAATAAGCATTTCTTTAATGGATTATAAATATTATCTACCGTATAACAATTTCTAACCGAGTAGTATCGTTGTTCCTAGTCTCGTAGTACCATGTTTTTTAGCTAGATTAGATCTAAATATATGCCTTAATAGAACATTTGGTCAGTTGATAAAATCAACTATATGATTCCGTATCTGCTTGCTAATGCCTGAGCTGGTGACTTGGCATATAAATTTGTTATATATCTTAACGCGGGTATTGGAATTTACTCACGTTAAGCAGTCTTTGCCAGCTATTTTATTATTCTGTGTTCTGTATATTCTCTTTGGCATATGAAGTTAAAATTATTTATTAAGCATTCGATCATTTCTGCCTTGTTAAAATCCCACTAAAATCTTGGGTTATATCCAAATTTAAGAAATCTTATTTTTCGAGATGATCCAATATATCCGACATTTCCTCCAACAAAATCTCCAACTTAATATCTGCCAGTTCTACCTTGTACGGAATACATATCGGGATTGTATACTTTTTGTTAATTTCCCAATATTCTGTTTCACTCCTGACTTTGTTTTCGCATTCTAGAAGGAATGGAAGTTTAGCTTTTACACCATGCTTAGCAGATACAAATTTTGCGAACTTCCCACGTAAACTAACTATTAAAGGCTCCACATATTTCTTTCTTAATAAGAAATTTATCATAATTTTTTAATTCTCCCTCGCAATCCGTAATGTCGAGTATCTTAACTAGCCTTATATTATCGCAGAAAGGTTCTGGAATTGGATTTGGTAAGTCGATGCCTTCTAGAAGTTTTTCTTTTTTTGTATAGTTATTGTTTCCTATATTGGTGATTAAGTTGTTATTGTCCAGATTTTCTAATAATAGCCACAACCCAAACCGCCCATTTGTAGGTTTTACCCTACCACCAAGAAGCTGCGAGATACTAAATACTTTAGGAGAGTTTGTATTGACCGTCTCAACTACCATTGAATACTAAATTACTTAGGAAAGGCACTTCCTTATATATCCTATAGAGCGAGAACCGAATGTTGCCGAATACAACCGAACGAAATTATGTACCAACTGGAGGAACTAAAATGATAGATAAATCCGAAAGAGTGCAAGCCTATATAGAAAAGCTACGGCACGTGCACTTTTAAGAATCAACCAAAATTGTGGAGAACACCCCAAACTAAGTCCGCGACCGCAAGGAGTGCTGCCAACCCCAGCCCAGGCGCGTATCCTGGCATGTCCTCGCGCGTACTCCCAATAAATGTGCAATAAAGTTCCATTTCGGTTTGCCAACGCATTTCCTATCTTCCTACAGGAGTTATTTTAATAGGCAAACCACATTTCCTGCCATACAACAGCAATCGACCGCATGGTTATATATTATCGCTTCTTGCATCCTTATACCATTTTCCTTAACCAAACAAGGTCTAAGTGTAGCATGTAATCGAGCACCCGGACAACCGATAAATAAATCCATTATGTGATTCCCTATTTGATTATTAATTATACGTTAAGCATAGGTCATTTTCGCCTAGTTAAATATTCTAACAAAATAATTTAAAATATCTAATTCCGTAATTTAATCTTCGTTTATTCGAGTTAGTCATTTGTATTTATCACGTTAACGACTTTAATTCTCTAATACTAAACCTGCGCGTCTGTTTCTACCACAATCGAATACTAACTTACATAGAAAAGATGTTATCTATACTTTATAGAGCAAGAGCCGAAAGATGTCGAAGACATGCGAAAAAAGTTGCAGATACGTCGGAAACGAATGTATGGGGTAAATCAACCAGGGCTCAAGCACAGCAATATATCGTATTTAATACACCTTATACGAATATTCTTTATTTGAGCCATATAGTAACGTTTAGAGAGTCAACTTGCTAATTTTGCTAATTTTTTATCCGCTGCAAGAAAGACAGGGCTATCAATTTTTATATACTTTCATCTTTTGTTACGTTCAAAACCCTGCAAACAACTTTTCCTGCATTTATTTTTAAAATGCCCTAAAATTCCTCAACAAGCTCAATTTCCCGCCATTTGAATTAGTATTATTTAATAAAATTTCTTAAGTAATTACTCTGTATAAAAGTTTACTTTAAACAGCTGCTTAGGAAACATTACGTGACAAAGTAGTTGTAATAAATCCTAGCACCTGCAGTGATTACATTTTAATTAAAAGCTGCAGCTTCCTTCTAAAAGATAAGACCTTACCACCTGCTTACATCTGCTTACAATGGACTTGTTATCTGGTATTCTGCAGCTGTTAAGATGTTACAAAGTAACAAAAGTGTCCTCCTTTGTTTAAAACCTTTTGATAATTGCGTTATCTGCTTGTTGGCAAGCTGCTACAGTTTGTATTTCGGCAGCTGTTGCCTGGAAATTCTGCACACATATTAATTCGGAGATATCTTTGAAAATTAAATACCCTACCCCCATACATGATTCGGGCCTTATGTAACAGAGACAGTGCTTTGAAAGAGACCATTAAAAGATTAAGTATTAACCATTAACAATTACCGAAAAGATACCCGTTGTAAAGTCGCGCTATTAGAAATGCTCTCTGTGCTTGTATACGTGAAGTTGGTGGTTCCAGCATGCAGTCAGACGCATTTTTGCAGCCTTAAGATGAGACCAGCATGAAGCTGATTGCTCAAGGTACAGTTTTCCTATTTCCATAATTCTTTTTTTTGCTGCCTGAAGAATATACTTTTCATTTGCTGCTATGGCTTATATTATCTGATAAATTGGCACCACCCCGTTATAAAAAATACATACACGATGCACGAACAACTAAGTTATTATTCTGTAAATTAAAAATTAATTAATTAAAGTTTATGTTGGAATCCGGTTTTACTGTTTCTTTTGTCTTTCTGAATTTATATCTCAATTTAAAAGTATTTAATATATGATTAATTTAAGTTAGGGTATCTAATTGTCAATGTTATATTATTTCTGCGGAGGTGCACTTCACAAAGCAGCATGTACATATAATTTAGGTATATTTCTTTTTCTAGATTTACTGTATAGTTTGTTTTATTTTCTTTTCTATGTATTTAAGGTGAACCATTAAGTAGGTATTTAGATCATAAGATGTTATATTTGCTTACTCATTTTTATATGTTATGACACAATCACGATTACGCAACTTATTTATTTTATTGCTTTGTAAATATTCTTCCAAGATGCGATGTTATCAATAGAGTATCTCAGAGGTTTCCAATGTGTTTTTCTGTTTTCACCCACGCCCCTCTCCGACGTTTTTGAGCTAGCCCAATTCTACCTTTCTATCTCCCGTTCTGTTGCGGTATTCGGCGTAAACATTTCTTTACTTACTTTTACTGTTTTCTTTTGTGTTTGCGCGGAATACCGTAACACTTTCTTACACAATTTCAAAGTGTACTGAGGCGCCATAAATGTCGGTGGGAGGAAATGGCGGGAAATGCTTCAATTCAAATTATTAGGCGCGGAATTAGGCGAGAATTAACATTTAATTTACCATTTCGTGTATTAATTTACCCGAACACTATCCACAATTTCGATGATTTTAACAATCTTTGTTTTTCCTAGGGGTTTGCCATATTTTGAACCTGGTTATATTTATTTTTAATCAGTGCATAAAAATCCTCTTATTACAGAGGTATTCGAATTGTATAATAAAATCAATCGGTTTATAATATACTTTAACGGTTTAACCCGTACCGCAGTTAAAAACCAGCTTATCGCATTTTTAAAAATCCATACTTACTACAATAAAAAATATGTAAAAACTTCACTTGCTTATTGAGTCGATTACTTCAATTTACTAGTACAGGTGCCACAGTAACAGGAATCAGCCGAGTTCTCGGGGTTTTATTCAAATACATAGGCGCATTTCGGATTATAATTTTTCAACTTCCAACATTTCGGAATTATAAATTTCCATCTTCCAACAAAAAACCTCATTGGGTAGGTTGATAATATTCTTGGATGAGCGATCCTGTACGCCTTCGTTTGTGGCGATATCCGCTGGTTTCGGCTCGCTCTCATATGATGCAGTGGTTGTAAACGTCCCTGCAGGTGGTAACTATAAGTTTGTATGTAGATGTATGTCGGACGTATGTCGGATGTATGTCGGATGTGTGTCGGGAATATGTCGTATGTACATAATTATAAGGTTAGGTTAGGTTAGCTCAACATTTTTCCGGTTAGGTTAGGTTAGCTCGATATTGAATATTTAGATTAGGGTAGCTCTAACCTCTCCCAGTTAAGTTATTATAATTTGAATAAGGACCGCTATACTTGCGGCCATGTCCCCAATGCTCCACCCAAAGGTACTACGTTGGCCCAGTTAAGTTAGCTTGATATTGTTCGAACGAAAAATTATAGGTTTCGTTGGCGAGAGAACAGTCAGGATGAAAGAGTAGGGAGGAGGAAGAGGGAGGAGCGCTTAGGTTAGTTCACGTTACTTGGACTTAGGGTGTTGTCCGGACTTAGGTTAGGTTAGTGGATTTGCCTGACCTTAGGTTAGAACTGCTATCTAACCTAAATCCAGGCATAGCCTTGAACGTAAAAATGGAATGCATATTTATAGTCAAGAATACCATTAACCGCATACGCCTTTTGCCTTCCCTCAATTTTTTTATCTACCTTTGATGTTAGTGTAAGGAAAGCTATTTTTGCAACAACAACAGTTCTTTGTTTTCAAACAGAATATACCAGCCTAATTAACAACTCGCAATTACAATGGAATTTGCTAAAAGCTCTCCTAACCATTTATTTTCGGTCAATCTCTAACAGTACAAGTATTAACTTCTAAAACTAAACTCTGAATTACTACCAAAGCACCACAATTAACTATCCAAGCACAAATTACTAATTTATATTAACACTACCATAATTTATATCAACACTAGAATAATTTATATCGACAGTGATTTATATCACATATGTACCAAAGTTTTAAACTAGAACATATCGTGATCAACGCTTTAATCAGAACTGAACAGCAGAACCCCTTAACGGTAATTTATATCGTATGTAATTATTTAGATTATTCTACAACATATCGGAATTTTCCAATAACATCTCGAATGTACCTATTGTAATCTTTTAAATACAAAGTTTTATACCTGCCAATCAAGAGATCTCGCACCGCATGGTGCACAAATCCTTGGTTTACGTTCCAATGTAATTACTTTAGTTGTAAGCAAACCAATTGGCGCTATACTACCCCCTTTTTAAAGCTGTTCTGGCCCAGATCACTCTGTGACTAGGACGTTGGAAATCCCAGTGGCGGTAAGGACAGCCGAAACCATTTCTGTATTTTCCATGTTGATAGAAGCAGCAATCAATACGCGCCGTACCATTTGGATTGTAACCACACACCAAAATCTAGACCCCGGTTTTCTGGAACTGCAGTTATAGCATATTCTGTACCACCCTCTAGTCCCACCCATTGAACCCACATCCGATCTTGGGTATGGCCAACTTCTTGTTTTTAAATTCGATCATCTCACCTTTGAGGTTCACATGCTCCTTCCGCGGATCTTGATAATCCGATTTATAAGAAGGCGTTGTTTAGTCGTCAAGTAGTAGAAGCCCGATGTCGGTCCTTTAGGCATATGGTTTTCTAACCGCTGGTTGTTGTCGACGAAGTTGATCCAGACCACTAAATTTATTTTTAAACACTTGAGCAAGTCTTCGGGGACATATCAAGGTCTGCCGCTACGAAATGTGCGAATGAGTATTCCGATGGCACATCGCATGGTTCATCTTGAATCTTTTCCCTAACTACAAATTTTGCTTTGCCCGTGCCGCTGTACAGAAACATAAACCAATCACAGCTCGGTCCAGACTTTTGTTTGTCCTTACGAGCGTGACCGTTTGTTCGTATCACTGCTTGACGTTTTTCGGCATTACCGCCCTCATCATTGTCGTATGATATTAGCCGGTTAATGCGCATTGTTCTTCTTTTTACGAGTTTACGAATCCAACATACCACGTCGTTGATCCTTTTTACAACTTCCTACGGACTTTTTCAATGTCCTTTTAACTTTAGCAAAAGTCCACGCCTCTGTCTAGTGTTTTATAGCCAGACGAGGTCACTCTCTTGAAAATCACACTCCTTGATGTTATATCTGGTTTTCATCCGATCGCTTGCAATCTGGATATTTTTTCTAACGTTACCATAGAATGTAGTGCATATTGCGCTTGAACTTCTAGACGTAGCTCTCGCCCACAATATCATCTCCAGACTTACTACAAAACTCAAGATCACCCAGTAGACGTATCTCACGTCCCAGCATAGCATAGGCATATGTCTGTCCAGTACTCTCATGAACTGAGGCTCGATAGGCCAATAAAAATAGATGCAAATATTGCTCACAGTCTCTCTGATGTTAGGAGACCATCTTGGAAATGTACTTGTCCAAGACGCGGTTTATGCGCTCTGCCATACCATCCAATTGCGGGCACAATAGTGTTGTGCGGGTCTTTCTCATCTTCAGCAACCGGCAAACTTCTTGGAATAACGCTTACTAAAAGTTCCTGCTCTGATCGGCTTGCAACTCCATAGGAATTCTAAATTGGCGGAACAGTTCCTCTACCAGCACATCAGCGACGGTTGCAGCTTTTTGGTTAGTATGGCATACGCTTCGGACACTTTGTAAAATAATCCATGGTTTCCAAGATGTACCTATTCCATGAGTCTATTTCAGGCAACTGACTGGCAATATCGATTGCTACTCTCCCAAAAGGGCTCCCACGTTGTATTACCTCATTAAGGCCCTACGGTTTACCAATGGTGCACTTGCGTCACCACACTTTTACATCGTTCTCTGCAGCCTACCCGGTAAAATCTTGCTCGGACTTTTTCCAGAGTTTTCTTAATGCCGAAGTGTGCTCCTTTACGAAATCTTATTATCCATATGTCCCTGAACCTCCGACACGTAGCTTGTAGGAACCATCACCTGAAGCGTACCCACGGATCCATCTACATTCCCCAAGAATGGCATCAAAATTCTATTCTCTACTTGATTCAGGAAATCCCATTGTGCCTAGTACGACTTCAGGGTGCAACTCAACGGGCCAATATCGTGCCAGGATGGACGTTCTCCTCTGGCATTCCAACCCAGAATGACACCTAGGTCTTTCTCATTCTTCATTCCGTTCGCATCTGTACAGGCTGCTAATCGTCACTGATAACGGTAGTTTGACCACATTGCTAAAGTAACCAATGACTCTCTCTTGCCCGTCTTGCATCTGAGATAGTACACTTCCAGTGGCGACATTTCTAGCGTCTGTATCCAAGATGAAGTTGCTTTCCGACCGCGGATATCGTAAGATCGGAGATAAGTCAATAAGTGCCATAGTCGTTGGAACACATTCTGGCAATCTTCAGCTCATACGTAATTACACCCATCTTCAGTTAGTTTAGTCCAAGGCTTGGCTATATTTTAACTCCGGAAACGAATATTCTATAGTAAGTGTACAACTCCAGAAAGCTGCGTAACTGATGTTTGTTTTTTGGCATCCGCCACTCTTGTATCACCTTGGCCTTTTACGAGCCTGGCATCACTCCGTTGCGTAAAACTACGTGTCATGGGTATTTCACCTCTTTGCCCAGCAGGTGACACTTCTTTGGACTCAGCTTCAGATTGGCTTCTCTGAGTCTTCGAAATATTTCTTCTAAATTTCCCAATTATTATCGCCTCATCTAAATATATACGAAACGTTATCACGAAAGTCTACCTAAGGTGTTATCCACTAAAAGCTCGAAGGTGGCAGGAGCTTTGCAGAGCCCAAATAGCATGACCGAAAAATGACCATTGGCCAGTACCAACAGTAAAAGTAATCTGTTCTCGATCATGGGTTTCCATATCGACTTGCCAGTAGTTACTCTTCAAATCCAAGTTTGAGAACCATCATGACCCTAAAAGTGTAGCCTGCATGTCGTCAATCTTTGGAATTGCAGAGCTATCCTTTTTGGTCCCGTCATTTAATAGTCAGTAGGCCACACAAAATCTTTTTGGCCCGTCTTTCTTCTTAACAAGCACAGTAGGGGATGCCCTTTTAGAGTGCTCAACCACTCCTTACCCTCCATCTCTCCAATCATTTTCTCAACCTCCTCGCGTTTGACCAATTATGGTCTTTTTAGCTGTTATCTTATTGGCCGGACAGTTCCTGTATCGATTCTATGCTTCACTACTGCGCTCTTGTTTAATTGACCGCCGTCGACCGCGACCAAGTCTTTAAGTCTTGCCAGTTGTTGTTGCTCACGTTGCTGGCACAGTTTCGTCAACTGGTCCAATAACCTATGGAACACTCTTTCGTGAGTGGTACTTTCTGAACACCGGCACACCCTACCACAATCAACGACCGAAGCGCACCACTCAACTGTTGTATTCTTTCTCATCGCAATATCGTAGACATTGTGTTTTAGGTTCTATCAGATACACCATCCGTCACTTTGTTCAGAGCCTTTCCCACAAATACGGTTTTTCCAAGAAATTTGTCACTAATCAGTTCAATAGTGCGCACAAAGCTTTCCCGGAGAGCGCCATCCAAGCGTTACATCAGCACACTTTCTGTCCTTCCAGGTAGGATAACTTTGTCCGTCAAATAAACTCACACAGACACGTCGTCTGCTTCGCAAGACAACACCTGATCGTTCTTTACTCCCAAGATATTCTTTCCTATTTACTTGGAACTCAAATTCCTTTAAGATATCCATTCTCAAGATAACTTCTTTGGTGATGTTTGTTATTACTATCTGATTGTCAAATATCTTGTTCCCAACTTCGATTTTTATATCTAGCATTTTGTGCATTTGAGTTTCCTCACCTTCCACGGTTTGAAAACACGCCATCGCAGGTGACACTTACCACTGTCTTTACTACATCCGGATTATCAACTGTTCTAGTGGCTCTGGTATCAACCAAGAACTTTATAGTCTTGCCGTTAGACTTACTATATATGTAAACGCTGCCTGCAAGCTTAGATTGCGCGATTTGTACGATGCACTCTGGGGTAGAATCTAGGCAGGTGGACTTTTGCACCTTTCTGTCGACATTCTTTAGTTTTCCGACGTGTCTGCTTTCTTTTTAGGATGTTTACATTTGGACTGTATATGATCAAACTTGCCACAACTCCAGCATCTGGGCCCCTTCTTCTTTGGTTAGTGTTCACGAAGTACCTGTCGAACCACCTCTTCCACGTTTTCTTAGCCCTGCTCTTCTACGGAATACCTTACTTTGCCACTACTACGATGCGAAGCTTGCTTTGCCGTTTCAAATTCTAGAGCATGACCTAGCGCATGATCTAGAGTCCTTGGTCCACCGTAGTGCTTGCTGGGTTTCTCCGTCGCGTATACTATCGACAAAGGTCTGTACTGCCAGCTGTTTTAGGAAGCTATCCGGTGCTGTTGGTTAGACTATTCTTACTAAGAGATCAATATCCGCTGAAAACGCTTGCAAATTTTCGTTAACCTTTAGATAACGGTTCTTCACTTGAGCGTGGTACACCTGTTGCAGATGACAGTGGCCGTTGATGTTAAGGCCTTGTATCTTCTTTGGTCATAGTCTGGCATGGTCTGCAGAATGTTCAAGACCTCGCTTCGTAACGTGACAATCAATGCGGTTACCTTTTCGTCCTCGTTCCAGTCGTTAGCTCTTGCGGCAGCCTCGAATTGTTTAATATATGTCTACCGAGGTGAAATTTTCATCAAATGTGCGTGGCTTTATTCTGAACCTTGACGTCAGTTCTCATTTTCCAACATTCTTAAATTCCGAGGCAGGGTGCTGTATCACCAACACCGAGGGGTATGGTGTTTGCACTGTTAAGGAATTAATCCGTACTTACATTTCCAGCATCTTTTCTTCAGTTTTTCGCGAGTTTTCAGAGAACTTTGTATCCAGCATCTGTAAGCCGTCAGAAAATTTGGCTTCCAGGTGTCTGCGGATTTTAAAGTTTTTAAAAGCTCGGCTTTTAATTGTTCAACCACTGTTGCAGTTTTTGTAGCTTCTTGTATAAACTCCTCTCTTAATAGGCTGTAATTTTCAATTAGTTTTGGTGCTACGGCTTTTACGTTCGGATCTAATTTTCCAGTAATATTTTCGGTGGTTTCCTGTAATTTTTGTGAAAAACTCGTGTTATTTGTTTCTAATTTCGCTTTCAGACTTTGATCTTGTTTCTCTGCGTCTTGTAATTTCTCTGGAAAGCTTTTCTCTAATTTTTACGAATTTTTCTTCTTGTCGGACACTTGAAGTCCTTCAAAGCTAAAGGATTTTGCTGTCCATTCCCTTTTTTACTACAAGTGACAGGTATGCAATAAGAAATCTTTAAAGGTCTTTAATCTTCACAGCTGTCATCAGTGTAACGAAAACTTTATTTTCAACAATAGTTCTTTGTTTTCAAACGAATTATACAAACCTTCTCAATAACTCGTAGTTACAATTGTATTTGTTAAAAGCTCTTCCAGCAATTAATTTTCAGCTAATCGTTAACAGTACAAGTTTAACTTCTAAAACTACGATGCGTTCTTCTAAATTGCTATCGAAACGCTAAAATTAATTTTTCAAGCACTAATTACTCATTTATTTTTTCACTGTAGTAATTTATATCAACACTAGGGTAATTTATAACAACAGGATTTAGATCACATCTGTACCTAAGCTTTAAACTAGAACACATCGTAATGACAGTTTTAACTGGAACTGAATTGCAGAACCCATAACGGTAATTTATACCTTATCCAGTTGTTCTAGATTAAGCTACAACATACCGAATGTACCTATTGTAATCTTTAAATGAAAATGTTGTACTTATTAATTAATAGATCTCGCATCGCAGGCTGCACAAACTCTTCGCTTACCATTTAATGTAATTATTTTAGATTTAAAGCAGACCAATCGGCGTTACATTAGTCTAAATTGTTAACGGTATGTCTTATTCAACTACTAGTGGTATCCTATGCAAATAACAGAACTCTTTAATTTTATTAAATTTTAAGTCCTTTATTTATCTGTAATGTTTTCTATTAAAGGTCGAACTTTAATAGAATGATTACATTTTTCAAACTCGAAACTGCTAAGCTAAGTTTTGAAAGAAAGAACAAGTAACTTTTTCGATTTTAATCTTCTGATCAGCTTATTTCAAACAAAGCACAGTGAAACAAGAAAAGTAACCCAACTAGTGCGAAATCGGTTTTGGGCAAAATTGATTTGTACTATGATTGATTTATTTCCGTCTCCCTTTTGTTGTCATTTAACTCTGTTGTAACTCAAGGCGTAGTTTCTAATTATCTAAATTGCTTCGTTGTATGTATCGTTTTCTCGGCATTGTTTTATTTCAAATTAGACTAATTAGATTGGTACATACAAAACGCGAAAGTAGTATTTTGAAAAAGCGGAAATTGTTGTAAGTTGCGAAATGATACAAATGTAGGCGTTATCACTGAAAAACGATATAAACCCCGCATTAAAAATCCGTATTTAGGGTAGGGCGATGTTTCGCCATTTTGCAATTCTGTGGATTTTTCTAACACTGTGTGAATATCAAATTACAAGATGCAATGTGTAGTTATTGAGATTTTCATCCAAAATATCTTCTCATTTCATCAGTGCTTTGTATTTTGCGTTACAAGTGATTGGTGGTTTATTGAAATAGTCAACCTTTTTGTTCTTGCTTGTGCATGGGTCCTGAAACAAAGCCGAATGAATGTTTGTTTGATTTCTAAGCTACCTATTCATTTCTAAGATGCATCACTTTATCAAGAAAAATGTTTTTATTCAATTACTTACCGTACGTGTACACCTGAGACTATTATATAAATATTGGAAGAAATTATTCACCGCTTTATATTCAAGCAGATTACCTGTTTTAAAAATAAGTACTATAAATAACTGTACTTAAGATTTTAAATTTGTCGAACAACACTATTGTGATTAGAATGAGACATGAGTCAACTGTTAACCGCATATCTATATAAACGACAAAACATGGTCAAAACAGAGCAAGCTATTAATATTTGTTCTATTTTCTTGATTTTACGTAAACAAATATGTTCTGTTTGCGTCGTATTTCAGTTTGATACCTAAGCCTCTTGAAACTCTGTTATTAACACTATGAATAGATTTAGTTGTTTTTTTGTTTCCGTACCAGTTTAGAACATTTTTTAGAAAATAGGATCAAGTATTATTATTTTAAAAAAATTACCATAGAGTTTATGTCCATTTTACTTTTAGAATTTTAACATTTCTTGTTTTTACTATTAATTGTATACTTATACTTTAATATTAACCTGAACGAAAAACAATTAATAATCTTAACCACAACAAATTCTTGAAGTACTGACAGCTACAGGTTACAGTGTGTCCAACGCAATTTTTAGTAACTCTTTGTGGTAGTAGAAAGTATTGAAAATTCAATTAAAAAAAATTTAAGAACGTTTTGTCGTGAAAATATTTGTCCGGCATGAAAACCTCATAAACGTCAACAACCGGACTATGCCAAAATCCGCACGACTAAATCTTAACGCCATTTTATTTTGCGTTTCCTGTCGTAAATACGGAGAAAACTGGCACAGAATTTATAAACTGCTATAGAAAATATCGCATAAATAACTTAAGTCTCATATTACTCTAGGGAAGAGGCAAATATGGTTTAAAGCTATTACGATTACATCTTTGACATCATTTATATAGAATCGAATGTTTAGTTCAAACTTATGTACCAAATTCATACAGTATTCGAAACAATTCTTTTATGTATCAAATTCATGCAGTTATTCGAAACAATTTTTTTATTTCACAACTAAAGCTTTAAATACCACTGAATCAATTTTCAAGCATAATAAAAATTATACAAAAAAAACGGTGCAAAAGTATCTAACCAAATGAGTATTGGCCTTAAAAACACTAACTATAAGTCGATGCACACAAGATAAATACATTAAACTAAAGAATACTATTAAAAACACGTATTTAACTAAAGCCACACGTTAGAATTTTGTGTAGAACTGTACGGGTAAATAAATATATATATATATATATATATATATATATATATATATAACGGAAAACTCGCATGTGTAAATGCTATTAAAGAATGTTTCAATATAATGTCAATTTTATGTAAAGCCGCGTTTATAAATATTTTAGTTTTTATGTAATCGCAAAAGAATTTACGGTAGTTGAAAAGCGCATTGATTTAAGTTTGAACCATTGAATATGTTAGAAATAAGACACATTTCTATTTAAAATGTAATTTTTAGATAAGTAAATGACGTGTTGAATCATTACATAGTCTGGAGCGGTAGGAAAAAGATGAACTTAAGAATTCTCGAATGGTAATAAATATAGGTAATTGACATACCTGCGTTCTCGAACCAACTCGAAAATGAAAATAACACAGCGACTAAAGGCCAATCGGTGTCTAGTGGAGAGTAGTCGTGATTGAACCTTCGATGTCGGCATGCTGTGATGAAATTAAATAATATATTACGTAGTTAAAGTGCTACAGGAAAGGTACAGTATTTGGTAGTAAGAATCATTTAAACACGTCAAAATGGAAGAGAAAAAATTTGAAACCAATTAAAAACTATTTGTAAGCGAGAGTTTACCTAAAGATATGAAAATCAATGGGAGATCCATAAACGTATATTATATGCATCTGTATGAAAAATTGGACTTGTGAAACGATAACTATTATGTTTTGGAGACGCCAAACAACAAGCAGATTTGTAACGGTAACGGTTTAGATATTTAAGTGATTTGTAAATACTCATTGATTAGTTTAAGTTTTAGATAAAAATTTGTGTGTAAAAGACAATTTAATTTAATTTTAAGGATTTGGCAAGCCTACTATGCAGGTTTCCGCTATGACACAACGTAACAATTGAACCTAACTGAAGGGGTTTTTAGAACCCAATGTGCATCCTCGGTTTGATTATTTAATAAAATTTTAAATAGCTTTTTATATCAAAGCATCTCCCATCTTCATTATATATTACAAGATCAAGTAATTGCATTTACCAATTTTCAAATTTACGCAGGCTTTGTTTAAAAACTAACTTCTGTATTCACTGTACCATTTTAATTATTAAACTATTATATGCGTATTGCATACTTCAAAACAGCACCTTTGAAATTCTTTTATGAAAGTAACATTTTTCGCGATCGAATTTATGAATGAATCTATTTAATAAACGCTTCCATTTATATACAAAAATTATCTATTTTCTAGAATGTACTAGTATCATATGGAATATTTTACACCGTAATGACGCAAGGTTTAATAATAACGCGCGCTGCTTCATTCTACTCTATCACCCAAGGTTATTATGGCGTTGCATACTAATGCGAAAGATAATCAATAATTTTTATTTATTTTATGGGTTTTTTAATGTTTCGGCCGCATCTTCGAATAAACGTTTCTTTATTAATGAGTTCATACTTAGTTCTAAGTTCAGATGACTCATCCTTCCTCTATTCCTAATATTTTAAAAAAATATTTATTTAAAATGAATTAATGTAATCCAAAAGTAAGTTTATATAATTAATTTAAAGCTTTATAATACAAACGAGGTACTATTCTATAGAAAATACTTGCTTTTAGGGTAAAATGTCTTTTAATACACAATAAGATTAATATTGGGGCAAGTGCATTTTTTATTATAAACGAATAGCTTTTGTATTTATCTTAAAATGATTGATTTGCATTCGCATTTAATGCGTTTTAAGGTATCTTAAAAATAAGTATTTTTACATATACTGCTTACATCATTTGCTATGTATATACAATACGCTTATATCATACAGAGTGATTATTTATACACGCCCAATTGCGTTTTCGCTTGACACTTTAACGAATAAAAGTACGCTTGTATTATACAGGGCGTAACCATAAATTTACGGAAATTTCAATTTTTTCCTGATTCCTTTATATTTTAGTGGACTTTATTTGTAAAATTTGGGTTTCAATTACCTCTCGTGACCCTTTTTCACGTATATATATATGTGTGTGTGTGTGCGCGCGTGTGCGTGTGCGTGCGTGTGTGTTTTATGTGTGTGTGTGTGCGTTTGTACACAAATTCCTGATTGAGGACTACAAATAACTTGTCTTTGTATTATTATGAATTGCATTTAGGACAAGAAACGGGCGACACCACGAGAAAGTTTTTGATTTTTGCAGATGAATTTTGCTATAACATTCCGCAAATCTCAAAAGCAGAACATACTTGTATAGCCATCTATAAAACCACAATGTAGTTTCGAATCAATTTTTGTACGTCCACGCTTAGTACTGTTGGCATTTTACCACCTGATGGCGATACTTTTGTCATAGTACAAAAATTCCTTCGAACTTATATCAGTATACTAGCTTCGATTACTTCCTAGGGTTGTTGGAAACTAATTCGCCCCGACGATGCTTAAGAAAGCCTAAACCGGTCAGTGAAGGTTTCCTCTCCTTGTGAAATAATAAAGTTGTTGTTTTGTTAATGGCTATACAACTATTAGCGGGATTTGTATAAGTGAATAAGCTTTTATTATTTTCATAAGAGTTTATTTACAGATTCATACTATTTTTTTTTGTTGTACACAGATTCCTGATTGCGGACTGCAAATAACTTCTCTTTATATTTATATATTATATATTATATATATATATATATATATATATATATATATTATATATATATAAACTTAGACTTTTATGCAAAGCCCAAATGATCATTTCAAATAGAGCTAGTAATTGAAAGATGGAAAATATAAGGTCTTGGACAGGACTTGAACCTGTATCCTGGTTTTCCCGGAACCACGCGTTTACCAATTACGCCACCGAGATCGATGACGACAATTGATAAACTTACAAATTTAAATCGTGTACACAACTATACATAAACCTAACTTTCAGTTACGTTTGGCAGTTATTATTTCATCCTATTCACTGTAATACGATAGTATATATCAGCTTACCTTGTGTAATTAACTACCTAAAATATTTATATATATATATATATATATATATATATATATATATATATATTGCTGTGATATTGTAACGTATTTTTTTTCTTGTTACACCAAGCCTAATAAATTAATAATAAAACAGATAAATTTTAAAGCATTTAATTCGTAAATATTCAGCCAATAAAAATTAAAGTATAATGTTCATAATAACACATAGATTCTAGAAGATATATATTCTGAGGCTTGTTACCAAGCGTTGTTCAGTTAATTATCAGCACTTTTGTTCCCAACGTCGAAGAGTGAAGTCGCTTTTTGTAGACTAGAGATAAAAGTCAAGATGTCCCGACTAAAACACGAGGCGTCTAATAGAGTCAGGAAGAAGAGCTTGAGTTGAGAACATGGAACGATAATATACATCATTTAAGACAGTTGGTATAGATTAATACAATAAATTAAACTAATATATTTCACTTTAGTGCAATATCTTATGGACATATCTACAACAACAATTTTCAATGTTAAATTATAATAAATTTTCGTCGCAGTAATTTAAAGCAGGCAGTTATGGTTTCATTCTATCTATTTAATACGCCGTATAGAAATGGTTTATTCAACAAAGAATCTTGGTACTTCAAACACACTGATGATTAATACGCTGGAAAAATACAACAGCTGACGTCATGATTTTGCACCTGCAATTTATTTGGATACACGTGAGTGTTTGAAACTTTCCGTAACTTTGAAAGTATTATAAATTATTATGAGATTTCCTACGTTGATTATTAGAATAACACAAATTTAAAGTAGTTTTTTAAAGTTAATAACAAACCGAATAAATATTTAATTTATCAGTTATTTGTACACGCATTCAATGTGTGTCAAGATATTTAGAATGACAACTTGTGTCAGATAAAAAATAGTATAGATTCTGTTTCCTAATCTAGACGCTAGATGCAGTCTTGATTTAATTTTCACATTTTGCTTAAAAACATTAAGGTCATGTAAAAGCTTTTTATTGGTGCTGATATTCGTGTATATTTTTTTGTGTAGACAATAGTTAAATTTGAGTAGTTGCATTTTATGATCGTTATTTTTCTGATGATCAATCTTTGTTGTAAATGGTCAAGGAAGCGCTTCAATGATTATAGTAGAAATAAAATCTTGTGATATGAACAAATAAATTATGATATGTTTGCTTAAACTAAATTTTATAGAAATGATTAATTTATAAATATTTATTTAGAAGGTTAAACTTCACTAAAATTCTTTTTATAAAAAAATTTATGACAAGATAGTAAGCATATATATTGCAGTCACATGTATATATATTCGATTTCTACATATGAATAGAATTCATTTTGTTTCATTTGAAAGAAGTTTTATTATACAACATTTAAATTAGGAAAGAGAAAACTAGAGCAAATCCTCCTTAAGTAAAAAGACAGAGTAATGAAAATGAATCCCTTTAGTATTTCACAGATGTTTAAATTCATTTATTCTATTTTGGCATATGCTTTTGAAGACACAGATAGTGTCCATGTGGTGTTTTGTTTGTTCACAGGTAAAGCTGAGACAACTGTTTGACATCTGGTGGTTGAGGTTTTGGTAAGTGTGTGATAAAGAGTGAAATTCAAATTTTATGGCTATGATAGTGGTGTTAAGATAAGGTTTCCGCATTCCCCTTATACAAACACAGTTAAATTTTGTTGGCACTTGTATTAAAAATACGGTGGCGCCTATTAAAAATATTTTTGGTCGATTATCCACCCATGACCCATGCTCATGATCTACCCAGAGCTAACACTCTACTAGCCGTTTAACCCCTAAGAGTTTTCTTTGTCTAAAGCCGTTTTCCATCTGACATTACCCTGGGCTTGGAGTATAAAGAAGAAAATCTCGACCTAGTGATATCAGATTAAAAATAGAGAGTTTTAGTATATAGCTGATAGTCACGAGGATAAAGGGTAATAAACTTACAAAAAGTTTATAATTACCCCCGTTTTTTATTACACTTACACTGGCGCCCAACGTGGAGCTCGAAATTCATTTAGAGGCTGGAATTTCATTTAGAGGCTGGAAATTCATTTAGAGGCTCGAATTTCAGTTAGAGGCTCGAATAATTTCACTTAGAGGCTGGAACATTTAGTAGTTATTTTCATCACACTTATATTCACCGACTGAGGTTTGCTTTGATATTAGTAACGTCTTCTTTTAGTTTCATTTTTGTTAAAGTTTGTTACAGTTTATAGTGAGTTCTTCTTTATATAGTTAGGACATTCGTTTGTTTGAGATTTCATCTTCAAAATTATATAATTGAGTTACGTTAGAGATATTCAGATATTTAATTATGGCAGAAACTTATAGCATCGTACATTTACTTAAAAATGAGTTAGAATATGAATTGAACATTAGAGGCATTGAAAATTCAAGACCAGTTTCAGATAAAAGAAAAATTTTAGCAAGGTTGTTGGCCAAAGAAACAGATAAACCCGGTTGTTTGATAGATCCTTCTTACTATAAAGTAGATTTCAAAGTAGAGAAAGAAGAGATTGAGTCTAGTATAGAGTCAGTTAAAAACGTTTTGTTAGAATTTATGGATGATCCCGCTGAGTCAATTTTTAAAAGGATAAGGTCAAGATTAGTGCATCTTACAGGTAGAATTCAACGGTTAAAGCTCCCTAAAGAAAATTTTGAGGAAATTGTGTTATTTAAAATGAAAGTTTGGCTACTATTCTTGTTGTGGAAGCAGATCTGCATGAGAAATTAAATAAAGATACGAGTTCAAATCATAAAGATATTAATATAAATCCTATTGCTGCATCTAATGTGCCCATTCCAACGGTTACATATGTCACACAGTCAGTCCCTATTGGATCTTGGTCGATAAAATATTCAGGAAACCCATCTCTCTTATATCAATTTTAGAAAACATTAGTGACATTGCACAGTCCCGAAAGGTATCTGAAATGGAATTGTTTAATTCTGCAGTTGAATTGTTTACTGGTGATGCCTTAGTATGGTATCGTTGCGTTCGTAGTTCATTAACAGATTGGAGTTCGTTGGTTAGTAGACTAAAGGAAGATTTCTTGCCAGCACATCCTGAAGACGATATTTGGGAAAAAATCAAAAATAGATTACAGAGGAATGGTGAATCAGTTGTATTGTTCATTGCTAATATGGAAAATTTGTTTAACCGATTACCTATTATTCCTGCAGAATACACTAAAGTTAGAATAGTCAAGAAAAATTTATTGCCATATTTCATTCAGCATCTTGCTCTTACAGAGATAGAGGATATTAGTACGTTAGTTAAACTGTGTAAGAAGTTAGAAGAAGCTTCTTTAAGTAAACATACGTCTGTTTCAGTTGCACCATATAGTCACAAGCAGCCTATTAATTATTTTAATCCACGTTTTAGAAACAAAACCCCTAGTTCATTTCAGAATGCTTCAAGTCGTGTTTATACCCCTACATCTTGACATTCCCCAGTACAAGTTCTTAATTCTGCTACCCCAATGACAGAAAAGAGTGGAGTAGGTAACTCATTTATTAAGCATAAATTGGTATGTTGGAATTGTTCACGTTATGGACATACTTTCAGTGTCTGTAGATCTTTCAAGAGATTATTTTGTTATGGTTGTGGTCGTAAAGGAGTGACTAGTATCACTTGTCCGTCGTGTCCAACTCAACGAGTGAAGGAACAGAAGTTGAGTAGTGAAATTCCTGTTTCGGGATAAAATGATAAAGTTATTTGATATGGATATTACGAGTTTGTTTGATTTTGGATGTATTACATCGATAGTAGGTTCATCTTTTAGTCTTATTAGTTATATTTGTTGGTCGATTAATGGTACACTAGTTTTTACTGTTGAAATATAGTTTTGAAGATTGCTCTTGTGCATGAGCACGTTTTGGTTTAGTTTGATTGGTTTTGAGTAGCAATTTTTATGGTCGCGTTACAACGTAGTATGTTGAGTTAAGTTAGATCTGTGCGAGACTTGTTGTGGTTCATCGTGTAGCGTTATGTTAGTCTAGACGAAACTCCGGAAGGGTTGGTCGCTCAGCGTTATGTCAGTCTATGCGAGGGTCGTGGTAAGTTTGTCGCTTTAGCAATTTTGGCATCGTCACTTGAGATTATTTGAAGTCGGTTATGATGTGATTCGTTTTGCTTATTTAGTTTGTCAGTCTAGATGAGACTCAGAGAAGAGTTTGTCATTCTAGCGATTTTGTTTATAAGTCTAGGTGAGGCTCACAGAGGAGCTTGTCATACTAGCAAATTTATGCGTTGTGAAGCACTTTAGTTTATATCGACAGGTTGATTATGGGTAGAGTAAGCGTGTACCAGAACATTTATTAATAGTTATCATGAAGTAAAGTAGAAAATAATTTCGTATCCAAATTCCCCCTTTTTCATTTATCCGTATCTTCAAATTTAAGTCTAAGAAAATGTTTAGTATCGATGAAGATGTTAAAAAAGTCTCTGATCCTTAAGTACTTCTAATTATAGTTGATGTCAGTAGTAATTCCTTTTGGTCCATGTTTTAAACTCTTAAGTAGGACAAGATTAAAGTTAGTTAAATTTTTTTAATTTGTTTAAAGTAATTTTTGTTTTAGTAGTAATAGAGCTTAATATGTTTGTTGATTTAGATATTGCATGTGTTAAATGACGACAAAGATGTGTTAAATGACGACAAAGATGTGTTAAATGACCACAAAGATGTGTTAAATGACGACAATGATGTGTTAAATGATAATTTTTGATGACGACAAGGATATGTTTATGGATTTTGAATGATGATATATTTTTTGAGGTGTTTGAGAGTGCAGCATATGTTGAGAGATGTTGCAGGTATATAGAGATGAATATGTATTCGGTGAAGAGGTGCGTATTCAGTTATGAGGTACATGATGGAGAGTATAGAGAGTGTTTAGTAAAGTGTTGAGTATAGTTATATAGTTAGAGTGTGATAGAGTATTAAGCATTAAAGGAATGCTTGAGTTTTGGTTTAGTAGTTTGAGACTAGGCCTGATGTGCTTATTTTTTATTGAGAGTGTACATGAGCTAAGAGAGTTCATGAAGAGTTTTTTTTTGTGAGTTGCTGGTAGATGTCTCCCAGTAGGCTCAACGTATGATTTATTAGTGGTTTTGGAGTTCTTTGGTGATGAATCACTGATGTTGTAGAATTTTTGAGAGATATAGTTGAGTCTGTAGCATATTAGTCGTACAGATAATGTTGTGAGGTGTTCACTCAAAGATCAAAGGTATCTTGTTGATGAATAAGTATTGTTAATACTTTGTCTGTTTCTCGAGTATTAAAGATTTGTTTCGTGGATGGACTTAGTAAATAACAGCTTTTGGTACTTGTTAAATTCATCGATTAGTTTAAATGTAATTAGCACTTGGAAAGTTATGTACATAAACCCTTAAGACAGATATAGTAAATTAGAGAAAAGTATTCGTTGTACAGATTTTTGTTTAATAGTAATTTTGTTATACATTCGATTTTGTTTATTACAGTTCTAATTTATAGAAAAATATTTTTCGCTTCAGGTAAAATTTTTTTACTTTGATATGGTTGTTGCGTTTGTAACTATAGATGACATGCATCCACTGAGTGTTAGATTCCCCTAAATATTCTTAACTGATTGACGTATATACTGATTATGACTTCCCGAATTTGTCCTTTATAGGCGTGTAGTACGCGCAGTTACTAATCACTCAATCCCATGCATTAATATTCCCCATATCAATTAGTGAATGATTCTGTTTTTTGTTAAACTCATCGTTAGTTATAGTTAAAGTTTGTGCTGTTTTGTTGTGAGTTGTAAGAGGTTTATACAGTTAATAAGAGTAATTTTGAAGTTTCAGTCGAAAATTTTTTTAGAAAAATTCTTCCATACCTCAATTTTTCTCTTGGGAAGAGGCTGTGTAACGTATTTTTTTCTTGTTACACCAAGCCTAATAAATTAATAATAAAACAGATAAATTTTAAAGCATTTAATTCGTAAATATTCAGCCAATAAAATTAAAGTATAATGTTCATAATAACACATAGATTCTAGAAGATATATATTCTGAGGCTTGTTACCAAGCGTTGTTCAGTTAATTATCAGCACTTTTGTTCCCAACGTCGAAGAGTGAAGTCGCTTTTGTAGACTAGAGATAAAAGTCAAGATGTCCCGACTAAAACACGAGGCGTCTAATAGAGTCAGGAAGAAGAGCTTGAGTTGAGAACATGGAACGATAATATACATCATTTAAGACAGTTGGTATAGATTAATACAATAAATTAAACTAATATATTTCACTTTAGTGCAATATCTTATGGACATATCTACAACAACAATTTTCAATGTTAAATTATAATAAATTTTCGTCGCAGTAATTTAAAGCAGGCAGTTATGGTTTCATTCTATCTATTTAATACGCCGTATAGAAATGGTTTATTCAACAAAGAATCTTGGTACTTCAAACACACTGATGATTAATACGCTGGAAAAATACAACAGGCTGACGTCATGATTTTGCACCTGCAATTTATTTGGATACACGTGAGTGTTTGAAACTTTCCGTAACTTTGAAAGTATTATAAATTATTATGAGATTTCCTACGTTGATTATTAGAATAACACAAATTTAAAGTAGTTTTTTAAAGTTAATAACAAACCGAATAAATATTTAATTTATCAGTTATTTGTACACGCATTCAATATGTGTCAAGATATTTAGAATGACAACTTGTGTCAGATAAAAATAGTATAGATTCTGTTTCCTAATCTAGACGCTAGATGCAGTCTTGATTTAATTTTCACATTTTGCTTAAAAACATTAAGGTAATGTAAAAGCTTTTTATTGGTGCTGATATTCGTGTATATTTTTTTGTGTAGACAATAGTTAAATTTGAGTAGTTGCATTTTATGATCGTTATTTTTCTGATGATCAATCTTTGTTGTAAATGGTCAAGGAAGCGCTTCAATGATTATAGTAGAAATAAAATCTTGTGATATGAACAAATAAATTATGATATGTTTGCTTAAACTAAATTTTATAGAAATGATTAATTTATAAATATTTATTTAGAAGGTTAAACTTCACTAAAATTCTTTTTATAAAAAAATTTTATGACAAGATAGTAAGCATATATATTGCAGTCACATGTATATATATTCGATTTCTACATATAAATAGAATTCATTTTGTTTCATTTGAAAGAAGTTTTATTATACAACATTTAAATTAGGAAAGAGAAAACTAGAGCAAATCCTCCTTAAGTAAAAAGACAGAGTAATGAAAATGAATCCCTTTAGTATTTCACAGATGTTTAAATTCATTTATTCTATTTTTGGCATATGCTTTTGAAGACACAGATAGTGTCCATGTGGTGTTTTTGTTTGTTCACAGGTAAAGCTGAGACAACTGTTTGACATCTGGTGGTTGAGGTTTTGGTAAGTGTGTGATAAAGATGAAATTCAAATTTTATGGCTATGATAGTGGTGTTAAGATAAGGTTTCCGCATTCCCCTTATACAAACACAGTTAAATTTTGTTGGCACTTGTATTAAAAAATACGGTGGCGCCTATTAAAAATATTTTTGGTCGATTATCCACCCATGACCCATGCTCATGATCTACCCAGAGCTAACACTCTACTAGCCGTTTAACCCCTAAGAGTTTTCTTTGTCTAAAGCCGTTTTCCATCTGACATTACCCTGGGCTTGGAGTATAAAGAAGAAAATCTCGACCTAGTGATATCAGATTAAAAATAGAGAGTTTTAGTATATAGCTGATAGTCACGAGGATAAAGGGTAATAAACTTACAAAAAGTTTATAATTACCCCCGTTTTTTATTACAATTACAATATTAGAATCGAGCCTCACGAATTGGGCGTCAAGAATGCTGTGAATCCTACAAAAAGCTATTCATTACCTTAACTGTGTTGGTCCATTGACTTTCTTCTGTTACTCGCCTCTTTACTCTTTTCCGCCTCGGCTGCTCACCTAGTTAAACCTTCATCCTCAATCATAACAAAAAAACAAACACATTCCTACCACAAACATCAACGTTAACTCTATTTACATCAATATTCACAATACATTAAAATTTCAAAATTAAAATTCAGCATCAATTTCAGTATCAGAAAATTTCAAGATTAAATTTGTTATCATTTTAAAGTGCATCCAGAATTAAAGTCCTTGTAGGATGCCTACTAATTAATATAACAATATATGCAGACCTGAGTCTGAGTACAAAGGGAGCATCTACCACCCCTTTACGTTAATTAACCAGGTTCGTCTAATTGAGCTCAAAGACATACCCAAATTTTCATCATAATCCAGAACATCAATACTAAATACCCCTTTCTACTTAAACAAGCAAATTTCATCTTAAAATTAAAATTTTATTGTTAGTACAATTTCACTACTGTCCATTTTAAGTAAATCAATTATAAAGTTATTCAACACACACCAAAATTACTTGAAGGTTACTGCACTAGTGGCTTCAATGTACATCGTCCTCTGTTAATCACACCAATCCAACTGGGTTATATTTACGGCTTCTGATTCTCAACGCTTTTAAAATTTTCTCCATCACCATTCATCTAAAGTTGTTTCAGGGCTTTTCCGGAACTCATCTGTGTATATCTGAACCTTGTTTTGTGGATCCAGACACGTTTATGAACCATTTAATTATTAACACCCCCGAAAAATAACAAAAAAATTCATATTTCTTTCACCAATATACGCCAAAACTGCCTACTTTTGTGTATTCATTTGTCGTTGTAAATTTTACTAATTGGTACCGTGATACTAAACTTTATTACCTTGTATCTTCTTTTCTAAGTGCACTAAAGTACATTCATTGTAGCACGTAAAGAACAAACTGTTTTAAATCACAAAAATATTCGAGCAAACTGTTTAAATTATTTAATCATAACCGGAAAACTAAAAAGCACTGTTTAACGCATTAAATCATGTCGCAGATCTCAGAGAGCTTGTTCATATTAACCTGGGTATATATAGAGGTTAGCCTGTCTGTCGGTCTAGTCCCCAAAACGGACAATTCTTCAGAATTTCGCATGCTAGGTTCCCATTCCGCAGCCCGGCATGCGATTTTTACGAAATTTGCACTCGCCCCAGTTAAATCTCAGAAATTTCGACACGGCTCGCAACGTCTGGAAATAACTAATTGAATTTTATACAGAAATGTTATTTTTACCTCTCAATTTTGCCTTTTATTTTCACCCAATCGCAACCCCGTGACGTTGCTCCACTCACGCCTTTTACTATATGTGTCTCGGTCTTGCGCATATTATCTGTCTCTATCTACCCTGTTCTTATTGGTGCAAATTGATATTCTTTATTATCGATTATTTCAGTCCATGTGGACTATGAAATAACCCACCTTTAGCATTTCCCGTAACTAATATGCGGTTTCTCCAACATTCTCTGTAATCATTTGTTATCTGCCAAATTTACGCTGAATGAGCCTTTTAAAAATACGCAAGTGTTCAAACATACTATTAATTCTCAGAGCTTTATTTCATGGTATTTTATTGGGTTTTTACAAGTTTTTATAGATATTATCTGTTACTAACGGTTCAATTAACTCCAATTAAAATAATACCCTTTAATTTTTAGTGAATCCTAATTAAATATTCAATTATTATCAGTACATTTTGTTTAATACCGGTTACTTAAAATAGAGTTAATTAATATAAATTTTGCACGTAATTTCTCTTTGTTTCTTTACTAGGAATAATTAAATTACATGTAGAGTTTTCTAATACAGCTACCTTTTATATAAAGCGTCTTATAAATAATTTAAATCTCTTATTTTTAATAAAACGAATGAATTTTTATTCTCCACGGTTTTTTTTTAATAACGCGTACCTTTTCCCAAAGCTTCTACACGGTGATTAAAATTATTTGATGTGATTATTTAATTTTCTACCCTGGTCTAAATATGAGTATTTTCCCCCTATTTGAATACAAATAATCCCACTTATTTGAATTCAAATATAAAATATTTAAACCGCAAACAAAATTTACAAAAAAAATGCCTATCTCTCTCTACCCTTATCTGTCTAACTTACCTACCTTATCCAATCCAAAAAATTATTTACACCTGTCCTATATCCCTATCTTATTCCTAACTCTCACCTAATTTTATAAACTGAAATTATCCCTAACTTCATCCTACTTGTCCATCTAATCCTATATACATCCTATATACCTATCCTATTTCTAACTTTTAATTAATCTTCACTATACTTTACTTCCCCCTACCTAATCCTATATGCCTATCCTACTCTTACTCTATTCCTAACTCTCCACTAATCTTATATGAAATATCTATACTTAACCTATCTTATTTTCTTCCTACATTTAATCTTTATTCTCATCCTAAACACCTATTTCTAACTATCCCCCATATTTTTCCTATACCTAGCTTTATTTTCCCTAAACACTTACTTATACTCTTCTCTATACATCTATATCTACTCTCTATTCTATATCTATACTAAAATTCACCTATCTCTATCCTTTGTTCATTAAGTTATTTAAATCTAACTCTCTTCTTGACTCTCCAAGTCTTTCTTCTCACCAACCTAATACTCTTCATCCCTATTTCTCCTCTTTTTATATCGATACTTATCATCCCTATTATCTCACATAAAATAAACTTATCATCCCTATTATCCTGACTCTTAAATATTGCTTCTTCTTTAGTCCCTACACTTGTCTGTTTCTCATTTATTACTATTTTCTTTTCTGCCGACAAACCAAACGATACTACCTTACAATTATCGATTTTTCCCTCTATGGAAAATCCTATGCACCTTCTAGAATTCTTGTGTAATGGAATCAGCCAGAATAAATTCCTTGAATCTACTTTATTAAAAATAAACTTGCCACTTAACCTCATCAAAAATAATTCTGCCTTCACCTGCTCCCGATATGCTGCTGTTGCTTCTACCCCCACTAATTCTGCATGTTTTTGTACTAAAGCTTGAACCTCTACTTTCCTATCCTCTGGACATCTTATTGTGTTGATCTGTTTACCTTCATCATCCTCTACCTCTACTACATTAATACTCAACCCCGTGTCATCCTCTGTGACTTCATAACTGCCCTTCCATGGCACTACCCTATCATTAATCCTTATTACCTTCCTTTCCATATCTATCAAAACCCCTAACTGCATCATACAGTCAACACCTAAAATGCTCTGAAACTTCAGTCCAGGTACAATTACAAACTCCTGTTCACAGCTTAAACCTCCTATATCTATCCTAAGCACCACAACACTATTTACTACAGCAAACTTCTTTTATTTGGAGCTACTAAATGGCTACGCTTTATAGGCATAATTCTATCACAAACCTTATCCCTAATT
Source organism: Platerodrilus igneus (assembly GCA_036346225.1). NCBI lineage: Eukaryota > Metazoa > Arthropoda > Insecta > Coleoptera > Lycidae > Platerodrilus > Platerodrilus igneus. The sequence continues at coordinate 1,056,814 of JARFIW010000813.1, forward strand.
TTGCTGACGAATTCCTCCGATATTAAACTCGCCTCTGCCCTGTATCAAGTAATACTTCTACATTATTTTCAAAAATTCCTATATTAATAATTGGCAAACATAATTTTTTCTCAGTTTCTGACTCTACTTCCTCCTCAATTTTGAAAAATTCACGTGGATGTCCATATACATTTACACTGAAATCTAGTGGTCTGTCGCGTTCTAAAAATCTTGTCCAGGTCTGTTTTCCCTACTTGGTCCTGGTCTAGCCGTCACCTCAGCGTATGTCCTAGGCGTTTCCACTCGTTCCGTGTCTGTATTAGCAGTCCCCTTCATGTCCGGTGAACTATTCCTTCTGGTAGGTTCCGGTCTCGGTGCAGGTCCCCTTCCTAAACTATTCCTTCTAACGTATGGTCGTCGCTGTTCCCAATTCTGTCGCTGGTATCCGTAACTATTCTCCCTTCTAGCATAGTTGTCCCGTCTATTGTCAAACCTAACTGTGTTGATCTGTCTTTCCCTATTATCCCGAGGTCGTCCACTACTTACGTCGTCAGTAGTATAACTATGGAGAAGCTGGGACAGCCCTTTTTAAAGGGTCATAAATATCTTGTAAAGGGTGTGTGTATTATGGAAAAGAGAAGTATGTATGTGTGAAGGTCATGTATGTGTAGGTGTGTGTGTGTGTTAGTATTAGTTAGGTTTGAGGATAACGATAGTATGGCTATGGAGAAGCTGGCCGGCCCTTTTTAAAAGGATCATAAATATCTTGTAAAGGGTGTGCGTATTATATAAAAGAGAGGTATGTATGTGCAGGTGTGTGCGTGTAGGGTGTAGGGTATGTATGGTTTGTCGGTGAAGTTAACGTGGAAGTCGTGCCGCCCTCGTGATAAAAGTGTGTGTGTAGATATCGATCGGTGGGGGGGTGGGGGTGCGGTGTTGTTGTTTTATTTTCGAAAAGAAAGGTATGTATCGTTATGTGTATAGGTGTGTAGGGAGCGTGTGTGTTTTAGTCTA